>JACDJE010000292.1:837130-1129491 GCA_016647715.1 Pavo muticus
CTCTTCTCTTCTCTTCTCTTCTCTTCTCTTCTCTTCTCTTCTCTTCTCTTCTCTTCTCTTCTCTTCTCTTCTCTTCTCTTCTCTTCTCTTCTCTTTTTAGAGTAGACTTTCTTTCTTAAGATTTCCTAATGTTAAGGATTTTTTAGTCTGTATTATGATCCTCCTAGGAAATGCTGGAAATTCCAGTCTCTCAGTCATATAAACTCGAGCGGGGCATGTCTTTGGAGAATACACTGAAGGGAACCATACTTTACCAGCAGTGAAAATAAATGGGCATGTCTTCCCTACCCTTAATGTATATGCAGTGTTTCTTTCCTAGTTGCCACGCATCAGAAATAGGTCCCTAAATCCAATGGCCTTGGTGAAGTCAAGGTCCAGGTAATGAAGGCCAAAATAGGCACAGCAGCAATATAACATAAGCAGGGACCAAGACTGAGGGTCTAAGCTTAAACGCAGCTTCTGAGGGAGAAAGAAAAGTTCCTAGTGAGGCTTCTCCCTTCTCTATCTCACACAACACTTTCTCAGAAGGATTCAAGGCCACACAGCTGCACAGCAGCAGCCTTGGCCTTGGGCATGGGCAGCAAATTCCTGGGATGTGCACTGGGCACTAGAAAGGATCTGAATGGGTGCAAAAGAAATAACTTTACTACTGCTTCCGCTAATCTGTATTGGGAATAGTGTGACACACACAAGGAACCCCCTCTGGATTTCAGCCAGCTTTCCTACAACTCCCGCAACAGGCATGCTTGTCCAAAGAGCATCTTAACAGGCTGAGGCTGTATACCAGAAGCGGTCACTCCTGTAGACATTTTCGGTTAAGCAAGACTTTGGCTTGCACTGGCATCCTTTCCTCATGCTCCATTTATTTAACCAAGGCTATTAAGATGAGTACCCCTCACAGAGATGCCCCATATATATGGTATCCTAAGGTCATGTTTGCATGTGACTCTGCAGGGGAATTGCTGGATACTGAGAGAACTTTGTGATCTGTGCTCACCCTTATCCCTGTGTACAATGATCATGAAGTGCACGTGGAATAGGTCAAATTTAGGCAGTGTGCTATTTGACCAATGGTCTTGCATACACCTAATTCAAAAACATGTCAGCAGTTTTGCCTTAATCCCACTTTTCTTCAGCTCTCCTGCATATTGTTTGCAATGCCAGCCTTAGCAGAAAGCTTATCTCTCAGTGTTTCCCACAAGGACACATTTCTTATAGAGAAAAGTGTTTTTCAATCTGTCAGGCTGAAAGGAAGAACTTCTACAGTGCTCTGACTCCTAACCAAACAGATGGCAATGGGAGACTGCAATGCAGTACGGGATCAATACAATAGCACATCAGGATATTTAAGCAACTTCTCCACCATCTCCTTCTTAGAAGTACTTGTGAAATACCAGATGACAGACAAAAATTTCTTCTCTCCTATTGCAAACCAACTGTGTCAAGATCTTGCTCAGACAAAAGGTAGATTCTGAAAGAAGTTCACAAGCAAGTTCTCATGCACATTTTCTAGAACAGTCCCAGGGATCCAACACAGTTAGATTAGCTTTAATCTAATAAAAATCAAACTAAGGGTACCCAACACTGACAAAACAAGAGAATATCAAAACTGATCAGAACTTCAACAGCAAAGCAATATGGACAGATTCCAAGCAGCCCTACTCCCTGTCCTCCTTCTCTCACCAGCAGTTCAAGCCTCCTAGAAAAAAAAAACAGTAAGATTTTGGAAAGAAAAGCAGAGACTAGCATACGTATGCTATAAAGGCTTTCTCAGTTTGCCAAAAAAAGTAACCAGCAAATATTAAAAAAAACAGAAAAGTCTAGTAGAGTGTACTAAAATGGTTTTGTTTGTCCTGACTGTAGCAAGAATCTTTTGGACCTGCTGGCATTAAGAAGTGCAGTGATCTTAAAACACGCTGATTTCAGATGTTCACATATTTCCAAAACTTTCGTTTATGAGGAAGGATATCTTCTTATCCTAGAACAGAGGAAATGGGAAATTTTATAGAAGTTTAGCAAGCTGCATGGTAACTGTTGAGTCACAGTCTGAACCATTGATTGAGTACCTGGGGAAAGGACCCAGTTAGCCGTGGGAGCACAGTGAAGGCAATTCACCTGTGCGACTGGAAGGGGTGGAGCCTGGCTCCAACTCTCTTAGGCCTCATTTAAGGTCTGCCACTGTAGAAGGATCTCTGCTTGGAGTTCCTTTCCTTGTGGAGTTTTTGCTGTGAGCCTAGATCTTTGGAGACAGGTGAGCACCTTTCCATTTGCATTAGTCCTTTTGCAGCTGCACTCCTGTATCACCCTTCCACCACGCTGACTTTTTTTGATTGTGACATGAGCTAAACATGCTGTTTTCTTAGGTTTTTTTTTTTTTTTTAAAGACTAATTGAATTAAGAAGAAAGAATGACCTGGTTTTAGTTTAGAAATAATTAAAAATAGCCCAGAATTTTAAATTTGCCATGATAAATACATTCTCAGGTATACTTTCTTAAATAACATCTTGAAATTCTGGGAGTGGAGTAGTATCATCTCTTCTGCTGTAAGAACATGCAGATAGACCTCATCTATGAGGCTGGCTTTTGCTTTTGCACCAATATAATTCTGAAGGTGGGCTGATAATTTTATTGGGTAGGGAGAATACAATGAATTTATTCCCTTTAAGTTACATTACAAGCTCTAAAATGTAACACACACTTATATGTTCTGGTTACATATCCAAACATCTTTCTTCAAAATCATATTTTTTTCTTGAACATGTGTTTCTTTTGAATTTTGCTGTATTTTCTCTGCTTGAAAGTTTTCACTTCTCAGCATCGCTGACTAAGGAAAATGAAGTTATTCCTATTTTTGTCAAGTTTCACTAGTCTTAATGTGTCCCAACATCTAGAATGGGAGTTTCTCAGGATTTTAATACATCAAGCTCTTCATATGGTGGTCCGGTGTATCAAGTCTAATTAAATACTAGCTAGATGTATGAATTTACATGGATTGATTGTAGGTGATAACAGAAGCTTTGTGTATTCCTCCCTTTGTGTACTTGCTCATACATCAGGTACCCCCACAGTATGTGATGTGATTGCAGCAGAATATGGCAGTATCGACCTCAGAGGACAAAAGTTTTATGGAGTTTCCAGTTCAAACTGCTTTAAGCAGTTCTTTTTTTCTTTTTCATTAACACAGATCAGGAAGTTAAATAACTGCTTTTTTCAGAAGTGTCATAATGTAAGAATATTTTCTCTAGCTGTTCATTTTTTTTGTGTTCTGAACTCTAGAGAACTTTGAGACAGTTATTTCAGATTAAGAAAACACATTCAAGATTATGCTTCAGAAAACACTGTTGGTGTTATGTACAGTAACATAAGATTAACTGAGGTAAAACAAATTATTTAATGGATGCACCTGAAAATGGTGATCATATATTTTTGCTGATTTTCAGATTTGGTTGGAAAATGCAATTTCACTGGTGTTCACAATGGTTTTCTTGATGGTATTAGCTTGGTCAACAAAGTCAACAAAAATAGCATTCTATGTCAAAGCTGAGCAAAATCTAATTAGTGTAGCTGTGTTCTTTGCTCTATCACACCTTATGTTTCAAAAGGAAAGGCACACTTCTGAGAACATCAGAAAATGTTCCATTGGACTTCTGCAGAAGATGTTGTTATCTGCAAGAATTAAAATGTGTACATTAAATAGTTGAAACAAAACAGTATCAATGCTTCAGTAGTAGTTCTGAGTGTTTTAAAACTTCTTCATAGAACATATTACGAAGTTTCTTTTTTCCATTTTCTTTAAAGAAGGTTTCAAAATTCTAGAACTTGCTGTGGAATGGAATTCTTGCTTTCTAACTAGCTCTGGAAATTCTCACTGATTAATCTAAAATTTATTTCTGAGTGTAGTGATCCATACGCATGCCCCAGTGGTCAATAGAAAAAATTTTGCTGCAAATGCTTGGACTTCAAGCTGTTTTACTGGAAAAATGACATCAGAGCTAATGTTCCCATTGCCTGAGGAATGTAAATTTCATACTTAGGTTTCTAAAACAAACCACGAATGTGCATTGCAGCTGGTTCATGGAACTGCTCTGCAGTGTTTACTTAGCATTTACCCTGCAGTAGAAATGTTTTTTTTTGTGTAAAATATTCACTGTATTGATTACCAAACATAAGGGAAATGCACTATTCAAACTGATGTGCTGGAAAAATGGAATAAGGTACTGCTGGGAAATTGCCACATTTTTCCTGAAGACACAGAGGTCAGTCTGTCTCTCAAGTAGATGTAAATCAGTCCTGTTTCATGAACACCAGTTGATCCATGCATGGGTCAATAAAGAACAGAGACAAATGCTGTTACTACTAGTCTACCTAATATGAATCTTTTTCTTTTTTCTTTATCTCTCTCTTTTAATGATTCGAGCCATTTTATTTTACCTCCAATTTGAAACTTCGTCTAATTCCAGGAGTCTCTAAAAACATTGCTTTATCTTTTCTGTTAGGAAATAAGTCTCTCAACTTACTGTTAACTCCATGCTCCAAAAATAAAAAGTACACTACGTAACAAACTTGATCTGACAGCATTTTCCCAGCTGCAATGATGAAACTTAAATTGGCATATAAATGAATAGATATTTGTCTCTGCTCTTAAGCATATACTAAAAAAAATAAAAAAATTCTTTCTATTGTCTTCAGTAAGTATAAGAACAGATGTTCTTTCTTAACTCAAACGATAGTAAAAAAAAATCTCTTCATTGAACATAATTGGAAAATTAGGACTAAACACACCAAAATAAATGGAAATCCTGTTGCTGCTTCTGAGGAAGTCCCATTAAGTTCTGTCTCTCCTGAGTCTTCCATGCTATTTTAGTTCATAACTCATTTCAAATTGGTTTAACTTTGACATTAGAACCTGAAGCTTTGATGAATCACCAAATATCTACTTATCAGAAAGTTCTTGTGAATTCAAGTTTCTCTTTTATTTTCAGATTAAAGAAAGTAACTTTCATTTAGAGTTTACAGAAAAATTGCGTGGTATTCACTCTTGCACCTGAAAACAAACTGGGACAAACTATAGACACTAGTTTGCAAATGTAAATTCTGGAAAAAAAAATTAGAATAATGGAATCACTGAATCATAGAATGGCTTAGGTTGGAAGATACCTTAAGAGTTCCAAACCCCTTGCCATGGGCAAGGTTGCCAACCACTAAATTAGGTAGTCCAAAGTCCCATCCAACCTGGTCTTGAACACCTTCAGGGATGGAGCATCCAGAACTTCTCTGGGCAACCTGTTCTGGTGCCTCTGAGTAAATAATTGCTTCCTAATATCTATTTTCAATCTACCCTCTATTAGTTTGAAGCCATTCCTGCTTGTCCTATCAATATTAGACTGTATAAATTGTCATTCGTATCCTGTTTATAATCTCCCTATAAGTGCTGGAAGGCCTCAATGACATCTCCCTGGAACCACCTCTTCACCAGACTAAGCAAGCCAAGATTCATCAGTCTCTCTTCATAGGAGAGGTGTCCCATACCTCTGATCATCTTCATGGCTCTCCTTTTGTCCTGCTCCAATGGCTTCATACCTTTCTTTTGCTGAGGGGCCCTGGACCTGGTTGCATCACTCCAGATCGGGCATCATGAGTAGAGGGGGATAGTCATACTGCTACCAAACCATAAAATATGCTTGCTTGGTCCTCAAGACCAATGCTGTGTGCCCTAGACACTCATTTGAACTACACCTTAGCTTTGCAGGTACATTATCTAGTATCTATCTCTATTCCCCTTGGCACTGAATTTTTTCTGGGGTGGCAGGCAGCAGAACCCCATGTCTTGAAGCCTATGGCAAACAACTTTGAAGGACTCTCTCTCAGAACATGAGATAACTTTGATAGGGAGCTCCCTTACTTCTATTTCTTGAATTATGGCACAAATTTTATTAAATATTTCAGTTTAAAGTAATACGTTGGTCTGGACACGTAAGATTTGTATGGAGCTTAACATAATAGTGTCCTGCCATAATACTTCTGTTGCCTTCAGTGTACAGAGTTGGACCAGAAGACTCTTGAGAATGAGCTTAATCTTGAGTTCTTTACTAATTCTGATTTCTGGTTATTCTGTCAATAGCATCTGAACTGCCTTCCTAGCAGTTTTAGAGAATTTGGCTCTTAGCTTGGGCTTTTCTAGTAATGACTGTGATCTAAGTGAAAAGGAAGGGGGAAAGAAAAGTCTTCATGCTTTCAGAAAGCTCTTTTTTTAGTGTTAGAAGCTTGCTGGGGTGGATTCTTCTGCTATGTATGCTTATACTCAGGTGAACTGGCCACGGCTTTCAACTATTCCAAGACATGTATTTGTGAAGCTGAGTACCTTGCAGAGACTCAGTGATCTGTAAGCAGATATATCAATGAAAATATCTTGATATAGCTGCTTTAGCAGACTTTTAAGGATGAGAATGCTATGCTAAAAACTGAGCAGACCTCAGTTCTTTGGCTACAGTTCTTCAGCAGAGAGACTCTGCAATGGGGACTCCTAATCGCATTCATTCTGTCCCTTCTGTTTTTCTGAGAGGTTTGTGAGGCTTAGAACTTGCTTTCAGTTGGGCCTTTGGACAGAACTGTAGTGCAAATAGTGTCTTGCAAAGAGTCTGAGTGTTGGAAGGCAGGTGACTTTTCTTTCAAGAAACCCCACAGGTTCTGTAAAAGTAATCCCAGTATCCCAGAAAACTAATCCCTGTCTTTTAAACTAAAGGCGGACATCTCCACAGTGCTGGGCTCTTTTCCACAGGCCCAAACATGAACACAGGACCCTATCTCACATGCAAATTATTCCTAGCCCTGCTATCAGAAATACTAGTAAGCACAAGTCTGTAAATACCCTTGATCTTTATTCCCATTTAATATGCTTGTGAAGAGGTGTTGGATTATTTGAATTACTGACTGGGGAAAGTGTGCTACTAATACTTCCTAAGCATGAAATGGATATTGTTACATGTATCAAAGACAAAACAGAGGAATAGTATATTGCAAATAAAGACATACTTAAATATTAATAAGCAAGCTATTGTATTTTCATGATACATTAATGTCATTTCCAAATAATTTTCAGCAGTCATGAGAACTGTGATAAATGACATAAAAACACCAAAAAGACACTGTTGCCTAATTCCTTACTGAAGAGATCAAAGTAATTATCACAGATAATGCCTTGTCTAAAGAATCTCACACTTAAAAGATGGGGAAATAAATCAAAGCAACAGAGACAAGCCTATGTTCTATTCTTGCCTCTGTCCTGTGAATATGCGTTATAGTGCAGTTCATACTTGCATGGCAACACACTGTTTTGCCACAAAACACTTAACCATCTAATTTCATTCTGAATAAGTCAGGTATTTAATTGCTTATCCTCTGTCTTCAGAGGAGATCAAAGTTCTTTTCCAGAGAAGCCGAAGTTACCACATTGTTGAGTGTGACCTCCAGTGGAGAAGGAGAGAAGTTTGATGTCAGCTGCACTGCTTAAATACAGAATAGCACATGGGGGGACTGCTGGATGAAATTCAGAGATCTGTATGTAGAAGATGGCCAAGAATTTCTGCAAAAACAGAACATACGCAGTGAAAAATCAAAAGTTCAAAGCTGTAAAAATCATAATTTGAGCCTAGAACATGGAGTCTTGAAGTACATGGTGATCCCTGCAGCAGAAGAGCTGAGTTTAATTTCTGAGATTCAGGGTGTTCTCTAGTTCAGCAATTTCCATTTTTAATAAACAGCGGTAGGACGTAATGATAACTTATACTCTGATAAAACCTCAAAAATGCTATGAAAAAATAATTTGAGTCTGATCCTCACGCAGGGATGTTCCAGTATAAGAATCTAATACTGGCTCTATAGCCATATCTGGTTCAGCAAACATTTTTTTTTTTTGTCCCTGCTTCTTTGAAAATTAATTTGTGACTATAGTTAACATTACTTTGATCCTGATTCTGGGATGATATCAAAGTCAGCTGTGTTTTCATTTATTGTTCATGTCTCTGAAGGTGAATGTTGTGCCCTCTTTCATCTGATATTATTCCAAGCCCTGATCTGTTAGTATGGCTAGGAATCTGTCAGTGATTTTGATGGGTTTTAGATGCTCTGGGACTGATTCAATCATCTTCTAAAAACTGAGTGGATAGGCAATGGTATCAAAACTATAGCTTGACTGACCTTGGAGGAGCCTTCTGCAGCTGGAAGGCTCTGAATGTGTGTGACCTTGTATAGGAGCTATCTAAGATCAGAAATGTAGAGAGCCCATCTGAAAACTTTTCTATATATGACACTAGTGTCACGTGATTTTCTAGTGTTTTGTGTTGAAGAATGTTATGCCCTAAATTTCTCATTGTATTTACTTCTCCTGTTCTTCATGTTATAGCAAGCAATATTTATATGCACACAGACTTTACTAACATTTGTGGTAACAGCAAGAATGAAAACTTTAGCCACAACAAATTTTTCATTAACAGCCTAGAATTTAAAGTGGATTTTCCTAAACCTTTGTTAAACAATGGAAACCTTATCCAACACCGAAGTCTTCATAAGATAGAATGCATCTCTAAAAGGGCTAGCTATCAAATAATGTGTTTCATCATAAGAATGGGTTTTAGTGTTGAACAAGACATCTTGATGAACACCTTAGGAGCAGAAACTGTTCCTCTTCCTCTGCAAATAGTACTGTTGGTATCAGAAGAGAAATTGCAGTAAGGCTCTTAGAAACAAGCATGGCAGAATCTGTTAAACTGTATATATTTGCAAATGTAGGCATCAGATATCAGGCAGGTACATGAGCTGCTCATGAATTTCTGCTACTGTAGTAACTGAGTGTCACCCAGACACTTACATGTTACACTCTTATAGAAGGGGCAACAAGGAAATACCTACTGATTCCATTTTGCAGTTCCAGTACCTTAACGGAGCTGCAACAAGTCATGTTAAGAGTGCATAAAGGGGCAGAGGGACATCTAGTGGGTTTTTCACTCTCTGCATTTGCAAGCCATTGGAAATCTTCCCCGGGGGTTCAGCTTACATTTGACTTATCACACCAGGATGAGTTACCATAACTTTTAAGAACTCCCTCTAAACACAAGGTGGAATGTTGCTGTGGAGAAAGTTTAAAAGAGAGTGCTTTTGCTTAATGGTAAGTGTAGTCCGTAAACTTGCTGTGCCATGCTAACTTCTTCCACATGTCAGCCAGAAACCACTGCCATAGCTGAGGCTAATAACAGAGCTATGCGTCTTCATCTCAGAATCCAGATTTCTGAACCACCTTCACTTTGTGAGGTTTAGGAATCTTAGTTGTAATTCAGAATGTGAATCTTTGTCTTTTGATATTCTGAAGACACAGAGCCTGCTGTGAGAAAGGATAAGAAGAGCTGTGACTAATCTGATTTGTGTAAGAATGTTCATCTTGACCAACTTTCAGCAGCGGTGAGTCTGAAGGCATTTTGAAGGTTATCTTCATAAAAAAGAAATAGCAGCTTACACTGGGAGGGGGGGGAATGAGTGTGATTAGTAACCTTTTCTTGACGTGACAGTTGGCTGAGTGATTATAATACATTGTATTTTTCTTTTCTGATTTTATCTTAGGTGAGGCATAATGGAAAACAAACTGGACTTTCTTAGGGATCCAGTAACTACACTAGAAGAGAATTTGGTCTGGCTGCAGGTACAGTGCAGAGTGGTTCTGAACACCCAATAGGCATTTGCTGTAGTACACTGATACTCATTTATCTATATAGCAGCTTGGGACTACAAGGATGGGCAAGATGCTGCCAGTTGTGTAAGAAGGTAAGCCTGTATTCTACCATTCTTACTCATGTTGTACATGCTACTAGTCCTCCTGTGTACTACCAGGGAATTCAATCGATGGAGACCAGACTGTTGAGCCATTGACTGGGCAATAAAAGGACACAAAGGCTTCCAGTGATCCCCTCCTGAATGAACAGGACTTGTACAGTGATGGAAGAAGAGGAGGCTTCTGGATACTACTCATGTAGGAAAGTGGAAGGGTAGTGGGATGATACTATGCTGCCCTGCATCTTCTTTGGTGACTAGAGAACCTGATGGGACACAGGGTAGACAAATAATTGTTTGCAGATTGGCTCTTTAATTTCCTTTCTCCAGTGTCATAGCCTGAACTTTTCTTCTTTATCTACATTGACTGTATATCTACATGTGATGCTTAATGTAGTCAGAGATAGTGTAGAATCCAGTGAGAAAGTGGCATATTCCAGAGAGCACAGGTTTCTTATTGAGGGTTCTCCTTCAAATTGGCTAGCAAAGAAAACAGAGCATCTTTTCCTTTGTGTCAGGTTTAACAGAAGAGCTGATTCAAATATGCTAAAATCTAGATGCATTTTCCTTTCAGTCAGATTATCCCTTGAAACTGTGAGCAGCCCTGCCTGACAACACAAAGGAATTTTCCCATGGATCAACTAAAGCTGACTCACGTGAAAGACCTGCCCAAAGTGGTCATGCCCTCTGAGCAAATACCACAGGCATGAGGATCTCTGCTCTTGGCCTAACAGCAGTGTTAAGATTCCAGAGACCCAGCCTAGGAAGGCAGATTTTATTGGAGGAGATGAGGTTGCCTACCTGTGACCCAGCCAATCTGCTCCTCTATTTATCTATGTTGCTAACTTTCAGGAGAGGTGAATGCTTTGTGTTGTCACTGCATAATCTGAAGAATTTCCTGCTCAGTTGCTGAAATAAGCAAACAGCAAGTGCTGTTTAGTATAAGAAGGTAAAGCACATAGCAAAAGTCACTTCTGTGGCTCAAAGGAGAAAGAAAATCATCTGAACATTAAAGCTTTGAGTACCAGGTTTTAGTGCTGGAGCAAAAACCCAGTGGAAGCTACACACCCTTCTAAGATAAATAGTTCCTCTGGAATTGCAGTGTGTATCGTAGATGAATGCTTGCTTATTCAAGCCTGCTGTGTATTTCTGGACTGATTTTCTTTTCTTTCAATGCTAATGCAGGATACATCACTCTGGATGTCCTGGCTCATGAGAAAGGCAAGCATGTGCAATGTGTCAGACTAACATACAAGGCAATGATGCAAACAGATCCAGGATTTTGGAGCAAGTAAAAAAAACTGAATGAAAATAAGCTTCTATTTATCAGAGAAACATACATGGAGGTAAAACTTCTGTCAGATGTGCTACTAGTAACTTAAAGCTAAATGTGTTCTGAACTAACCTTTGCATTCTACCTCTGTGCTTTTTGTTTACTTTCTAGTCACTGGAAATAAAGCAGGCAGAACAAAGTCACTTTCTCTTTCCAGTTTGCTTCTACCTTGTTTCTAATAGTCCTGTAAGAGACACTTGTTTTAACTTTGTTTTAAATTTCTCAGACCTTCAGGAGAACATTTTATTCATTAATTATCTCTCCCTCATTTACCATTTTCTCAGTTTTGGTTGCTCTTAAAGAATATTTGGTCTTAATCTATTTGATATTTTCTATTCCTATGTGGTCCACTTCTGTGATTGAATTCTGCATTTCAGTAAGATCACATGTGAGTTATGGCAAGATGTAGATAAATTCCCATCTCACATTCCTAAAACTTAAGGCACTGGGGGGAGCAGCTTCATCTAAACAGGAAAATTCCAGTGGGGTTCACTCAGTTGTGTAACAACAGTGAAGAGAACATTTGATGGTAGTCCTTGTATCATGTATTTTAAACCATATTCAGTTTCATAGCATTTCCACGTCCTCTGTTTTCAGTATCTGGCAGAATTTTGTATTGACAAATGTATGACATTTACAGAAAACAGGATAAATCCTGAGGGTTTTTTGTATGAGCTGAGCATATTGAGGCTTCTGACTCTGTTTGAGTTAGGGCTTATCCTATTTGACAGATATTTCTAATAAAACACAGCCCTCAAATGTTTGGCTTGGTAGGAGGGGAATGGTGAAGCAATGTCTCTTCCACTCTAAGCGAAGATAACATTCCTCAGGTGGTCATAAACCTGAACATTCACAAGTGTAGAGAACCCAAGTAGATGCACCCAGAGTCCTAAGGGAATCAGCCAATTCAATCAGTTGAAGTCTGTGGTGACTGGAAAAAAGGCAACATCACACCCATTTTTAAGAAGGGTAAAAAAGATGATCCTGGGAACTACTATCCTATCAGTCTCACCTCTGTGCCTGGAAATATCATGGAGCAGATCTTCCTGGAAGCTATGCTAAGGCACATGAAAGATAGGGAGGTGATACAGGAGAACCAGCACAGCTTCACCAAGGGCAAATACTCTTTGACCAAACTTGTGGCCTTTTATTATGTTGTCAGTGCATCAATGGACAAGAGAAAAGCCTATGATGTCACCTGTCTGGAATTCAGTAAGGCCTTTGACATGATATCCTACATTATCCTTCTCTAAATTCAAAAGATATGGATTTGATGGGTGGACTGTTTAACGGAAAAGGAAATGGTTGTGAGATTGTACCCAGAGAGTGATGATCAATGGATCTAAGTCTGGATGGAGATCAGTGACAAGCCATGTCCTTCAGGGGTTGATACTAGGACCAGTGCTCTTTAACATCTTCATCGATGACAGCAATAGTGTGATCAAGAACACCCTAACCAAGTTTGTGAATGACACCAAGCTGTGGGGTGTAGCTGACACACCTGAGGGATGGGAAGCCATCCAGAGGGACCTAGAGAGGCTTGAGTAGTGGGCCCAGGAGAACCTCGTGAGGTTCAACAAAGCCAAGTGCTCAGTCTTGCATCCAAGTCACAGCAATCCCTGCTATCAATACAAGCTGGGGATGAAAGAATAGAGCACAGCCTTACCAAAAATGATTTGAAGATACTGGTGGAGGGCAAGCTGGATGTGAGCTAGCAATGTGCCCTCTCAACCCACTCTCAACCCAGAAAGCCAGCTGTATCCTGGACTGCATCTAAAGAACTGTGGTCAGTAGGTTGAGGGAGGTGACCCTGCTCCTCTACTTTGCACTGATGAGACCTCACCTGGAGTACTGTGCCCAGGCATGGAGTTCTCAGTACAGGAGAGACATGGACCTGTTGGAGCATGTCTAGAGGAGGGTCACAGAAATGATCCAAGGGATGGAATACCTCTCCTACGAGGACAGGCTGAGGGAGCTGGAGGAGGCTCTGAGCTGACCTGAGAGCAACCTTTAAATATCTAAAGGGGAGCTACAGGAAAGAAGGGGACAGACTCTTTAGCAGAGTCTGTGGTGATAGAACAAGAGAAAATAGCTTCAAGCTTAAAGAAAGTAGATATAGGTTGGATATAAGGAAAAAGTCTTTCTTTTACAGTGAGGCTGGTGAGGCACTGGAACAGAGATGTGGTCGATGCCCCATCTCTGAAGACTTTCAAGGTGAGGTTGGATCAAGTCATGAGCAACCTGATCTAACTGTATTTTTAGTTGTGTAGGAGTAAGTGAATAGTTCTTTCATAGAATCACAGAATGGCCTGAGTTGGAAAGGACCACAATGATCATCTAGTTTCAACCTTCCTGCTATTTGCAGGGCTGCCAACCACTAGACCAGGCTGCCCAGAGCCACATCCAGCCTGGCCTTGAATACTTCCTGGGATGGGGCATCCACAACCTCCTTGGGCAGTCTGTTCCAGCATGTCACCACCATCTGAGTGTAAAACTTTCTCCTACTATCTAACCTCAACCTACCCTATCTTAGTTTAAAACCATTCCCCCTTGTTCTATCACCATCCATCCTCATAAACAGCTGTTCCCCCTCCTGTTATATGCTCCCTTCAAGTACTGGAAGGCCACAATGAGGTCTCCCCAGAGCCTTCTCTTTTCCAAGCTGAACAAGCCCAGTTCCCTCAACCTTTCTTCATAGGAGAGGTGCTCCAGCCCTCTGATCATCTTAGTGACCCTTCTCTGGACGCGCTCCAAGAGCTCTACACCCTTCCTGTGCTAGGGGCCCTAGGCCTGGATGTAGTACTCCAGGTGGGGCATTGCAAGAGCTGTGTAGAGGGGAAAAATCACTTCTCTCTCCCTGCTGGCCACCCCTTTCTTAATGCAGCCCAGAACACAGTTGGTCTTCTGAGCTGCAAGTGCACACTGCTGGCCCATGTCTAGCTTCTCATCCACTCTCTGTCAGAGAAATATGTTTTGACATACCTTGTTTCAGTATATAGTGAATGCTTGTACTGGCAGAGGTGTTGTAATGACTGTGGATGGGAAGAGCTGATTAGGTAAGGCAAAAAAAAGCAAAGGGTTAAACTGTCTTGTATTGGTTCTGTTAACTGGGAAGGCGTTCATACAACAGCACACCACAGAGTTGTAGCTCTTCCTCCAATTACTGGTATGCTGCAGCTGTCATGAGATCATTTTTCCACTACTATTAATATTGGATATGCTCATCTATTGCTTTTCAGGATTCTCACTAACTGTGGATGTCCAGTGCTTTTTCTACTGAAGGAGCTGGAATACATGACATCATGTTGTTGCTGTTATGCTAGCCTTCACCCAGACCTGCAGGCCTTAGTCTTGCACAAAGCCTATCCATGCAATGCTAACTATTAGATTTTTTGGTAAATTTGAATTGCCACAGTGAATTTTGTATAAGATCACAGCTTTGTGCCTCACTTCTTTTGAAGTTTTTGAGCCATAGCTATGATCCCCAGAACTGGATTTATTACATCACTGAGAAACATCTCAAGCACTAGAATGCTTTTGAAATCAAAGCTGACATTCAAGGCTTTGTGCCCCATCAAAACTCACAGGATAGGTAAATCTGCATTTAGACCACTACAAAACACACCTTTTTTCAGAGCTCAATAGGGAAGTTATTTCTTTCTTCTTATTATCTTATGAAAAGAGCTTGGTCCTTCTCTCAACACAGCATGTTCTTTCTATGTGTCATTTTTTTGTATGAGTATAGAGGGAACTACTGATGAGAGCAGGCCAGATAACAGAATCCACACTGGAGCAGAACTGGAGCAACGTTAAAGAAGAGAATATCATTTTTTAGAAGCTTATAGAAACATTCATGTCCCATCCTTTTTGGCTGAAGCTGATTGCCATACTCCATCAGGGCTGTGGCTGTTACCATTGTTGGAGGAAATCTCCTGAAGCAAGAGCCAGGCAGAGATGACTCCTGGCACCCTCAAGGAAAGGTAAATGCCCTGCTGCCCCAGCTCTGCACCTCCTTGTTGTCTCCTCTTTATTTATCCCCTGTTGTGATTTATTGGGTTGGGTTCCATGGCTCCTCTTTGGCTGAGTGCAGCTAAGGTATGCAAATTGCTTTTCAAAAGCTAATAGACACCCACACATACAGTTATTTAAAAACAAAACAATACGATCAGTAGTGAGTTACAGGAAATCAATAAAGCATCAGAAGGTAAAGTCACTGACTGGCTGGCCAAGTCCTGCATATGGCTATAACTCCATTCATAAGAAAATCAATGGAGAGCAATCTTCATAGATTCAAACCAGGATTTTTAAGGAGGAGACAGCCTCTCTGGATATAATGCAAGCTGGTGACATCTTGTTTATCATCCTGAATTGATCTATTTTAAACAAGACTTTTTTTTTCTTCTTGCTTTTCACTTCTGTGTATGACTTCCACAGAACAGATGGGAAAATGACTAGAAGAGGCTAAGTGGTTTTAGCTCCTCATTTTCTATTGTGAAAGCGCCAGAAAGGACAAGGTGGGAGTTCTAAAGCACTGTCTGTACTTCATTTGCCTTCCAGTACTTCATGTGAGCAGACTCACTATGCAATCTGTACTTGGACTTGTCTCTTGTTGTACTCAGTACTCCTGATTTCCAGACTGTTCATCACCATCCAGTCTAAGCACAGCTTTGGTGAAAAACCATGGCTCTTCACAATTCAATTCTGCAGTTTAAGTTTTCTTCCCCTTTCTGAGGGGGAAGTTTTCGCTTTTTGTCATCAAGAGGTCTGCTCTGCTAGGCTGATACAAAGGTAAGTCTGACTTCACCTGAAGTGTCAGAGATGAAGTTCCCATTGGCCAACCTAAACACCAGCATTTTGTCTGAACCTGCAAGGGTGTGAGCCAGGTATCTGCGGAGTTAGAGGCTTCAAATAGCACTGCTTCAGAGCTGTGCTACTGATGTTTTTTTTTTTTTTTGTGAGTGCCCACTTGCAATAGCTTGACTCTTGCTGCAGTCCCCCTTCCCAAAATATCATCAAAAGCCAGAAAGCTTGAAATTTACGCTTCAGAAAGCTGGGATTGTTCACACTTTTCATGTAATGGTGTAATTCTGGGAAACAGACCTGTGCTTTTGGAGCCAAGGAGGCTCCCTCTTTCTAAGCCCAGTGCCCACAGTGCAATGCCATGGCCCTGTCCTGCATGGTACAGCAGTGCTTTGCCTGCCAGCTGAAATTCAGCCCTTACAATGTTAAGATTTTCTCACTTCAGTAGGGAGAAAAGCATACCTAAATTTGAATCAATCTGACTATTCTATAAGACATATAAAGCTCTAAGCCATTCTAACAATCACTGAAATAAACTGAATTGTGTGTTTTCTGTAAGATTTCAATACCTATATTCCTCTGAAGAGCTGGAATGGAGCAACTGGGTTCCAACTTTCACAGTTTACCAAATGTGGCAATGATGGCAAGTCATATGGTGATGTGAAGAACAGAGCTATATTTGTTTAAGGAACATTCAGGCTGAATTTCCAGCCTCATGAGTGCTGAGAGAGAGGAAAGGGGAAAGTCTCTGAGGAAAACAAATGTTTCCTGAACTTTGAGTTTCTTTACTTTGATATATTACCAGATTTTTCTGTGATGTGACCACTCCGCCTTTATAAACGTTGCTTTATCTTGGTGACATTGTGTCTAGAAAATGATTAAGCTGTCATATTTGGGAACTGGAAAGAGCAAAGGGCTGAAAGAGTTTGTTCTACTTGTCAAGTTACTCAGTTACAGCAGAGTCCCTTGGCAGACATGCATTAACTCTGGCATACACATGCACCATGTGCTCAACCATGACTCCAGCTCATGCTATAGGAGCTGTAGATATAACAAATCTAGGTGTATAAAGCTATAGGTATTAAAAATGTCATCTGCTGAGGAGGACTGCGGGGATCAGCAAAGTTTCCTATTACTTATTAGCCAGCCAGTGGTCTGGATTGTCTGTCTCTGTCCTTGGCAATAAAGCAGATGAAAGGTAGCCGATTATCTGGAGGCTGACTTAAAAGTACAGTAGCTATCTGAGGCCCTATCCTTATCAAAGGCTGGGACAGCAATAACAGCAGTACATGGAGCAACAAGGACATAGCAGGCTAGACTGTCAAACAGTTACACCTTGTGCACAAACAGCAGTTTCCCATCCTCGCAAGCATGCAAAACACAGTTGGCAGCTGAAGGTGGACTGCAGTAGATAGTGCCTGGTCATGGCACCTGTCTTCTTATCCAGACCTACACACAGACAAGGCCTCACCTCATGAAGTGGGGAAATCTCTCCCAGAGCCAGCCAGTGAAGATAAAGGCACTTGGGTAGAGATTGGCCCAGGCCCATAGGGGGGAAGCTCAGCTGTCACAAACCTGGGTCTGAAAAACTGATTATTTTGCATGATCATTCCCACCTGTGATCCTGTAGATTACTGCTCACACAGGCTGAGAGCAACCAGCCCTACAGCCTTCTATAGGGATGTTAAAATTGTTGTCTCACATGCAAGTAGGAGGGTGGGACATAAGGAGCACCACACTTGTTTTAAGGGCAGTGGATGTACTCTACTAGAGACCACCATTAGAGTTTTAACTTCAATCTTCATCAGGCACCATGTGGAAGCTACAAGTAGTCTTGCTCACTCTAGCAGAGAGCTGCTATGCTTAACAAAAACTCCAGTCAACAACTTGAACAAAAAGATAGGACATCTCTCAGAAGGAAATGGGCTGAAATACTGTATCAGTCATTGCAGGATTTTTTTTTTTGCCTTGTAAAGTGATTTTTTTTAAATCGCCTATTCATTTGCATAAAGCACTGTGGTTGGATGTGCTGGACAAATTGTCTCTTACTCAGTGTAACCAGCAAACATGGAAGAAGTATTAGAAACAAGTGCTCCATGCAACAGCATACCACTGGGAGAGTTACCCAAGAGCATCCTAAAAAAGGAAGACCAGCTGGGGAGTCTACAGAGCTAAAATTTAGCAGATGGATCCTGACTGTAAAGGTCAGAGACATGCATTAACAGGATATCATATGGAAGGTGGGTGTGGAGGAAGGCAAAATGAAGATTGTTTCAAACTCATTAGGTAACCTGGGTCCAAACATTTCAAGGCCTGGTGCTAATAAATGGCTCTTTCTGAAGCTTCATTTCTTGTCTGCCATGAAATTACACAGTGAAAGTCAGGAATACTTTTTGTTTGATAAATCAACCAAATACTTGGAGTTGGAAGCACTGTAATACTGATGCTCGAGCTCAAACATTTCTTATTCCCATTCCTCTCTGCAGATCAGTTTTCTAGAGAAAGGAAGCAGGAAAGAATCACAGAGAATCTGGTAAAGGCACTAGAGGCACAGCAGAAGACACTGAACTGTCATGAGTAGCATAAAAATGTTCGTCTTGAGTCACAAGCACCTTATCAGGAGAGGAGACAATATCCAAACAATTTCATCACAGGACTCCACAAGTCTTATAAGCAGATGGTACCAGCAGTGGCAAGATGTGATACTGTCTTAAATACTAATTGTGTTGCCAAACTTTCCACTAGAAAACAATAGTGATGTGCTAGGTGAGTCTGGTAACACTCTGGTGGAATTATCTTGATAAATTTAAAGGAGCTTTAAATAAATTAGTGGAATATAAAATGCCCTATGAATAGTTTCCTGTCTTTGAGTGATGCTTCAGGAAGTGAAAAGTGGGGGTAACAAAAGACTTTCCAGGAAAATATGCTTTCTAAAAGCATATATCAGCCCTACTGAGAAGCTCTGTGAGTTGCTGAAATAAGTCTACACAGCATTATACGAAGTGGTGTGCTTCATTTCAATACTGCTAAGAAAATTCTTGGAACTTGTTTAAGGAACAATAACTATGGTGCTGCTCTGTTTCATTTTGCTGCTGTGAAGTTAAGGTCTTGAAGACTGCCAACAAGATGGGTGAGGTGATACTGAGAGATCTATTTTTTTTTTCATTCTTAAGAGTAAAGGAAGAAAGTTTTTGAAAACTTAACCTTGGAGTATTTTTTCTGCTCCTATCTGTCATGTGGTCAGCTCTAATGTTAAAGACCAAGGTTTAAAAATCATTATTTAATTTGAAAATACCTGGGGTGGCAGGGAGAAAGGACAAACAGGAAATAACTCTGGAAATGACATTCAAAATTGCCGAGTCCTATTTTCTGACATTGCAGGAAAGCACACAGTGTAGTCCTTTCATGCATTAATGGATTTCTTTTTCAAGTTGAGTAGAAAGATTTCTCATGCCACTCCTCTCAGAAGGTCTTCCAAAATTTCCTTCCTCTTACAGTTTGAAACACAGGTGTCCAACCCTTTGGCTTGCTTAGGCTATACTGAGTGTCTTGGGTTGTATATATGTAGGTCACTCAAAAAATAATACTAAATATTCTAATTATTTCTGTGGAAGTTACAACTGATACAAGGAGCACAATAACACTATTTAATAGAGCAAATTCTCAGCTACAGAGCATAGTTTTTCACCATAGTCACCATCATTAGCTATACATTTTCACCAGCAATGAACAAGCATCACACACTGCTCTTATCAAAACTTGAGCCAGTGGAGATGACCCACTCTTGTTGCTGTCACCACTGCTGAAATGCATCATCCACTGCTTGATCTCAAGCATTCAGCAAGCATCAATGGATGGCAGTGGGTACAAGTTTTCCTACATAGAGAAATTCAGTTCCACATCTTCGCTTCATATGTACTTGAATATCAGATGCCATTTTATCAGATATCCCCTCTGCTATCTGTGCCATGGTAGCAAAACATAACGAAATATTGATGGGAAGGTTCAACCTCTACTGCCATTCCACCAGTATCTGCCTCTGGCTTAGGGGCCAACATAATAAAATAGGAGACATTACTGTTAGAGAAGCTCTCATAAGATATATGATATTTATAGGTTTATAGAATTAAGAAAACATTTTAATTTTCAGTATTTTTTATTGAAGCATAAAAATCAAGCAATAAAAAAATAAAACGAGTGGGATATTTGAGCATGTTTCTGTGAAATCAGTGCATTAGTCTGCTTCAATGGAAGCAGCTGCAATTCTTAGTGAGTTCTAAAGGTGTACATCAGAGATTCTTGATGAAATTTTACTATTCCTATATTCTTGAAAATAATTGCCCACAAATACGTACACAGCCAAAAAGCAGTAACATAAAGAAACTATGATTATGAAGCATTGTGAAGCAAGGGTGCTACAGTCAGAAAGATTAGTGTGGTGGAAAAATGATACAGGAGTGGGAATGACAAAAGAGACAAACAACAAAGGAATGCTCACCTGTTTCCCAGGATCTAGGCTCACAGGAAAAACAGGAAAAAACTCCACAAAGGAGGAACCTCCTACTAGAGAACCTTCTCCAGGTGGCAGTCAGCCCTTAAATTGGGTCTAAGAGAGGTGGAGCCAGGCTTCACCCCTTCTGGTCACACAGGTGAATTGCCTTCACCTGTGCTCTCAGGGCTGACAGGGTCCTTTCCCCAGGTGCTCAAACAATGGTTCAGGCCATGACTCAACAGTTCCCATACAGAGGGATAACTTTCTCTGGTAAGATATATCTTAGAAAGTCTAGTAAAAAAATGTAATATGATTTCTGAGTTGAATATCTGATTGCAACTCTATACATTCTGTTAGAAAATTTTCAGGTGATGTATTTATGTTGGCTGAAAATGGAGTTGCACGTATATAAAAAAAATGATGATTTTTTTAAGTAATTTTGAAATGTATTCTCAAATTCCTTTATCAAGCTGGAAAGCAAGCCTGCATGTTTTTTACTGTTCACAGGACCGTGTTGAGCCAATGTATCAAAATGCATAAAATCATTTGTCATAACTTGATTTGGCACTGCCCTGTACCCTCCCCATGCCCTGGTTTCAGCTCATACAGTGCCAGTTGCACACCTCTATTTGGTTTTTGCTGAGTAATGGATGTGCATCCAGTTCTAGGCAAGGTCACTTGGCAGGGCTGAGCTGCTGCCAAAATGGCACAGGGCATAGGGCAGCTGCAAGATGGGCTGGGCTGAGTCACATGTGGGTTGAACATACCTAGTTTGAAACATTTTTCTGATTTCCTGCATATATTTCTCAAAGAGTAGCTTATACACATTTTTTTCTGTGCAAACACTGTCTTTAGCTTGAACAGCTCCCTTACCCATACTTTCAATGCTTCCAGAAAGGAAAGACATACACTTTCTGAACTTTCTTTGATTCTGTAGTGGAAATGCTAACTCATGGCTTGAAACAGTGATTGAGCACCTGGTAGGAAGGCAGGGCCAAGTCGGGAGAGCTGAGGTGCATGCAGTGCACCTGAGTGACTGGAAGGGGTGGAGCCAGGATCCACCCCTTCCCAGACCTCATTTATAGGTTGGCAGTGGAGGTAAAGGTATCTCTTGGGAGATTTCTGTGTATCTGTGGTTATCTGAAAATTGGTATCTTCTTTTCCTTGTTTTTGTACTTATTGCTGTTATATTTGAATGAATACTCCCTTGTGGCTTGGGATCTTGCTGCTCTGCTGTCATTGTTGCTTTTTCCAATGTGTTGCACTTTGTGAACCAGACAGGAGTGACAGTAGTATGTGTACTTAAGATGGGTTATCTTAAAAGGAAAATGTATTGGCTGGTTATTGGGACCCCTAATGCCCTAAAGGAGGAACTCCTGTTCCCTGTGGCTGAGTGCCATTCAAATTATTGAAGAATGGGGACCTGTTAGGGTCAATGGTCCTTTTACTAAATCTTCTTCTAAGATGGTAGAATTCTTGAATGAATTAGAACAAGCTTTGCTAACAAGAGAAAAAAAGAGTAGTAGTGGTAGCTGCCATAGCATGGCAGCTACTACTATTAATGCATATCATTCCTCTGAGGAAGAGCTAAAGCAGGAAAATAAGCTTTTTAAAACCCTTATCAAATAATTGGAAAATAGATTTACATTTCTGATGGGGCAATCGCATTTCCCCTCTAAAATTAAGAACTATATTGTTAGAAGGGGAGAAGGACTCAGATCAACAGGATCCTGGTTGAATCTGAAGATAAAAGGAAAATCAAGCAGACTAGAGTCCAGCTAGAGGATCTGGGAACCTCAGACCCTCTAGGAACAAGACCAATAATTACTCAAAAAACTAAGAATGTCCAAGATAGACTGGCAGGGTTGCCACTAGAGAAGTGGCCCCCTGCCCACAATACATTGCATGTGGCAGCGTGCCTGTACATGGCTGCTGATCTCAGGGGTTTATTACAATGATTAAAACAGAAACCACAAGATAGAATACCATCTTGGCTCTTAAGATTATGGGACATGGGGGCTGAAAGTGTGGTTATTAATGGACAGGAGATTTCTAAACATGCATCAGTCACCACACATGCAGCCTTCAGACAAAGATTATATATGACTGTAATACATGAAGATGAAAATCATTCTCTAATTCAATGGATAATGGCTCCATGTAGAATCACATGGCCAAATAGAAGTGATATTCCCAAAAATACTGGTCTATGGACTTCGATGGAGGAACTTCAAAATTATATCAGAGAACTAGAAATGAAGGAGATGATTTATGATGACAGTTCTGAGAGTCTGGACCTGGTGAAGTTCTAAGCAGGGATGAGGGACCTCGTCTTACAACAGTTGCCTCCACACCAGTATAGAACAATAGTGTCCATACTAAATCCTTTAATGGCCTCGGAGGCAATTGTCCAACAAGCTGTCCAGTTGGTGGCTGATCTAGGAGAAATGGAGCACTTACTGACCAGGTGCCATATCTGGACATCGGAAGGGGCTGAGGTCCTCCCTGTAACTAAATCAAGGAGATCCACCCCATGGACCTCTCAATCGGAACCCATATTTGTATACCCAAAAAACAGATGTTTGATGAGTTAATCTGAGCTGGGATTCAATTTGCAAAAATTGATCATCAGCCAAGTCATGTCTTCCTCCAGCTATGGAGGCAGCTGGAGGAAAATCAAAAATTTCAAAGCTCCCTCAAAAATGCAGGGGTAAGAATTATTGAACAAGTACCAATGAGAACATGGAACTTGGAAGATTTTCTAGTTTCTAACAAAAGGAAAAGGCCTCTTCAAGTGACTTGGGTCATTATGCCCGAGCCACACGAGGAGAAAGAATCGGTGATTGCACAGTTAATTCTGGTCCCATGTGGGGGCCCTTTGTTGAATTAACTATTTTTGGGTCTCGGAAGAACATACAGCAAGTGATGGCATTAGTAGGCATGGGCACAGAAACCTCCATTATTTATGGTGATCCAACTAAATTCCATGGAGATAGGGTAATGACTGGGGGGTTTGAGGGACAGACCATCCCCATAACCCAGACATGATTGAAGTTAGGGGTTTGGGCATTTCCCACCCTGGAAGTATAAGAAGTCTATTGCCCCAGTCCTGGAGTATATACTGGGCATAGATATACTATGGGGTCTGACTCTCCAGATAACTGTGGGAGAGTTCAGACTAAGAGACGTATTGGTATCCAGGCAGTGCAGGTGATACTAAGAGGCCATGCAAAATGTGAGCCTATTCACCTACCAGAGCTGCACTGGATTACTAATACTGAACAGTACTGACTCCCAGTGGGGGAGGAATTCTCAAGAACAGTGCAGGAACTAGAAGAAGAAATTGTAAGACCTTCATATAGCCTGTAAAATTCCCCCATACAGATTCCAACATTCAGGACCTGCTTCTTTTTCATAATTACTCATTTTTTTTTCCTGTCCTTGCAGCCACTCTATGTATGCCTTCATTGAAGTTCTCTTCTGCAGCTCTTCCACTCTGTTTGTCAGCAATGAACTTGAATGATCAGAGCTGTGTGCAGCACTCAGGAGGACCTCCTAAAAGTGCTTGTTAGCTACGGAAGGTTTTGTTACTCATTTGTTACTGATAACTTACTGAATTAAAAATCTTTAAATGCATGGCTGTAAACTTTACAGGGAATTTTTACATCCAATTATTAGTAGCATTTTCACATAGAGTTTAACTATTCCTGCCAGTTTCAGTGCACCAAGCTTCATAACTTTACTGTTGCTGTGGGTAAAACTACTACCGTGTTTATTGAGTTCCTCCTGTTTATCATACTATTTTTTCCACTGCCTTATCGCAGCTTAAAACAGCTGCAAAGAAAGTATACAGACTTCATCCCATGTCTAGGGGATGCCTAATTTGTGCTTCAATTCCTCCCTCTTTATATAAGATTTGCTACTTGTTTCAATGCACTTTCACACTTTAACTCAGCTCATCTTGGAGAAAATTCTTACTTTAAATGTTTTGGACTCCAAGTTTCTGCTTATTAGTGTATTTTCACAGTTTAATAATTTGAATTCATACAGAGAAGTATGAATGAATTTGGAGACTGCACGTAGAGAAATAATAGGAATAAGGCTATACTAGCCTTACCTCCCTGTTGTCTGTGGGTAAATTTAGCACAGAGATGCCTGATTGCATTTTCCATGAGCAAACGGCAAGCATATCTGTAATTCCAAAAATAGATTTGCTCCTTGTGAACACCTTCATGGTGAAAAAAAACTAAATTAAAATTTTCTCCAAGATTTTTCCTACCATCAGAAGCAGAAGCCTGTAGGCACTTGAAATGCATAGAGAAATATAGATGTAAAATTCTATTACTAAGCGCACAAGCACTCTGTCATGAGGAATTTTTTGGCAAAAACAACTGAGTGGATAAACTCCAGAGACCTGAATGTATTGTGAGAACAAACCTTATCAACAAAACAACAGCACCCTTTCCAAAACTATAACCTACTCTCCCATGTTAATGGGACCTATGGAAGATTTATACCTGCATGCAGTGGCCATAGCAACAAGAATGATTACAAATACAAAAGCTCACTTGTACCAGGTGGGTGAAATCTAGAGAGCAGATCTTGACATGTCTGTTACAGTGGGAGAAGTGCTGACACTCAGTTTTGGTTTCCCTGCCAGTTCCAACTAAGGCCTTTGACTGAGGTGTGCCCCATGAAAAGGGCACAGTACAGTCAATGAGGTAAGGATGGTACCAAACCAGGTGGGATTCTGCATATTAACATACACAGCAGGAAGAGCCTGCTTGAGAGATCAGTACGGACAGTACTTCTGTCCATGAAAACATTTAAGAGTCCTTTGGTGACTCCCGGAGTCTTGCATAGTAACCAGTTGCTGATCTACTTCCTGGCAATTCTCAGCCACGTCAGTGAAGTGAGTACTTTGCAGTCGTGCCCTGTGGGATGTGGAAAAGTGTCAAGATCTGGCCCCTGGAACAGAGATTTGCTGGATGTGAACAGGCCGTTCCTTGCAACCTCCTGCCCCTCTGTGATCTCTTCTGCTCCAGTCAGCACTGTGGATCAAGTGGAATAGATCCATGGCTTGAGCCAGCCATGCTGCTCAGAGGCTGTATGCCCTCTGAGATGGGTCTGTGGAGAGCTGCAGTGTTTGCAGTGCATTCAGCCAGCATTCTGCTGGCTTAGTTACTGTACATATGAACTTTCCCATGATCATCTGGGGAGCTGTTCTTATTCCCTCAAGAGCAAAGCTTG
Source organism: Pavo muticus (assembly GCA_016647715.1). Lineage (NCBI taxonomy): Eukaryota > Metazoa > Chordata > Aves > Galliformes > Phasianidae > Pavo > Pavo muticus. The sequence continues at coordinate 862,825 of JACDJE010000292.1, forward strand.
TAAATGGGACCGATGCCACTAAAACAAATTTCTGTAGGCAGAAAGCAACAGATATACTCAGAATGACTTATTTAAATTTACCATTGCAGCTGTCAGATCTAACAATCAGGGAGTCTCTCCCAGAACGTGATCAGTTAGTCAGCATTTCAGGCATGTATCAGCAAAAGCAAGAGGATTACTCATAGATGCTCTGAGGAGCAATCACATATCCAAGGCATAATTCAGGATTCAGCCTCACTGAGATTATTCTCTTATATTATGCTTTTATCATGTTTTCTTTCCCATCACGATTTTGTACTGTGGAAGTTCTCACTGGAAGATTTGGCATGCTGTGCATGTTTTCCCAAATGCAAAGAGAAAAGAAGGAAGGTTAGTCAGTGGTTGTGAAAAAGCAGTGTCACTGAAAATCACTGGTATGGAATTTTAATATCAGTTAGTCTCCTTTACTACCTTTTGGTATACCATCTTGCTGCAACAATACAGAGAGCCATACTGCAAAGTAGTACCAGGGTAATGGAGAACATGGGCCTAAAAATAGAGATGTCTGGGAAGTAATGATTGTTCCCGAAGAAACGTAAGATTGGCATTTAAAAAAAGTAAAAAAAAGAAATCATCGAAATTTCAAGTATAATGTGGAAAGATTTTATATTACTGAGCTTAGATTTTTTTCTTCCTTCTAAACAGCACTGAAGATTTTTAACGAAAAATACTGCCTTCCCCAAGAAAACTACATCTACAGACATAATTAAAAACTCTTTTAATATATTTCATTCAAATTAGACATTTTTTTTTCTTTTTCTGCCTATGTCATCTTTTATTTCCATCTTCTGCTTCTCACATGGAACCCGCTGGCTGGTACTCAGGTAGTAGCAAACTAAGAAAATTAGCACATTCATCTTCCTTCTTAACCAGGCTTCCACTGCTTTTTCTCTTTCTTCATGTTTGTTAGTGCTCTTTTATTTCTCTTGATGGAAACTTGTTGTCTTTCATATTTCTTCCTTCATTTTTTTTGTTTTTTTTTTTGTTTTTTTTCTTGTCCAGCACTTAGATGTCTTTAATAACCTCTGTTTGTTCCTGGCTTCACCTTTTATTCTGTCTACCACCATTAACACTTGTGCTTTCATTTCCTTACTTTCTCATTATATATATCTGTCTGCTGGCAATCTTTCCCAATTGTGTCCCTGAAAATGGCACATTCCATAGGACCTTAAAAAGGCTAACCAGTTTTTCCTCACAATACTGAAAGTACTCAATAAGTATTATTATATCAGTTTCAGACATGAGAAAAATGTAAGCAGAAATGATGACTTTTAGTTTGACCATAGTCATGAAACAATTTGTTGCTAGAGTTTATTTCACTTTTAGTTCATACTTTTCTCTTAATCAATCCATTAATCTATTTTTCTCCCTTCGTTCTGCTGCAGCAATACTCTCTTAAACCTTCCTAAAAACACTTTGACACTGGACTCCTGTAAGTTCCTACCCTACGTTTTTGCCTTTCCTAGTTGAAAACTAGCCCCAGGAGCTCCTCACCATGTCTAAATCACTAGCCAGCAGTTAGCCCAAGTTCTGCTCAGTCAGAAGCACAGCCTTTAGAATTTGAGGTTGCTACATGTGATCACAGTGAAGACCAAGGAATCTTCTTTTCACCATTTTTTCTTGATGACACTGAAGGATACACATTTGAGCACATGGAGCAGAGACATGAATAAAACTTGGGGAGCTGAAAGCAAACTGTTATTCTAGCAGAAAACTTTGGTGGGATGTCCTGGGCTGTTGGGAGAATAAGCTGCCTGCCCCTAGGAGGAGGAACAAGAATGATTTAATGGAGTTTTCATTTGGATTGCTCAGGTTGAGTTTCAAGTTCACTAACCTGAGTTTGAATTTCAAAATGAAGGCTTGTGTAACAAGTGGCCCTGTGAGGATAGAGAAGGACCTTGTCCCTGCTTCAGGCTGTGAAGGGTAGCACTTGAAGAATGCAAATTATTAACATGTGCATGACGTGTGAGTTGAGGACTTTTTTAATCTTAAAACCAAAGTATGTCTCTGGGTTTGGTCTGCTGGGCATGCAAGTATACTGTATCTAAGAAGTTGTTTTTCCTTTTGAGGCTGCAGATGAGAGAAATCTGATAAACCTTGGAATGCACATACAAACAAAACTTCTTGATTTTGAGAGACCACTCTGATTCTAGTTAATGTTAGGGCCATATGTTAAATATAGACATCCAGTTTCCAGCACAAGCTCTCCACTTACCACCCCAAATATGGTCAGCACAGTTTCAAGGAAATGAGATAGGCTAAGCACAGTTTATATCAAACTTAGCATGGATTTTGTGCTTTCCTTCATCTTTTTAGGGAGGCTCAGACATTTCAGAGGAGAGGGATGGGGACAGATATATTCATATGCAATAGAATCCTTCCCTCACATGGCACAAGCTTGAACACAATTGCAGCCCTCATGCAGGATATGTTTGTGGAGATTCCTGAGAGTAGAGATAAAAACCTACACTGTGCTTTGTCTCTTTGAGATGAGTATGGTGTTTATACCACAAATCAAACAACAATCCTCAGAAACTGAAATTCTTGTATGGGTTACCTTGATATACTGGCATCCACAAAGCTTTCATTCTATGCCACCTATCCTTCTCAGGGTTGCAGTCTTGTTAGCTCTTGTAAGATAAGCCTGTTTGGGCCTGAGTGGATAACCAGCAGAGAGCTGGGCTGTGACTCAGTAGGTTGCATTCTTCCCTTTGAGTCAGTGTTGAACTGTGTACCTATGTATAATGCTAAGAAGTTTTATTGAACTTCTAGTGCTACTGTTCTACTGAAGTTGCTGAATTTTGGACAAGACTGAGAAACCAACCTCACAACTACTTATGGCTTTTGAAATGTCTATGGTCTTTGCTAAGCATCAGCGGTGTTTACCAGGTATTCTGATTGCATTCTAGCATGGAAAATGTATTTCATTCACATACAGCTCTCTCTGTTACTTCAGTGAACTCTTGTTCTTCACTGTTACAGCACAATGTATTCATGAGGAAATGTTGTATTTAATGTCACCTTCTGATTTTAATACTGGTTGAAATGATTTACATACACATGACAAATCTGTTTTTCATAACCCATTTTTTCATATATCTCAACAGATATCCTGGGTGTCCTCCTCATATACACACAGTACTCCCACAAAACATAAACCAGAAATCAGCATAGGTGGAAAGAACATCATATTCTTCAAAGGCTAGTTTATCTCAGGGCTGTTAATACCATGGCCAAATCCTTTTGTCCCCTCACTTCACAATGAAGTGCAAATATTATGTTGTGTTTAGCAGACAACAGCCTTCATCAAAGGGGTATGAAGAAACATGCCTGGTCTGAACAGGTCCAGGTTCTTCTGTGTGTCCTGTTGCCATTGCCATCCATTGCAAAGGCAACCAGCTCTGAAACATTGTGCTTAAGCTCACTTTTACCCATTTTCTCACTTGTCATTCCTGACATTCATGTCTATATGCCTCTCAGTAATGGAGAAAGAAGCCTTGTTTGCCAGTATCAAAGCATACACACTGCCTGATGCTTATTTTGTATGGTCTATGATGACAGCTTTTTATAGATATCTGAGAAAGCAGATGGATGAAGAAGCAGTTCCTGATGGCTTCTGTCAGCTGTTGACAATACCTAGTAATGTGCTTTTTCTGAAACAGACCTGATGCCTCTTGTGGATGATAGAGTGAGTAGGTGTTGTGTTAATCAGTAAAAATTAAAAGTCACTGAAGGGCAGGAACAACAAATGTGAGAATTTGACTGCTTTTTGTTCACAGGGAGATGGTATCAGACTCTAGAATTTTGTGTGATTTAATGTCACGTTTATCTCATGCACTTTAGCAAAGGCTTTCACAAATGTATTGATTTTAGACCTCAACTTTTAAAGATGTAAGACACATGTTTTATTTATAAAAAACGAACTCGTGGAGTCTTCTTTAGCATCTAAGTAGATATCCTGATTTGTAATAAACTACTAAGCAGTTTGTTCCATGAGAGCAATTTTATTAGTTCAGGCCAGTCTCCCACAAGTAGGTGATATGATTTCTTAGAAATCACATGACAATCAATATTTTTGTACAAGAGATGAGGACAAGAGATGAATAGGTGAATGATGTCGCTCCTCTTCTGTGACAGGTAACCACATCATGCAGACCTCTTTATAAAACCATCAATATAATCTTAAAGATAGTGAGAGTTCTTATCCTAGTGACTCAGCTCTGTTGCCTGTACTGGAACCTTTAGTTGATGACGGTACATTCCATTTTGCATGCTTTTATCAGCATTTGAGAGTGGGTTTTCCATGCACCAAAGGACTAGAAGCTTGCTACTATAACAGGATCAAGATGTCCAGGTATTTTCCCAACAGCATCAAGGAGTTCTTGCTATCATCCATTTACGATTTTATGTTTTACAGAAGCCCCAGTTATATGAAGATAGTTCTATGTATCATTATGATAATATTTTAAAAGTAAATCTGTCTTTCTGTAGTAGCCAGAAACACCACCTTTTTCATACCACCTCCATCTCCCAAGCTACAAGCGCCATGAGACTTGCAATGAAATCCTGGGAGTGGCAAGGCTAGCACCAGAGGTGACCAGCAGTTTTGGAATTTAAATCCAGTAACTGAGTCTATTAAGCTTATATTGTTACAAAATAAATTCCCTAATTGAGGTGCCATTGTCAAGCTTGGAATTCATCAGCTTCCTCTGCAGCAGCTGGTAGGCATCCCTTCCAAAGCAGAAAGTAGCACACTGACTAAGGCATGCCCTGGGCTCCTCTACAGTAATGCCTCTTAGCAAACATCTCCAGTGTTAAGCAAGCAGGGTGACAGTAAAGTTGTGCTCCCTTCCTGCAAGACTCCTGTATCAAGTACATTAAAAAAACCATAGTGCATGAAAACAATGAAATAGCTATATTTAGTCATTTCTAAATTGAAATAGAGCTTATCTTCTGTTTGAAATGAGTTTATTATGAGGTCTGGTAAAAATCATAGAATCATAGAATGGCTTGGGTTTGAAGGGACCTCAAAGATCATGTAATTCCACCCTCCTGCTGTGGGCAGGGTTGTCAACCACTAAATCAGGTGCTAGATCAGGCTGCTAAGGGTCCCATCCAACCTGGCCTTGAACACCTCCAGGGATGGGACATCCACAAGTTCTCTGGGCAGCCTATTTCAGCATATCACCAACCTCTAACTGAAAAATATTCCACCTAGCATGTAGTCCAAATCTCTCCTCTTTTAGTTTAAAACTCTTCCTCCTTGTCCTATCACTATCGGACCATGTAAAAAGTTGGTCTCCCTCCTGTTTATAGGCTCTGCTCAAGTACTGGATGGCTGCAATGAGGTTTACTCAGAGCCTTCCCATCTCCAAACTGAACAAGGCTCCTTCAACCTTTCTTCATAGGAGGGGTTTTCCAGCCTTCTGATTATCTTTGTGGCCCTCCTCTGGAACTGCTCCAACAGCTCCACATCTTTCTTATGCTGGGAACCCCAGAACTGGATGCAGTACTCCAGATGAGGCATCACAAGGCCATAGTAGAGGGGGACAAACACCTCTCTTCTTGTGATCTCTGGCCACTCCTCTTCTAATGCAGCCCAGGTTATAGTTGGCCTTCCGGGCTGCAAGCACACACAGCTGGCTCATGTCCAGCTTTTCGTCCACCAGAACCTCTAAGTCCTTCTCCACAGGGCTGCTCTCAATTAGTTCTTCTCCCAGTCTGCACACATGCCTGGAATTGCTGTGACTTAAGTGCAAAACCTTGCACTTCACTCTATTGAACCTCAGTATGTTCATGCGGGCTCACTTCTCAAGCTTATCCAGGTCCTTCTAGATAGCATCCTTTCCTTCTATTATATCAACTACATCACTGAGCTAGGTGTTGTCAGCAAACTTGCTGAGGGTGCACTTGTTCCCACTGTCTAGGTCACTGATAAAGATGTTAAAGAGCACCAGTCCTAAGACTGATCCTCGGGCAACACTACTTGTTGCTGACCTCCACCTGGATATAGAACTGCTGACCATAACACTCTGTCTGTGACCATCTAACCAATTCTGAATCCTGAATATTCCACCCTTCAAATCTGCTTTGCTCCAATTTATATATAAGGATGTGATGTGGGACTGCATCGAAAACCTTGCACAAGACCAGGTAACTGTTCTTCCTTTGTCCACTGGTGCTGTCACTCCATTGTAGAAGGCCACAAGATTGGTCAGGCATGATCTGCCCTCTGTGAAGCTCTGCTGGCTGTCTTGGATCACCTCCTCATCTTGCATGTGCCTTAACATACCTTCCGGAAAAATCTGTTCCGCGACACAGAGGTGAGGTTCACCAGCCTCTAGTTTCTCAACTCTTCCATTCTCTCTTTCTTAAAAATGGGAGGGATGTTTCCCTTTTTCCTGTATTCGGGGACTTTGCCTGACATATGTGACTTTTTAAATAGGAAGAAGAGTGACTTGGCAATTACATTAGCCACTTCCATTGGAACTCTGGGATGCATGTTGTCCAGCCCAATAGGCTTGTACATATTCAATCTCATGAGACAGTCTTGGACTTGCTCTTCTCTTACAGTGAGAGGGATTTTGCTCCCCCAGCCCCAGGCTGGAGGTTCAGGGTCATGAGAGATGTGGGAAGCCTAACTCTCAGTGAAGACCAAGGAAAAGAACTTGTTGAGTATCTCAGTCTTCTCCATTGTAGCCAGTTCTCTTCTCATTAATCAGAGAGGGTATATCCTCCTTGATCTGTGTCTTCTGACCAGCGTACCTGTAGAATCCCTTTTTCTGATTTTTTCACATCCCTCACCAAATTCAGTTCTATGTTTCTGTTGAAATTGTTCCAAAGCAGGAAGAGGAGATTCATAGCGGATTTAGAAAAACACATCTTCATGTTTCAGAATCTTGAGGCACTTCACTGAAATACAGAAATGTCTCTAATATAATGCGTTCTGCACAACTTATTCTTCTAAGGCAACATATGATAAATTCTACCATAAAGCCCTAGAAATTATACCAACCTTTCTAGGACTTACATGTTGCTTTGCCTTTTCAATAACTTCTCTAAAACCTCCATGTATCATAGTCTAATGGTGATCTATAACCAACAATGGAGAAAAGGCATGCGAGACATTGAGAATTGTCATGATGTGGCATATCTATTTCATTCATATTTCATTTATGTAGTTCAGGCTTTAGTTTTCAGCCCAAAAATACGAACTGGAATAAATTCAATGAGGAAGCAAAGAAACCCCACCAAATGACCAAAATACCTCCCAAACACTAATTTTCACTATTTATATTTCAAGGAATTAAATATTGTTTTAGTGCAAGAAATAATTGTACACTACTCTTAGGGTTACGAAATGGATAAGCTATTAGGAATTTTCCATTTCTAACTGACTGTGATCTCACATCAGTATACCTCTGCTCACTTTAAAGGAATTACTTCAGGATTACTCTAATAATCCTGTGAAAGGAGAGCAAGCTCCTGTGATTCTGTAACTACTCATACTAAGCTGTTCACATAAGCCTTCAAGAGTAATGGCTTTAAAGACAATATTGTGGAAATTAGATTCCAGTTTTCATCAGTTCATTTAATCATTTACTTTGGTCTACTGATCACTTCTGCTGCTGTGCATGTGTTTGTCCTTGTAAGTGAGGTCAGATTTATGGAGAAAGAAAATATCCTCTATAAAACCAGCTGACATTGCTTGAAGAAAATAGAAGTTATTGGGTACTCCACTACATACAAACGCCTCCTATATATTTCCATGGAAACTAAAACAAAGAGTACAACCGCACTATTTGATAAATTCTCAGCTACAAAACAATATTTTTCAACATAGTCATCACCATTAACAATGCATTTTCAGCCGCAATGAACAAGAGCCTACACGCCACCCTTGTAAAAATCTGCACCAGTGGAGGTGACCCACTGTTTTCTAGCTGCTCTGCTAGGAAAATGTTGCCAGTGCACTCTTCCTTTCATCAGCCCAAACTGATGAAAGTCAGAAGACACCAAATGTGGACCACATGGTGAGTGTGGTAGAACAGTCCAGCCAATGTGCTCCATGGTCTTCAAACTGGTATGGAGCCTGGTGTTACTGTGTTGCAAGAGATACCTTGTCTTCTTCTCTGACCTGATTCTGAAATTCAAGTCTTCAGCTTAGCATCAAGATACAGTGGTCAGAGTTAATGGTTTGGCTGAATTCCAGGAAATCCGGAAGGATCACCCCTTTCCTATCCCAAAAGACAGTGCACATCACTTCAACCACGGAGGGCTGTCTTGAATATTTTCTTCAGTGGGGAATTCATGTTACCACTCCATGGATTGCTGTTTTGACTCCAGCTCATAGTGGCAACTTCATATCTCACCACCAGTAGTGATGCAATCCAGGAAACTGGATGAAGTCACCTTCATCCTCATACTGGTTCAATAGGTCCTGATGAATTTGTTTACAGTGTTCTTTCTGTTGCTGTGTGAGCATTTTTGGGACCCACCTGGCTCAAACGTTGTGATATTCCATTGTTGCTACCATCATTTCCAACACATTGAAGCTATATGACAGCTCCAAACACAGTTCCCTGGTCATAAGCTGCCAATAGGCATGGACAAACCGATCAAGATGCTCTTCACTTCATGGTGTGACAGCTGTGCATGGCCATCCATCTGCATGTGGCTTGTCTTTCACATCTCTGTCACCACTATTGAAACTCATCACTCACCATCTCACTGTGCTAATATCCACTGTTTGGTCTCTATAAACATTCAGCAAGTGTCAATGAATGTTAATGAGTGCAATTTTTTTTTTGCATGGAGGAATTCAGTGACACACCTTTACTTCATACACACTTCCATGTCAGACACCATTTTATCAGTCAGCCCTTCTGCTGCCATTTGTTGCACAGCAACAAAATTTAATGAAATATTTAAAGGAAGGTTCAGTCTCTACTGCCATACCACCAACATCTGCTTCTGACCTTGTGGGCCAGCATAATAAAATAGGAAGAATTACTTGCAGAGCAGCCCTTGTAATTCTAATTTTCCTAAGACAAAGTTTTACTCCTAATTGTTTTTTTTTTTTTTTCTTGGTTATAGTTTCTAAGGAAAGGTGGATTATAATTAAAAGATCATAAGCCAGATCTTAATTTTTTCTCCCGTCAAGAGGAAACTAACTCTTACCTGGCTGCTATGACAATTCATTTTTTGAGATTCGTAGGAATACTCTAAGACTCTCACTTTGAATATGACATATGGTTCTCATCTAACAAGTACGTAAGTCTTGTAAGTGCTGGGAATAGTCTCTCTGAGGTGACGAGCGTGCTTATATCCTTTCAGGCATTGTGATCTTTTTGTGTACCTTCTTCTGTTATAGATTCCCTGAAAAAGTCAAGAGCATTTGCCACTCTGCTCTACCCTTTTGCTCCTTTTGCCCTATCTCGAATTTCTTAAACGTTGTTTTAACAGAGTTGCTAGGCTGAGAAGTGGTGTTCAGCAGTTCCTTGGCTGCACTATGTGCACAGGGAAACACAGCAGAAGAGGCTGAAAGGTCTGAAGGTCATTCTCACTAGCTCCTTCCTCTACAGTACAGTTAGCATGTAAAAGACTTGCAGTATGTAGGCCATACAGTCAGCCACAGAATAATGCAGGTCAACAGAGATCTCTGAAGTCTGGCACATAGAGCAGGGCTAATTTCAGTTCTAGAAAAAAGTTATCAGGTTCTTCTCTAGTCAAGTTCTGAATATCCCAATATTCGTATATTATGTACTAGTAAGTGCCAAACCGATTATCTCTAATGAAATGCAATAGAGATGAGCTTGAGATTTGGAATCAGGTATGGTCAGGGCTGGAATCAGATTTCAGATGATTTTAAGATTCAGGGATTTAGCACTGCTACCTTGGCCTTTTTATCTAAGGATCTCTTATATTACTTTAAATGGAATGTAGCAGTTTAACCAATCTAGTCCAACAGAGCTGAATCCAGCATTTATCAATATACACAGAGGAAAAGAAGTAGCTTCTGCAGTCTCTTGATTAACTGAGCATAAAATGAGCCACCCTCCCCTTTGTGTTTTAATTAGATGTGAATGAATTAGTTCAAACCACAGTTGACTTACTGACTCCTCTACAAGTACATTAACCACTAAGTTTTACTTTTCCCCTGAGAAAATCTATTTTTCCTGAATGGAAATGGAATTCAGAAGCACTCCCGTCGTGTTTTCTCATCCCGGAGCTTTCTTACACACAGCTGTTAATTGGCTGGAAGTTCAACTGCAACGGCTGGTTGAACACCGGCATAGTATGTGGTCGTTCGACTCCCTTACTGACACAGGGCAAAGGAGAGCAGCTTGGGGCGTGGGGTGCGCAGGTGCCAGCCCATAGGCGGGGCATCGCTGCCCTCTGCTGGATGCTGCCGTCCATCGGACTACTGCCTCCTTTTCCTCGCACCCCCTGGGATGAGGATGCAACTTTGTCTCTTTTTAATTGAGCAGAGAAACTATTATGTGTGTACTTGCTGCAGTGGAACAGCTGCTCTACAATTTTATCTATCTGTGTTCCTTGAAATTTATTTATTTACCTTAAAAGTCTGTCTCAGATGAACTCTGATTTCATACCTCTAAACACTTTGATTTCTTTGCTGTGAATATCTTACAACAACACTCCTAATGATGCTCTTGCAGTAGTTGAAGTATGTGTATGGTAAGAGCTCATGGATCCATCTTGCATTTGGGAGACGTGCAGGCTGGAACCATATCCTGCATCACATCCTCTCATCTGACAGGAGTAATCATGCAGTGGGGATATGCAGGGGAAATAGTGAAGTTAAGAAGAGAGGGCACTGAAAGCAAATAATGAGGCAAACACTGAAAGCAAATGATGAGGCAAACACTGAAAGCAAATGATGTGGCAAACACCTTGAAAGAGATCTGAAGACAACTATCCATAAACTATCTTCATGGCACCTCAACCAAAAAATGTATGAAAATCTATCATCAGAATGTTGCCTACACAAGAAAGATGTGGTATTTAGGAACCAGGGAAGGTAAACCATCTCACTTTGAACACGGGAAGTTGTGTTGAGGTAAAAGATATTCATATTTGTGATAAAATTCTTTGCAGATAAAGACATTTACTGTGGTCTTAGGCATCTCCACAGACATTCAGATGTGCTTGATAGCAGTGCAAATTTGATGGTCTTTTTAAAATGAGGCATTACACCTGTACCAGATAGGTATAGAGTAACCTGATGAAAAAAGAAGCAGATGTCATGTAAATGATGTGACACCAGTAACTGGTTTAGCTTCGTCACATCCCAAGGCCCCAACTTCAAGTTCAAGTAAATTATCAGTAAGACTCCTTTTAACTCCCATAGGAAATCACCTGCCCCATGGTGAGACCAAAGGCCAGCAGCTACATTTGGGAAACTGATGAGGCTACTGCAAGCTGATCGTGAAATGCTCTCATTACAGAAGACATTGCAAAGGCAAGATGGTAAGTGGCTTTGCATTGGTGCCAGCACTGACTGTGACAGTGGAGGGGGCTGGATAACAGTGGGTGAAGAGAGCTATTGGAGTGCATGACATGTAGAATTTCACTCTTAATGTTCCTGCTGCAAGTGAGCAGGATTTTTTAGGCTCTGGTGGCCAAGTCACCTCTCTGATCCAACTTTTTCTGTGTAGACAGATGAAAGTTGTTCCATGTCACTCACTCATGTGCTGGCATTAGCACATGTAAAGTGTACAAGAGCCCAGTTGTGGTGTTCCAGAGACCTGTGGGGAGATGGGAGAGACTGCTGCAGGAAAACGTGGGAAAGGAAAAGGGGTCAGAGACTTGGTCCTTGTGAGCTATGCAGACTTTCCTATAGGCTACCTGAATCACAAGGGCTCCTGGTTCGCTAGTGCTGGGCTAAGGTCTTGACCCCCTACTCCTGTACTCAGGCATGCAATTACTTTACAAGTCACAAAATAAGCCGCTATACCTTACATACATTCACATATGGGAAGGGAGAACTGATCTCTGAGGTTTGCCTTCAGGAAATTGGTGCAGACTGCTCATTTCTGAAGACTTGAATTTTGGCCTTCCATTTTATAAAAGCCCGAATGTTGTGGAGCTCATGCAGACTCTTTCTGTCCCACTGCCTGTTCCAGAGAAAACATTTACCTCTAAAATCACCCCTGTGCATTTTTGCTAGCTACAGAAAACTGAATGTGGCCTTACTTCTTCTTTGATGAATCCCAACGGAAGTATCACCTGAGTGTTTTAAAAGCACACAGAACTCATGTAATTAAGTAAACTTTAAAAATTGCCAGTCTTCTAGATAAACCTGCCCAAACATGCCCACATAATTAGTGAACAAACATAAGGGAGAGACAACCTTGACGTGGAGTTTGTATCGTAAGTTATGTGAAAACTAAATTCAGCCTGACTGACCCCAGGGAGATAAAAACAAAATAAATGTGAGCTTCCATTGTGATACAGCAGAAGGAAATAAGTGTAGCGTGGGACTTTATCTGGTGGGGCAAGTGAGAAAGTGCAGAGTGGAGAAATGGGCAGATCTCTGAAAGGCACCAGAATGCTTCACTATAGCAAGATTTGTGAGCAGCCATGGACTCCTTATTTAGCGAAGGACTTCTGTATACAATAGACTTGAACACTTCAGACTTCAGGGGACTTGGGACATACATGAAAATCAGAGGAATTTGAGGCCATTTAGGCACATGTAGGTATTTGGAATACCTTCAAAAAAATCTACAGTGGGAGTTGCATATTTGAATGAGTATATACATATCAATTCTTTAAGATAAAACCATAGAGTCCAACAGAGGAACTATCTGTAGCACTGCTGTTTAGCATCAGTCTGGGAGAAAGCAGAGAAAATATGATATGCCAAGTTCTGATCCCAGTTTTCACAGTTTTTGCACAGAATAGCAAACCACTTAATTTTGTGCTTAAGACAAACCACAATATAAAGGCATACAAACAAGCTCTACAGTTGGGGTTCTTCCATACTGAAGGCAGGGTGGCAGAAAACTCTTAAGATGTTTAAGGCGGCACTCAATGAGTCACAGAAAGGAATTTTGGAACATTTTTTCCTGGAATTGTAGTGAGCAAATAAACTGCCCCAAAGATTTCATCCTCTCTTAAATACTCTGGGGGTCCTACGTCAGTAATTTAATCCTCTTAAGTGTCAGTTATCTTAAATGTGAAACGTGCAAAAATGTTAATTCTCCAAGTACTGTCACTGGATAATGAAACAGCTCTTTGAATAGAAGATACCATAAAAACTTATTATTATTGTAAATAATAGGTATATATTCCTTCTTAAAGGTGAATCAAGTGTAATTACTTTGCCTAAGGAAAAAATAAACCAGCTTGTTCTGCTGATATATTTGGCTTACTGTTAAAGAACAACTGTCTGTGTAAAGTCTGATTCCCTCAGGTGCAGACTTATGACAGCAGTAACTTCTGGGATTAAGTATCCTTGTATATTTGGTCCCATGGCTTTCCTGAGTATCTGGAACACCTGTAGGAACATAGCTGTATGTGGCTGAGTTAAGTCACATTTTTCTGTTATGAATTACTCAGAATTCTGCTGGATTCTGAAATAATGTTGTCTGATAATGTTATCTGAAATCTAGTCTTTTTCCTGTCTGTTAATTTGAGACCAGTGAGTGCTGCATTAGAATTGCACTAGCAGTGTCTGTTGAATTCGGACTTTTAAACTGCTTTTTAAAGTTAGGCAAACTTCTGTGAATTCTTAGTGTCTGTGTCTTTCCCTTACTCCAGAGCCTTGTTTAACTGTCTATGAAATTGGTTAACAATGGAGAAAGTGAAGTATGGTCTCTGGAATATTCACTGAAAGCAAACGCTTCTGGAGTGATGCAGCTCTCCAAAATGCATTACTTTTATTTTCCTATTAAATGCTGTAAACATTTATTTCAATATTTATTTAACATTAGCACTACCACTGCAAGAAACCCCTAAGTTTAAGGATCACAATGGTATTTTACTGTCTCCCACCTTTATCGTACCATACCTAGCAGCTGCATAACATTATGCAGATATTATCCAATGAAACACAATAGCGATGGCATAAGATAGACAAATATTACTCTTATTACAAAGCCAAGAAAACAGGCAAAAATGTAACAACCAACAAGGTCACAGAAGTCAATGTATTATTTTATACTAAATAAATACTTTGTTCTCAACTCTTCGATACACCAGGTACATATCATGATAATGAACTGCTGTTCTTTGAGGCCAGTGCCCAGGATGGCTTCCTAACAGAGCAGCCAGCCAGCAGCAGTGGGGAAACTACTTGCAGAGATCCAAATGTCATTGTAGTAGTCATGTTGACCATGAATGTCTTCTAGACATCTCTTCTGTTAGAGAGGGTCCAGAGGAGGGCCAGAGGAGAGGATGGTTAGAGGGCTGGAGCACCTCCCCTGCAAAGACAGACTGAGGGAGCTTGGCTTGCTCAGCCTGGGGATGAGCAGGCTGCAGGGTGACCTCACTGCAGCCTTCCAGTACCTAAAGGGAGCCAACAAACAGGAGGGGAGTCAACTCTTTACAAGGGTAGATAATGGAAGGACAAGGGGAAATGGTTTTACGTAGAAAGAGGGAAGATTTAGATTGGATACCAGAGGGAAGTTCTTTACTATGAGAGTGGTGAGGTGCTGGAACAGACTGCCCAGAGGTTGTGGATGCCCCATCCCTGGAGGGGACCAAGGCTTGGTTGGATGGGGCCCTGGGCAGCCTGGTCTAGTATTAAATGTGGAAGTTGGTGGCCCTACCTGTGGCAAGGGGGGGTGGAGATTCATGATTCTTGAGGTCCCTTCCAACCCGGGCCATTCTATGATTCTATGGCTCTTTGTCCCTCAGTGCAACATCTAAATGTTTCTTGAACACCTGCAGGGATGGTGACTCCACCAACTCCCTGGTCAGCTCATTCTAGTGCCTAATCACTCTTTCAGCAAATAAGTATTTCCTAACACCCAACCTGACCCTCCCCTAGTGCAACTTGAGGCCATTCTCTCTAGTCTTATTGCTAGTTACACAGAAGAAGAGGCTGACCCCCACCTTGCCACAACCTCCTTTCAGGTTGTTGTAGAGGAGGCCCTGAGCCTCCTCTTCTCCAGACTAAACAATTCCAGTTTCCACAGCTGCTCCTCATAAGACCAAATAATATTAAAATGTCCTTTCTTTGGAACATCTTTAAATGGGTCAAGGGGGAGAACATTACCCCCCCCCAGATAAAACTATTCCTGGATATATCCCAGGATTTCTGGGATCACCCTACTATGAGCTTGCAGTTATAATTGAGAAATGTGGTTCCCTGCAAGTTAGTGGAAATATTTCTTCCCTGTCCCAACATGGCACCTCATCCACCATGGCATGGCCATTATTAAATACTTTAAATCAAGCAGAATTATCAAACAATACTTCAGAAAATGAAAATCAACTACTACGAGATCGTATTGAAAAATTAGAACAACTTGGCACATTAACAGGAGAGAAATCAAGCCTAATTTTCCCTATAAAACAGGTCCACAACATTACATTAGAAAATACCCAGGCTCCTAAATCAATGGACCTGGATGATTCAGAAAACAAAACTTCAAGGTTGGATCTCGAAGCTCCATCTGAGATGGATCCCTTTGAGATCTGACCTATAATAACTCAGAAAACAAAGAAAATACAGGATAGACCAGCAGGGGTGCCCCCTGATCAATTGCTCCCTGCCCAAACTTATTTGCATGTAACAGCTCATCGTTATACAGCAACAGAATGAATGGACTTACTACAGCGATTCTGAGAGAAGCCTACCAGCCTGGCTTTTACGGTTATGGGACTCAGGGGCAGAAAGTGTTGTGGTTGATGGACCAGAAATTTCTAAGTTGGTGTCCATCACCTTACACCCTGCCCTCAGACAAAGATTATATGCCACCATTCAACATCGGGATGAAACCATTTATTAATAGATTGGTTAATGGCGGTGTGTTGCGTTACTTGGCCTAATAAGACTGATATACCATTGCACACAGGTTTATGGTCATCCATGGAAGACCTTCAAACCTATATTCGTGAATTAGGCATGAGAGAGGCGATATATGAAAAAATGTTTGAGGGCCTGGATTTGGCAAAATTTTTGGCAGGCATGAGAGACTTGATTTTACAGCAGGCTCCCTCCCACCTTTATGGAACCTTAGTTTCCATATTGAACCCCCTGATGGCCTTGGAAGCCATTGTCCAACAGGCTGCCCAGTTGGTAGCTGATCTGGGGGAGACAGAGCACCTAAGAACAAGGCATAATGTTAGGGTGGTAGAAAGAACCAAGGTACTCCCAGTCATTAAGACCAGAAAGGTTGCCTCATGGACACCCCGATCAGGTTCCATACAGGTGTCCCAGAAACAAATGTTTAATGATCACATACGGGCTGGGGTGGTCTTTGCTAAGATCAGTCGGCACTCTAATCATATTCTAATTCAATTGTGGAAACAGCTACGAGATGATCAGAAATTTCAAAATACTCCCAAAAGATCAAGAGTATGAATAATTCAAAAAATTCCAGTGAGAACTTGGAACTTAGAGGACTGTATAGTCCCTAATAGAAGAAAAAATCTTCCTCAGGTGACTCAAGCTACACTGTCCAAGCCACCTGAGGAAAAAGACCTGGCCATAGGACAGTTTATGGTGTGACAGGGGATATTAGTTAGATGGGACCAGAGGCCCGATGTTGAACTAACAGTTTTTTGGTCCTGAAAAAAATGTACAAGGAGTCATGGCACTGGTGGACACAGGTGCAGAAGCTTCAATTATTTATGGTGATCCAACTAAATTCCAAGGAGACAGAGTAACGATCGGTGGTTTTGAGGGACAGACCATTACTGTCACCCAAATGTGGTTGAAAGTGGGGGTTGGGCGTCTCCCGCCCCGGGAGCATAAGTTGTCTATTGCCCCAGTCCCAAAGTACGTCTTGAGCATAGACATCTTATGGGGTCTGGCTTTCCAGACAACTGTAGGAGAATTCAGACTCCGACAGAGGTGTATCAGTGTCCGGGCAGTGCAGGAGTGCAGGCAATACCGAGAGGCCATGTGAAGCATGAGCCTATTCTCCTGCCAGAACTGTGCCAGATTACTAATGTATAGACTCCTGGGACGGGGGGAGAAGGGGGATGACAAGATGAGGTATCAAGGACTGTGCAGGAATTAGAAAAAGTTGGGATTATAAGACCTGCACATAGTCCATATAATTCCCCCATATGGCCAGTGTGAAAGTCAGATGGCACATGGAGAATGACAGTAGATTATAGAGGATTAAATAAGGCCACGCCGCCTGTTCATGCAGCCGTACCCAGTATTGCCTCCCCAGTGGACACATTGAGTAGGGAAATAAAAACCTACCATTGTGTCCTAGACTTGGCAAATGCATTCTTCAGTATTACAAAAGCTGAAGAATTGCAAGACCAGTTTGCATTTACATGGGGAGGCAGGCAGTGGACCTTTCAGGTACTGCCACAGGGGTATGTGCATTCACCAACCTGGCAAACTGGGGAAAAAAACCCCTAATAATGTTAGCTTGTATCACTGCATTGATGATCTTCTGTTGACTTCTGACTCACTGGAGGCAGTAGGACAGGCGGCAGATTCATTGACTACCTATCTGCAAGAAAGAGGATGGGCTATAAATCCTCAGAAGGTGAAAGGTCCGGGCCTGTCCATGAAATTCCTGGGGGTAGTTTGGTCAGAAAAGATCAAAGTACTACCCAGTGCTGTAATAGATAAGATTCAGGCATTCCCAGTCCCTACAACATCAAAGAAGCTGCAGGAGTTCTTAGGTATACTGGGACATTGGCGTTCCTTTATACCTCATCTAGCACAGCTGCTGAGACCATCATACAAACTCACAAAAAAAGGGGCAACAATGGGACTGGGGGAGAATGGAACAGGATGCTTTCCAACAGGCAAAACTGGCAGTTAAACAAGCCCAGTCACTGGGTATATTTGATCCTACCCTCTCAGCCGAATTGGACATTCATGTCACTCAGGATGGGTTTGGCTGGGGCCTGTGGCAATGCTAGGGTTCCGCTCAGACTCCCATTGGGTTCTGGTCTCGGGTCTGGCATGGAGCAGAAGAAAGATACAGTATGATTGAAAAACAGTTATTGGCTGCTTATTCTGCATTATAGGTGGTAGAGCTAATAACCCAAACAGCTGAGGTCATAGTTAAGACCACCCTGCCAATTCAGGGGTGGGTGAAAGATCTGACCCACCTTCCTAAGACAGGGGTGACCCAAGCACAAAGATCTTAGGCCCAGTGACATATCACAGTGATGCGCCAAAAAAAAACATTGGTCAATCCACCAGAGAAGAGTCCCATTCAGAAGGGGAAATATCCCATTTCTGAAGATGTCTGGTACATGGATGGATCCACAAAGGGCAACCCGAGCAAGCGGAGAGTGGTAGCATACCATCTCTCCACTGAAACAATCTGGTTTGAACAGGGGGGTGGTCAGAGCAGCCAATGGGCAGAACTGAGAGCTGTGTGGATGGTTACAACCAAGGAATCTGGTGATGGTATCCTGCACAGATAGTTGGGCTGTGTACCGGGAGCTCACCCTTTGGATTGCACAGTGGGCCACCCAGGAATGGACTATCCACACCTGACAAATCTGGGGCAGAGATATGTGGTTAGACATATGGAATGTGGTTAAACATAGGACTGTACATGTCTACCACATTTCTGGTCACCAACCCCTACAGTCACCGAGAAATGACAAAGCCGACACACTGGCCTGAGTTCGATGGATTGAGGATTCACAATCTGAGAACATTGCCCACTGGTTATATCAGAAGTTGTGGCATGCTGGTCAAAAGACAATGTGGGCATCTGCTAAAGCATGGGGGCTGCCCATACAACTATCTGACATCGCCTGCAGTATCTGATGCACGGACTCAGATGAATGATCCAAATCCTTTATTACAGGTTCTCACAACACTTATATACCTTCACAAGTTTCCCTTTTTTAGCTTTCCCATCTGCCCTTACAGCTTTCCCATCCACCTTTACATGTCAACAGAGTATTCTACAAACACTCCTTAACCGTTCATGCAGGCGCTTATCCAATCAGAGCTGTGAGCCATTCCTTCCTCTAGAGGTGTCCTTGGTTCTCATGTTGTTTATCTTGCTCCACAGCTGCTGCCCTGAACAGTTTTTCTTGTATTCCCACAGTCTCCCATGCATGCTGAGACTGTGACGCTTGCTCCAAGATAAGACCGAGATCGTTACCCAAAACAACAGCCCATCATGCTAGAGGACACAATCCTCTCCAGTGATGGCAGGTCGATTACATTGAGACCCTTCCTCAGTCTGAGGGGACGAGATATGCCCTGACCTGCGTTGACACCGCAAGCGGGCTAATGCAGGCCTATCCAGTGCCAACAGTGAACCAGGCATATACCATCAAGGTGCTCACCAAGTTGATGGCTGCCTACGGGACACCTCAAGTTACCAAGAGCGACCAAGGGACTCATTTTACTGGCACCATGATACAATGCTGGGCAGAAGAAAACAACATTGAACAGCGATTCCACCTGCCATATAATTCAACGGGGACAGGCCTCATTGAATGCTATAATAATATTCTTATGGCTGCCCTGAAGACAGACTCTCAATCCCTGTGGGAGTGGATGAAGAGACTCTACAAACCCTGTGGGACCTGAATGAAAGGCCTAGAGATGGCAGACCCAGTGCCCTAAAAATGCTACAGACAACATGGGCCTCCCCGCTTAAGATCCAAGTTATGGGCACCAATAATCGGGCAAGACCCCAAATTGGCAATGAAAATAACCTTCTGCTCCCTGCCCCTGAGAATCTAGAGCCAGGTGCCCACAGAATAGAATGGCCATGGAAGGTGCAAGTAGGATCGAAGTGGTGTGGCCTACTTGCACCTTGGGGGAGATTATTGGAGGTAGGAGGCTCGGTAGTCCCTCTAGTAATCAGTACATGGCCTACTGACATTGTGGTCAACACTCCAGTCTTCATTGGTAAGGGGACCCTCATCATGTCCCTATGGCAGATCAGGACTCCCCCTTTGGTGCCTGATATAGTTATGCAACCACAGATATCTGGCCAAAGGGTGTGATACAGGCAGCTGGGGCATAAACCCAGTGCAAGCCGAAGTGTTGACCCAGGATAGGAATATGGCCTGTATCTTGCCCTGAAGGGCAGACCTTCCCCTCCTGATACTATTGAAACATCTGTACTACTCTCTGTGAGTCTTTTAGTCTCCAGGATCACCGGAAGGAGCAAAATGTCACTGAAGAATTTCAGTGTTGCTGTGAGATCAAGCATGAAACTCAGTGATGTAGGACTGATGGAACATAAGATAGACCTGCACCAAACAACTGCATGCCTCCAGTAACACTACTGAGCCAGTGCTCATGAAAGAACGCAATCTTCAACTGCAAATCGACCATTGATCATCTTATGTCAAGCTGCATCGTGATGGGCAATTGTACAAGCATCGTGATGCGTCAGATCTTTGTATTAGGGAAGGCTCAACAAGCCCAGTCATTGGTTCATGCTGTGAAGGAGTGGAGCCTGGCTCCACCTCTCTTAGATCTCATTTAAGCACTGACTGCTCATGTGGAAGGATCTTTGGTTGGAGACCCGTCCCTTGTGGAGTTTTCCCTGCGAGCCTAAATCTTCAGAGATGGGTGAGCACCTTTCCTTTTCGTTTGTAGCACCATTCCATTTGCGCTATTCACTTTGCTACTACACTCCTGTAGTACACCCTTCCACTGCTTTGACCTTTCTGATTGTAACAGCAAGTATAATAAAACAGGAGGCATTATTTTCATAGCAGCCCTCATACAATCAGGTACATTAGAGATACCTCCATGCCAAACAGAAAATTAACACAGCTATGCACATTGTCACCACAGCTCCTGAATTACTGAGAAGATAATTAATGATTGCAGAAACAGACTTAATCATTGGAGAATCCTCCTGACATCTGCTCTTCCTGACAATACTGTCATGAGTTTTCCAGTGACCATGACACTCCTAGGTCCAGCCTACATTTACAGTGAGCAACGGGCTTGAAGGATTATCAGGACATATCGGGAAATGAAAATGTCTAGGAAATTAAATCATGCTAGATTGGATTCAGGTTTTAGTTGTACAGCCATAAAGCAGGAACAATTGATGGACAGAGCCCAGTTCTACTGCTCTAAAATTAGTCGATGATGAGAATTAAGTCCCTGTGGTTTGATGGATTGGTGCTTCCTGCACTTCTGCTCCAGCACAGGGACACAGGGAGAACCAAGTTCAATGTTCATGCTTGAGAAACAAGGAATCTAATACCCATAAATGCCAGTGGAAGGATCTGCACAGAAGCTGTTGCACATAGGCTCAGATGAACATCCTACTCCAGTCTCTTTTTTGGGAATAAATGACTTCTTTAAGAAAGTACATTTGTCATTCATCACAAAATCATTTTTGGGGCAACATTTGTTAGCTGCGAAGACAAAGAATGTGTCCTTCATCCTTAGTGCAGCAAAATGAAACTTGGTCTCTACAACTTAGAGGTTCTGGTGTCTCCTCCACAGCTGCAATGGGGCCATGCCAGCTTATTTCTCCCCTGTGTTCCTTATCTGAGAGGGTCCACCATGATGTGACAGCTGGTCAGGAGTGGTGGAGTAGTGTTGTTTACGTTTCAGATCATTCAAGAAGCATCATGACTGAAAGTTCTTGCATTCTGTTTATTATATTATTTCTAGTAGTATGTATTTTATAGATCACATCTCCTTTTATAGATCATACGATATTTATATACATATTCTATTATTCTAATATGAATGCCTCCCTGAAATCCAGATGTATTTCTCAGTCACCTTTTCAGTAATAAGAAAGCCCAATCCCTTCCCACATAGAGAAATGCTGCATTTCAGTTTGTTAGTATCTGTAACACATTGTTCCACCCCACCTCATGTTTTTAACAGCCTGTAACCCAGGATAAGTAGCTAGAGCAGCCTAGGAGCTGGTACTGACGCGTGGACTTGGCTTTTTGCTGCATAACTGAAATATAAGTTCAAGTAAATTCTTTACTCCTTTTTCTCCCTAGCTTTAACTGGTATAATTTGTGTAATGAACTACACAGGTCATGGCCTTTCCTGCATTTTTCTCACATCTTTCTGCTGATCCAAATTATTGATACAGCTTAGACCTCACAGTTGAGATACTGCAATTTCCAGACAGAATAAATAAAAATAAGGAAAAATGAAAACAAAAATGTATAACTCTTACCTTTATAGAATATCAGGGCAAGCATCTGCTTCAAAAGCAAGAACACTGTTTAACTAAAAATGAGCACATGGAAATCAGAGTGTTTTCCTCCTAATCACTGTCAAAATATGCGTTACTAAAGGTTTTCCTCAATAACATTTTCTCTTTGACTAGACAATCAGGAAAGGATAATATCTACGTAATAAAAACCACTTATCACAGTTCCACATTGTATGAAATATTTGCCACTTGAAGAGTATTTTTATGTATGCTCCACTCAGCAGCCAAAACTATTTCTGATCAGATTTTTTTCTGCCCCAAATTAAAAACAATGTGAGCCATTTTCCATAAACCAATGAAATACTTCATCCAAAGCTGTTCACCATTCTTCAAAAGAACAGACCAGGTGTAGCCTTCTTATTACAGTTTTGCTTCTGAAATTGACTTCATAATAAAAGTTCTTGGAGATTTTTACGAAACTTAGGGAAAAGGGAAAGTGCTTGACTCACTTCACTGTTAGTGATAAAAATCAACATCAGGACAAGCATAATTTCAAAGAATGCCTCAGGAACCCGCTTTATAATAAAAAGACTATGAAAGACACTCAAATTCTTCATCCGGGTAGGAAAAAAAGAAAGCAGGCAGAGAGTGAAAGGGAGACTTTCTTTCGCCATACAAGGAGAGATCACTTCACACTTTCCCTTGGTATGTTGGATGCTCAGTTGTAAAGCCATGTTCTGTGAATAGATGGAGGTAAAGGATCTCAACTTTCACTGGGACTGGGTTAAAGATCTGATGCCTGGGATGACGGGCAAGACAGGGCCCCACCACAGGGACTAACAGCACAACTCCCCACAACCTGCTGGGCAGGCAGCAATACTCACAAGAGAACTCAACAGGTTCTCAGCAGACTGACACATAAAGCCTCAGATTTGTATAGGCACTTCACATTCAAGAGCATGGCTAATCCAATCACCAGCAGATTTGAAGCTGTGTACCTCCCATATAGCATATTTTTGTAGACTTAAAGTCAATCATCTCACCAGCCCTCCTTCTGTGCAAGCAGGCAGATTCTCTCCTTGAACACATAGAAGTAACTCTCCTTACTCAGCCCATCAATTTAACAGCTTTAACAGTTAAACGGATGCAGCATGAGGGCAGAGTAGTGTGGTGAGTGGTGGGAGGCAGCTGTTCCATGCTGGCAAAAAAAATGTCATTCAGAATGCTGAAGGCTCGGGTAAATCTCTCTTTCACACAGAGAGCAGAGCCGACTGCACACATGCAACCTACCAGTAATTTCCTTTTCACACCCCACAGTCCCTGTTCCTGTTAGCTAAGCATTTCTTTCCAGTTGTAACCTCAGGTTTTTATACATCCTTTTCCCTTGTATTCAACAGGCCCCGTCAGCATACCTGAACCTGCAGTCTATACTGTTTCTGATCTTGGTGTGAGTGGTGCAGTCAGGTGGGATTTAGCCCCTGCCTGTGTCAGCACACAATCTCACACATACCCCTTCCTTTCTCTTGCTCAAGGGACTGAAGCAAAAACAAATGCAGAGGGTGCCAAGCACTCCTCAAAGAGTGCACTTGCTAGGTATGCCTCCTGCTTGTGTGCAAAGCTCTGTCAGTTGTAGAAGAGTGCAATTTGATCCAAGGAGGCTTTACATTTAATTTTGCTCTCAGCTATCTGTTCTACAAATTCCCAAATGGAGTCTTCCTTCTTTCTTTAATTTTACCAATTTACAGCATCCTTTAGATCCCACATAACAGTGGTACCTCCTGTGCTCTGGCAATAGATTAGAACAGTCCTGATAGGCAAGCCCCTTTTAAGGTGTCAACAGGGCCATCAGGAAGCTGTGAGCTCCTAGCTTCTTGCCAACACTCTGTATCAGCCCTAAACTCCAGGAAGAAGCAGCATCTGAAAACCCAGTGGAGACTGCAGGGAGTTTTTTTTGCCCTCCTCCAGCACTTGCCCTGTCATTGTTCACCTTATGTGTGGAACAGACCTTGGATAAGGTTTAAGTCACCTGTATGAGTCACACCTGAGCTCCCCTCTGTAGCTGCTGGAGGTTAAATAGGACTAGAATGGCTATTGTCTTCCAGGATATTGCAGTCTTTGATGCGTCTTTGACATTTTCACACAGCCTATTTGTTATGTTTAACATGTTCTTTGCTGTCTGATTCTCTTAGAAATGGTTTTGGGGTTTTTTTTTGTATGTTTTTTTTTTTTTCTTTGAACTTGCATTTGTCAGTGAAGATTTTATGCTAACAAAGATCTCATAAGTTTTCAAGTGTCATCAGGCTGCAAACTTGGTGATTGCCTTTGGTGATGCAGAGCTTGGTTCTGCTGCTAAAAAAGGAGGACAGATTTCCTCATCGTTCTGAATCAAATTTTAAAGTTGAAGTGGAGAAGAAAGAGGATTTGCAGTGAATGTTTCCTCTCTCCTCTCCACTTAAGACCAAAAGGAATTTCTCTAAAGAGATCACAGTACTTTGATCTAGTAGATAGATTTTGATTTGGGCAGAGGACAGCACTTAGAAGCAGGCACTCCCAGCTGCTGGCATGCTGTTAGCTTGACATGTCCTGAGGAATTCAGAAAGCGATAACAGCCCACTCAGACTAGAAAAATCAACAAAACCAAAACAGGTTTTCCCAACATCAAGATTACACCATTGAAGAAAAAGATATAGGTATTACTTGTAGGTGATTCCTCCCTGCAGAGAACTGAATGCCTGATATTATGAGCAGATCCTCTTCTTAGAGAAGTCTGCTCTCTCCCTGGGACTTAGGTGAAGGATGTCACCAGGAAACTACCTAGCCTGGTACAACTGACAGACCTCTACCCTTTACTGCTTTTCCATGTGGGGAGTGATGAAGCAGCTACACATGGGTTTAGGGCAACCAAGAGGGTCTTCAGGGCCTTGAGATGCTGGCTGTAGCAATTGAGAGTACAGATCATCTTTTCTTCTCTGCTTCCTGTATTGGGTAAGGACATTGAAACTGATGAGAGGATGTTTAAACCTGGCTTTGTGGCTGGTGCCACTGCCAGAACTTTGTTTTTTCTTTACAGCCAAATGGCCTACAAGGCACCAGGTTTGTGCGCACTGGATGGAGTTCACCTTTCTCAAAGGGGGAGGAGAGTCCTTGGGAAAAAGCTAGTTGGGCTCATTGGGAGGGCTTTAAACTAAGTCTGAAGGGGACGGAAGAGACAGTGAGTCTTTGCATGATATTGCACAGCTATTTTAGAGGGATGGGATGTTAGCAGAGGACCTGCTCCCATGAGAGGTGCTGGCAACATGGCAGCACATACGAAATTCTATGATGATGAGGCAGGTACTGCTGGGGCAATAGGAGAAGGCAATGAGGAAACTCAAGAGAAATACTTAAAAAGAATGAATGCTTAAAATAAACCTCTAAGAAGGTGACAAGGCCTGCTGCCCAGCTGAAGTACCTCTACACCAATGCATGCAGCTTGGAAAACAAACAGGAGGAGCTGGAAGCCACTGTGCTACCAGAAAACCATGATATAGTTGTCGCTGTAACCTGGTAGAATGATTCCCATGACTGAGTGTGGCTATCGATAGCCCATAAGCTATTTGGAAGGAACAGACAAGGAAGGAGAGGAGGGGGTCTACGTGAGGAGGCTGCCTACATCAGGAAAGGAAGAGAATGTGAAGAGCTGTCCCTAGAAAGCCGTCATGAGCAAGTCGAAAGCCTATGGGTGACAGTTAGAGATCGAGGCAGCAAAGGGAACGTGCTGGTTGGTGTCTACTACAGGCTACCTGATCAAGCAGAGCCTGTCAATGAAGCCTTTTAACTCCAGCTACGGGAGGTGTCGCGTGCAAGCGCTCGTCCTGCTGGGGGGCTTCAACCACCCAGAAATCTGCTGGAAAAGTAGCACACCAAGCTGTAGGAGATCCAGGAATCTTCTGGAATGCATTGAGGATAATTTCTTTAGCCAATTAATAGATGGCCCCACCAGAAGGGATGCAATACTGGACATGTTGTTCACCAATGCGAATGAAATGATTAGTGACATCTGGATGGGAGGCTGCCTGGGCTGTAGAGATCATGCTATGGTGGAGTTCATGCTCCTGAGGGATATGAGACAGTCAAAGAGTAAAATTGGGATGCTAAATTTTAGGAAAGCTAACTTTAGGGAGTTAATCAACAAAGCCCCCTGGGAAGCTGTCCTCATGGGCAAGGGTGTGGAGCAGAGCTGGCAGATCTTTAAGGAGGCTCTCCTCAGGGCACGAGAACTCTCTATCCCCAGGTGTAGCAAATCAGGAAAGGAAGGCAACAGACCAGCATGGCTGAACCAGGACCTGCTGGTCAAATTGGATAGCAAGAAGGAAATGCACACACAATAGAATCAGGGACAGATACCATGACAAGAATATAAGGTAGCTGCTAGGCTGTGTAGAGATGGGGTCAGGAAAGCCAAAGCCCAGCTTGACCTGAACTTGTCAAGAGGTGCCAAAAAGAACAAGAAAGGCTTCTACAGATACCTCAAACAGAAAAGGAAAGTCCAAGGGGTTGTACCCCCCTTAGTGAGTGACAAAGGCAAGCTGGTAACAACAGACAAGAAAAAGGCTCAGATACTCAGGAACTTTTTTCCCTTGGTCTTCTCTGATATATTCATCACACAGCCCTTGAGTTTGGAAGGAGGGGACTAGGGAAGCAATGCTGTGAGTGAAGATCAGGTTTGTGGTCACCCAAGGAACACAAATATACATAAGTCTATGGGTCTTGATGAGATGCATCCCAGAGTGCTGAGGGAATTAGCTGATGTAGTCGCCAAAACACTCTCAATGATATCTAAAAAGTCATGGCAGTCAGATGAAGTCCATGGTGACTGGAAAAAAGGCAACTTCATACCCATTTTTAAAAAGTGTATAAAGGATGAGCCAGGGAACTACCGACCTATCAATATCACCTGCATGCTGGAAAAGATCATGGAGCAGATCTTCCTGGAAGCTGTGCTAAAGCGCATGGAGGACAGGGAGGTGATACAGGAGAACCAGCATGTCTTCACCAAAAGGCAAGTCCCACTTGACCAACGTAGTGGACTTCTGTGGTTGTATAACTGCATCAGTGGACAAGGAAAGAACCACTGATGTCATCTATTTGGACTTCAGTAAGGCCTTTGTCATGGCATCCCACAACATCTTTATCTCCAAACTGGAAAGATAATGGATTTGATGGATGTACTGTTCAATAGATGAGGAACTCGCTGCAGGATCAAACCCAGAGAGTGGCGGTCAATGGATCAATGTCTTGATGGAGATCAGTGATGAGTGGTGTCCCTCAGGGGTCAGTGCTGGGATTGATACTCTTTAATATCTTTTTCAGTGACATTGACAGTGAGATTGAGTGCATCCTCAGAAAGCCTGCAGATGACACTAAGCTGTAGGGTGTAGTTGACACACCAAAGGGACAGGATGCCATCCAGAGGGACCTAGGCAGGCTCAAGCAGTGGGCCCAGGAGAACTTCATGAGGTTGAACAAAGCCAAGTGCAAGGTTGTGCACCTGGGTCAAGGCAACCCCCACTACTAATACAAGCTGGGGGATGAAAGGATTGAGCACAGCCTTGCCAAAAAGGATGTGGGGGTACTAGTGGATGGCAAGTTTGACACGACTAGCAATGTGCCCTTGCAGCCCAGAAAGCCAGCTGTATCCTGGACTGCATCTAAAGAGCTGTGGTCAGTAGGTTGAGGGAAGTGATCCTGCCCCTCTACTCTGCACTGGTGAGACTTCACCTGGAGTACAGTGCCCAGGCATGGAGTTCTCAGTACAGGAGAGACATGGACCTGTTGGAGCATGTCTAGAGGAGGGTCACAGAAATGATCCAAGGGATGGAATACTTCTCCTATGAGGACAAGCTGAGAGAGCTGGGGCTCTTTAGCATGGAGAAGGCTCTGAGCTGACCTGAGAGCAACCTTTAAATATCTAAAGGGGAGCTACAGGAAAGTAAGGGGACAGACTCTTTAGCAGGGTCTGGGGTGATAGAAAAAGGGGAGGTGGTTTCAAACTAAAAGAGGGGAGATTTAGGTTGGATATACAGAAAAAGAGATGGCAAGGCATGGTGGAAGTCCCGCTCCTGGACAGATTCAAGGGTAGGCTGGACCAGATTCTGAGCAACTTGATCTAGCTGTAGATATCCTTGTTCACTGCAGGGAGTTGGAGCACACGACTTTTCAACGTCCCTTCCAACTCTAAAGATTCTACGATTCTATGATGTGCAAGCAAGATCCAAGATCCTCTGAAATCATTGGCGTCCCTTCTGTTGACTTCATGGGACTTTGGATTATACCTTGAATTTTCAAAGGAGACAGACTCTTAAAACTGTTTGGAGGATGAAAAGGCCAGACAAAAGTTCCTGCGTGATGTTTAGGGCTACATCTTAGTTCTTCCGTTATGCTTATCAGCAGTGTATATCATCAGTAGGTAGTGATGGAGACAAAGACACTATCTTTTTGCAGTAGACCAGTGTTTATCTTTCAACAATAATAATTTCTCCAGCTTAATTTCTCATACTGTCGTCTATGTTGGTACAGTAAGATCAAGTATTCTCTTGCCCTAAAAAGCTGTATTTGATAGATAATAGCAGAAAATTTGGACAGCATACCTTCAGCTAATTATGTCAGTGGTAGTGATATTCAACTGTCAGGGGGCAATTTGCTAGAAAAAGAATGAGAAGAACTGCACAACAAAGGCCATCAGTGTGAGGATAAAGCCTACAGCGAGGAGGCAGAAGATCCAAACTGCGGGGAGAGTGTGCTGCCTAGAGCAGCTGGCTGGGAGAGGGCAAGCGAGAATGCATGGAGGGGGGAAGCCGAACACTGGACTCAGAGTATTCAGAGTGAAAGTGATAGCAAGGATGCTAAGGTAGAAAGGTATTTAGCTGGAAAGTCATTTCAAGTGGTAGTCCTTCTTTCCTTTGGCTCTTGCTCCTTGTTACCACTACTCTGTGGGATCCCACGGGTCAGCTGAAAGGGGGAACAAACCTGACTGAAAACTAATCATTTTCTGCCTCCCAAGTGTAGCTGTCAATGGATCAGACATAGACCTGACTCCCACACAGCTGTTCAAGCAGTGATGCCTGAACAGTGGAGGGATGGTACAGCGCAGCCAGGGGCTGCTGTCAATGGTAGTCAGGGATATCCACATTCCTACTTTCCACATACTCCTTCTCTTGAAAGTATAAAGGCTAAAACAGCTTACAGATTGTGAAATGTGAAAACCTTCCTATTCATGGGGCTTTATCCCAGCTAAGAGCTGACCTGGGATGCATATGGCCACAACCAGCCTTTTCACATGTCTCTAGAGTGTTGCTGCTTCTGCCTGAGTCTGTAACTACCCCCTAAGGAGGGAGAGGTCAAGGGGCTGGGCACTTTTGAGGCCGCACAATAGTTAAAAAGGAATTTAAACTGAATTCAGTCACTTCTGCCCTGAGTTGCCTTTTGTCAGGAGGTCTCTGCCTCACTCAGAGAGGCACGGTGACACTGTTGAATCTCTTTCCCTTATTCTCAGGATGCTGTTTTTAATAGGATCTCTGATGTAAAGAGGTGAGGGCCAAATGTCCCACACCCAGCCTGCTACCCATAATTTGATACACGGTGCTGTTTAGTGCCTCACTGGGCTCCATACAGTGCTGATCTACTCTTTGCTCTTACTGCTTCCCACCTTGGACTTGGCTATTAGCTGTGAGCATATCTGAAGGTAGATCACACAGACCACTGAGCACTCCCTTCCTGAAAACAGAAGCTGAAGTGACCCAGGCCAGGCCAAGAGAAGGTATCCTTGAGACAGCTGCAGTGGTTCTGCCTACCACTATGTGCCAGCACAAGCAAGTAAATTCCAAGAAGATACAGTCATCAGCAGCTCTGTGAATACAGGAAAGTGGTTACAAGCACTATCTGCCTCAAAGAGAGAAGAAACCACAGACTGGCTGCGGCCTCACCTTGTGCTTTCTGATAATCTGCTGTTTGGAAACATTTGCTGATGTACTACAGTACCTGTGCCTAGGTAGTTGTGAAAACAAACATGCAGATAGATGCAAAGGCAATCTGGCCGGTTAAAACAGCCTGTGTTTTAGTGTGTACATAATAACACTCACATACAGAGGAGAAAGATGTTTATTCCTCAAAGCTGTTACGTGTTGTGTTCTGGGAGAGAAAAATTGGCTAAGGTGCACAGTGTAACTGTCCCCTTCCAGTCAATGCAGGACTGTTTTGCCCCAGCATGGGCCCCATAGTTTTACATACTGACTCAAATACAGTGTCTTCTTTACATTCTGAGACTGCTCAGCAGGCAAGTCAATTTCATAATTCAGAAGATTTTTCCTATTTTTCTCTTTACATTTTCTCAATTTTAATAATCACCTTGTGCTCAAATTTCTGACTGTTTACCTGAAAAAGAGGGAGCAAGTGCTTGCAAGTATTCCTGCCTGGTTAGTAAATGATAAAATTAACAAGCCTGACTGCTTGAAAAGTGCTCTGCAGTTGAACGTTTCCTATTCAATTAACTGTTCAAGGGACAGATTCTCCATCTAGTCAAATGTCCATTTATTGTCCAACTGAAAATGATGGGAGTTGGGTGGGATGGTGAGAGGCAAAGAGAAAATATTATGGATGCCTTCCTGTTCATTCCATACCAGTGCTTCACGAGCTCTTTTACCAGCTGAAGTTACATTTTCCCACCACATCTTTTCACCTCCCTGTCGTACCCTTGTTTCAAGAGCTGCAGGGAAGGGAATGGCTCTGAGCTTCAATCCCACTACATTCTTCCACAGCATGAAAAAGCCACAACAATATGCAGAATCTGGCCTCTCATGTCAATATCTGAGATTTTGTATTTTCATTATCAAAAGGTTTTATTGAAGCCTGGGATCTGCCACAGAGGGTGTTCTTTAAAAATCTGCCAGGTTTGCTTTTGAAAAAACAAATAACATTACCTTATTATTTGTGGTATTCCTTGCGCTGCTCTTCTCATTTCAATGGAAGGCTGCTGAGGATATTTAGGGAAAGGCTAAGATAAATGTACTTCAATATAAAAATAAACAATAGAGGGTAATGGGCAGCTTGCATTATTCATGCTTATACTGGATTGTAGTTTGTGTTTAAAGAGAGCTCTCCCAGAGCTTTTATCCAGTGACACCAAAGTCCAGAAGGATCAAGTCAGCTCTGTCATGAGTAATGACTGATACTGTCTGTGGGGCACACGTGGTTTTGAGCTCAGTACTCTAAAATTACAGCAGGCTGACGCCTGTGCTGCTAAGAGCTGTTCAGATTCCCACCATTCCTCATGTTCTTCTCCAAGTGTCCTAGGAGCACTGCACCTCCTCCAAGGCACACAGTGGGACTGCCACTGTTCTTAGGACTGGAAATGGTCAGAGTGGCTGCATCTGGGGTGGAGTTATCCATGACTACACAAAATCTTTCTCCTGCTTGGGGCTGCTCTGCGCAGCTGGAGGAGGAAGAGCTGAAGATTTTCTCCCACATGAGAGCTCTCATTCCAGAAGATAGACACTAACTTTCTTGATCAAGTCCATATGTACTATGTTGGAATGCCTTTCTATTCAGGCATAGTTTCTGTAAGGGCAACTAATGAAGACAGTCATGGGGAAATGATGATTTCACTGAAATGATGTAGAAAAGAGAACATACATGTATTCATGTGCAGATGATGAAGATAAAGAAGTTCCACAAAGTCTCTCTTTTGAGATGGTAGCATGTTACCAGCTAATAATAAATAGTAGCAACTGTAGAGGAATTCTTCCACAGGAAAATTCATCTGCCACAAAAATTACCATAACTACTCACCACCCTCTGGTCTGGCAGAGCAAAAGCCAGAAGCTTAACATGCTGCATAAGGGGAAAAGAGAAATTCTCCAGGGCAGACCTGTAGTGATCAGAATGGGTCATGGTTTTCCTGCTCTGAAGTGTGTGCAATGCAATGAATGAAGATCTGAGTTAACCAACTGATTTTTCACGCCTAAAGTCTGAAAAGAGCAGATATGAAATCCTTGATGTTTAATCTTCGATTCCATGTTTTTCTTGCTCCCATGTATTTGTTACATCAGGAAATTATGACTCTAATCTAACATACTAGAATAAACAACACAAGGTGTAACTGTCTCAGAGAACAAAATTAAGACAAGGTTGCTAATTTGAGCCAAATTTTGGTGGAGAGATTCACTGCTTCATAGATAAGTGAACAGATAAAACATTCAGTGCTACTGGTCCATTAGGGCATATAACATAAACTATTCTATGGCCTGATCCTGCAACTCCTATGGGATACAATCTGATGCCTCAAGTGACCTGTTCACACTGAATGGCCCTCTAACAATGTGAGACATTAGTCTTTACAATCTAAAGCAAAACTAGGAGAAAACAGCTGCAGAGTTCTGGAAGCATCAGCGCAAAACACAGCTGTACAAAATGGGTTCATGTTTGATCTCTTTCTAAGAAGACATCTTATATACATCTCAGTGCATATGGCACTAAGCAGATAGTTTACTACTTATGCAGTTCCTGACAGACTGAGCTGCTGGCACTACAGACATTACCTATTTCTCTGTTGCCATATCCAAATGTTTGGGCTTAGTTTCAGTGTGATGCTATTCTACTGCAGGAGAAAGCAAGAGGCAGCAGTATTCTCTGCTGTGCCTCAGCTACACAGGGCAAAATTCTTGCCAGCTTCTCCCTTTTCTTGCACAGAATTCTGCTGGTCTCAGTGGAATAACTCCACCAGCTCCAAATCAAGCCTGCTGACCTCGATGAGTATGTCTTAGAGCACATCATTGCTGGTGTTGTAGACACTACAGGATTCAGCGGTGATAACCTGCTGGAATTTCTGACATGGGAAAACCTTCTGTATTTTAGGGAATACCACATAGGTTCAGCTGATATGGAAATAGCTTTTAAAAGTCCCTTTCTCTTTTCCTTGTGATTGTCAGAGAATCCTGGAATCTCTCACAGTACCTCTGAACACAGATGCTTATCCTCCTTCAAGCAGCATGAAACTTCATTTCAGGGCAGTATTATTTTAGGAATATCTGGCAACTTCTTACAGAGAGAGTTGGCCTTGGTTTTGCATCCTAGGTCTCTTGACACATTTTAGAGAAACTAGTCTCTGTGTGTCTGGGATTCAATTGTATTTCTGCTGATAATGAACACAGGTGTTTCTAAAAACAAAATGTGAAATCTTTGCTGCAGTTCTAAGTATTTTAGGTATTAGTCCCTTTGGTGAGAATGATAAGCAGGATTTCAACAGGACAGAACTGGGAAGATTTTACTTCTAAATTAATTCAAAGAAACTACCTCCAAAACCAGTTCTACTGAACTAGCACAGTCAAGTATCTGAAAGTGAGGAACTGACAAATTCTGATTGTCCCAACAGCCTTAATTCTACCTGCTTGGGAGTATGAAAAACAGAATAATATTTGGCAACAAGATCTCCCTTACCCTAGAATCTCAGTCTCTCCGGCACACAGCTTGAGAGGACAAGGAATGAGATTTATTATTATTGTACTAATTGTTGATATCCCACTGACATGAACAATTTAGAGAATTCCAAGTATTATGCAGCTCTCCTGCCAGATCAGAATAGACTGACACAGCTACAACTACCTATTTAAGAAGATTAGCCAGATTTTATTTGCATAAGAATTTAAAGTGACAAAACCACTTACAACATCCAGTGATCACTAAAAATTAATTACTGCACATTCTTTTATTAGCTTAATATGTATGTCTGTACATAAAACACTGAACACTCAGGAATCAGACTAAAGCAGTCATGAAACAGTAGGCTTCATTCACTGTTAGAGTTCCCTTTGAGTCCTGTTGGTAGCAAAGAGGAGCCCTCCAGGCTTTATTTTCTATTTGTGCTGCAGCCTTCTGTTAGAAGGAGGTTGGTTGGTTGCAGAGGATAATCTCTCTCAGCAGCTCGGGTTTCAGCAGATAAGCGAGAGCAGGGAAGGAATGAGAGGAAATACAAAAGAGCAGGTAGAAAACTCATCTCTGTGTGAAGTCTCAGCCACTTTCCTTATTGATAAATTTTTGTATCACACTAACAGGCAGAGGCACTTCCCAAGTTCACTGCTGTGCTGTGCCAGGGAGGAGATTCAGAATTCTCACCACTCGCCCAATGACAAGAATTAAATTGCCCACACGCTTTTAGCCGCCAGAGCCCCACATCCAGAGCAAGCGGTGTTTATCTTCTCTCCTCCGCTGGCTCGGCGCTGCGCTCCGGGACGCATCTGAAGCCGGCGCTGCTCAGGACGCGCGCCCCTGGAACCGCCGCGGCAGGGACGAGCTGCGCTCGCCCCCTGCCGGTATTGGATGGGGGTACCTGAAGGAGTCCGGCTAGGACTGCTCCAGCAAGGGACTCCAGAGAGCACAGCTGAGGTGGAGCTAGCTGCTGGAGAGAGGCGGGTAGTGCTGTTCAAGCGAGAATTATTAAACATGGGTGTTAGTTCAAATTGAACGGAACTGACTCATCATCCCGATCAACAGCAGGTGCAGAAACATGCCAGTCAAACTCCCAGCAATGAGCACTAGTGAGTGAAGTGCAAAAATGCTCACCAAGAGACAGTGGTGAGAACATTTTTTTTCCAATGGTTCAGTGCTGTTTGGCACTTACATAGAGGTGGCTAAGAAACTGAGTATACTTTGAAAGGAAATTGGGATTGATGAATCTGCCAGCGCTCCCTCACAAAGTGACCTAGTGACCTCAGTGCCACAACTCCCACCTTGCTTCCTCCCATTGCTCAGCTCTTCCTGCGTGATGCCAGCCTTGCAATGACTACACACCTGCGTAGCCCAGGATTACTTATGCTCTGTGGTCCCATGCAGTGGCAGTGACTGGCAACAGACAACTGCATAACTCACATGGTCTGGTTGCCATGATACAACCCTGTATGCAGACCCTAAATTTCCTGCAGAAGAGTTCTTTTTTAGCCTGAACTTTTCCCATCTCCTTTTCTCAGTGTGTGTAATGGGGACAGGAACTGTGAACAGTGGTAGAAATAGTGACACTGGAAGACTATAAGTCCTCCTACCACCGAAATCTGCAGCAGAAGTGCTTGCCTGTGATACAGTGTCACTGATGCACAGCTCATTTATTTCAAGACAGGACTGATATTCAGGAATTTGAGACTCCATATTTGTATTTCCAGAGCCCTCTGCCGAGAATGTAGGCAAGTCACTCAATATGAATTCTTGTTCTTAAAGTAGCTGATGGGAGTCTAGCAATGGAATCCTGTTCTTTAATATATAAACAACAAAACAAAACAAAACAAAAAAAAATAAAAGGAAAAGGAAAAGGAAGAAGAAAAAGGAAAAAAGAAAAAGAAAAAGAACAGGGAAAAGAAAAATGTTCCTTGTTTGGCATAAGAGCAGATAAGAGAGGAAGTGTTTGGGGGCCAAGACTGTCTCTTTCTTTCATGTCTGGAAGTCCTTTAGTGCATAAATTACATTTGGAAGAAGGAAGAAGAGCTGTATTCTTGAACAAGAGGGTGAATTTGAAGTTCCGACTAAGGGACAGAAAATAAATATTACCCTTGCAAAGAGAATGGGTACACAACTACAGCTCATGTCTTTCATAGACTGTCAGCCTGAAGAGACAAACAGAAGGGCAGATCCTGGCAAACCAGAGAGCCAGATTGGTGGCAGATAGGGTAGCCTGATTTAATGTTGCAGGAAGGTCAAAACAGAAATTTTAGCATCAGAGAAAGGAAGAGGGCTGCAAAAGCTCAGTGCTCACAAGTAGCACTTACCAGAGGTATCATATAAAATTAACTCTGCTGTCATTATGTCTATTGGAAAGAAAGAAGGTGAAGGCCACGACCTATGGAGCAGGGGTCAGATGTTACAGACCATCAGACAAAGGAAGTGACAATGGGGAACATTTTTTCTCTGAAACATTACCAGATGGTAGCTAATCTCAGTCAGAGGAGAGGGCATGGCCACCAAAACTACACAGGCTTCCTGAACCTGACACTCAGACATTATCAAGGGAAAAGACTATTTTTACAACTGTTACATGAGAGACTGTGCAGTGCAACCTGTGCAGTTAAAGACAGCACTGTGCTGATTGGAACAGAATTAGCCAAGATCAGTCATAAAACTTGTATTTGCCTTTTAACTGTTTGTCCACAGAAGATGTAATCTAAAATAACTTGAAAATTGCTTTCTTAATGGGAATTTTTCCTCCCCACCCTTCTTCTGGTTTTGAAAATGACCAGGTATTTTGATTTAGAAGAAAGAACAGAGGAAGGGTTGCTGTGAACTGACACATCAACACTGGTGTCTGTTCGAGTGACATGCTTCATAGTAGAAGTGGTAGAAATTCTGCTGTTCATTCAGCTGGAAATTTGCTGGCAGATTTACTGGGAAATCTCTGCTAGTTCAACCCAGGTAGGATACTAGTGTATTTCCATACCTGCAGCAGAAGCAAGGGTCACACACAGGGACATGCGGGTGGTGGTGATTTCAGTGACCACAGAGCAGCATCTATTCAAAGCATTAGGGCATAGACCTGAGAATAGAAACCTAAGTGCTTTTTGTGGTGCTCATCACTACATGGTCTGTGTTTAATCTTGACTGAGTTATATTTTCACCATTTCTATGCTGTTCTGTCTGGGAAAGACAGGACACTTAAGCACCTGTAATAGTTATATCTGATTTAAGGTCCTCATTTCAACTAGAAACAGGGAGCAGTACAGCATGCTTTTCTTAAAATGATCTGCTGTGCAATGCCTGTGTGGTTTTATCTACAAGTATTATAATTCTATGTGCCTGCCATATGAGAGTTCCAGATTTGAACTGTGGAAGCAAGAGCTGGAACAGAGGTCAGGGGAGGTGTAGGCATGGTACTTAAAGCAACAAATCCACCCTAAACCCACTGTGGCACACCTCCAGGACATTCTGTCATGTGCTGTCTTCCAGTCTATTTAATGGGTACCTCAGCCAGCCTGTGATGAGACAAGGTTAAGAACACAGCAGAAAGATAAGTTCTACCCACACTATGAAACCTCTCTGTTGTTGCCTTGGGAGAAGCTCTGCTTCACCTTCTCAGCATTGTTAATGATCATATTTCAAAGTGTTTTTCTTGTGATAAATATGCACAGCTAACACAGGAAA
The DNA here is from genome assembly GCA_016647715.1 of Pavo muticus. NCBI lineage: Eukaryota > Metazoa > Chordata > Aves > Galliformes > Phasianidae > Pavo > Pavo muticus. Next base: position 900,309 of record JACDJE010000292.1, read on the forward strand.
CAGAATATACAGTGCTTGTAAAGAGCCTTGCCGTGCCCTTTCACAGAATTTAGTAGTCTTGAAATTGCCTTCAAAACTCTGAAATTGACTTCAAAACTCTGTTGAACCTGGGGTGTCTTTCTGGTTTCTTTCAGACACTGTATCATTATTGTGTGAGATGGACTTTGCAGGGCAAGCAGCCCTTTTAAAAAGATATGGGTTTGCCCTACACTGGCAGCTATTTATCAGGAAAGTGCCAGGAAGTGACATTATTTTATAACTGCAGCAGCAGAGCAGAGCTGGTTGGATTTCAAAACTTCAGTGAAAACTTCCTTCATAATTTCAGATTGTGCTGAACAACAGATTCAGAGATTTTAGCTAAAATGTTTCTGAAAATAACAAAACTCTCACCAACTCAGAGATCTGGATGTGAAGTCTCAAATTCTGAGAGGGAGAAAAAAGAGTGATGACATTTTCTTTCCAGTTTTATATCAGACCCAGCAATAAACCTTGCTAATATGGTTCCTATATAAAGCAAATAGACAGAATTAAACTGTATGTAGTTCCTAAGTAGAAAGTGCAAGAGACTAATACAAGTACTACTAGCATTGTTCAAATATGCACAAGGCAGAAAGTTGAAGAACAGCAGAAGAATAATGAAATGCAGGGGAAAATTACAGTTTGTATGCTGTAAAACGGGTGCAGAGATGGAGGCAAACAGATAAGTAAGCTGTCTTGGTGTAGCAGGGAAGGTTCTCACTTCAACAGCAAACAGTCCGTAGTCATGGGCAAGGAAAGAGCTCAGGAAAAGCTTGGAGCTTTTGAAACAGGTCCAGAGAAGAACCTCTGACAGGCTGAGGGAGCTGGGCTTGTTCAGCCTGGAGAAAAGAAGGCTCAGGGGTGACCTGATATTGGCTTTTCCCATACTAAAAGGGAGCTTATAAGCAGAAGGGAAATCAACTTTTCACATGGTCTGATAGTGATAGGACAAGGGGGAATGGTTTTAAACTAAAAGAGGGGAGATGTAGATTAGATATTGGGGGAAGTTTTTCACTCAGGGAGTGGTGAAGTGCTGGGAAGTTGCCCTGAGAAGTAGTGGATGCCCCACCCCTGGAGGTGTTCAAGGCTAGGTTGGATAGGGCTCTGGGCAACCTGACCTAGTGTCTGATTAAGTGGTTAACAATCCTGCCTGCAGCAGGAGGGTTGGAAGTATATGATCTGTGAGGTCCCTTCCAACCCAAGCCATTCTATGATTCTCTGAAAGTACCTCAAGGTACCCACAAGTTTGCAGAACAACAGTCATAGTGCCCAAAATGCCAGCGTATACTACATGAAAGGCACTAAGGGCAAGGGAAAGGAGGCCTATTGACCTAGAGAGTCAAGAGAACAAGATGAAAGGTGCAAGAGATGGGTTGGGAGAAGGAGGAAGTGCTTGGTGCTGATGACTGTTGGGCTGGAGAGACCACTGGCTCTGTCGGCTGGCAGACTTAGTTGGCTTTGGGTTCAGCTCCTTGCTCTGCCAGAGTTTCTGGGTACCACTGGGCAAGCAGCTCACTGCCAGGACCTTCTCTGCCTGCAGGATAGAAATAACTGTTTGTTTATTCCTCAGGTGATGTATGGCATGGGCTGGGCTTTACTCTTTGTCTCTCTGCACTCGATGCAGCAGAACCAGAAATGCAATGAAGAGCTCAATGGCAGCTGCAAAGTCCTGGTGCAGGAGGAAGAGGACTGCTTTCAACTTTCACAATCCATGAGTGTGATTACAAATGACAGATGTAATCAGGCCTTTGGTTTTGTTGTGCTTTTATGTCTGTGGAAAATGTCATCAGCTGCTCTCAGCCCTCTATCCAACCGAAGCTGAAGATTTTGACAGGTTGGGGCAAAGGGTAAGAGGTGGGGAGAGAGAAATGCATTGAATTACACTTTAAAGAAACATGCATAATTCCTAGAAATGCTTTGTGTCAATTGCAAAGATCCTTCTGGGAATAGAGCTAGTCCACTGACCAACACATTTCTTTTGTAAAAGGAAGTAACTGAAGTCTTCCTCTTTTTTCTCTTCATCTCTAGCAGCAGTCCGTACCTATGTTTTCTTCCCCAATCATATCTGTAAGTTCAATCAACTGAAATGGTTTAAATACATACATGAATGGGGCAAGTTATCAAGTTATGTTGTTCTAATAGGACATTGAGATAAAATGTGTCCCTCAGTGATGTAACCATAAGATTTATTTCAGTTCTGTACTGGTCTGTGAAGGATAGAGCAAGAAGGAAGGTAATACTTACCCACTTTGGTAAAAAAATGATGGGCAGCAGAGAAACTGATACAACATTCCTCTAAAGTTCTATCACAGACCCATAGCTAAATCTGAAGAAAGATTTTTCTTCTAGCACAAATTTCACAAATGTCTGAAACTGCATTTCTAGAATGTTGCTGCTGTTGGACTTCAAGAGCAGAAAAACAAACTCAAACCCTGAAATAGTTCAGCACCATTACTTAAAACCCCTTTAAAAACTAACCATCATCTACTGTAAATTTTAAAAACATATTTTCTTATCATGATCAAGTTTCAGGATTAACTTCAACCACTGAATATTTTTGTTTAAGCCTTTATGTGTTTATGGCATATTGCTTGTGACGACAATCTCACTTCTAACAGCAGCATCTCTGCTTCAGAAGTAGGTCTGCCTTCTCCTTTCATTGAACTCAGCACTCATTTGAAAAATTGTTTGTGTTAAAACAGCCAAGAAGCGATCACATTTCTGAAATTGTATATGTATTTTTAAGAATGAATACATATACATATATAATCTTGGCACTACTCACAGTAGTTTTATCACTTCATAGCCTCTGCTGAGAGAGAAAGGCTGTGAAGACTGAAGCCTTTATCTAGTTTCTCTTTGCTGAACTCTTAGTGTTTGTCTTTGGAATTTCTTATTTTTCACGGGGGGAAATGATGGCAGAGCGCCCCACTGTATGGTGGGATTTTTTGTCACTGAGATTAGTAATGTTAAGGATTTAATTTCTTGTACCTATAAACTCACCAAATGTTCCCAGTTTGACCTGTGTGGCTAATTTTATGCTTGTGTCACAGAATGTGAAATGTGCCCTTCCTCTGATGAGACTCAGGAGAAAAAATAAATAAATAAAATAAAAACAGACATGCAGCAAATGAGCAATCTGAAAAGGCTTCCTGGACACATCCGTGCTAGGTGCAGATCTACATTCCCCAGTTCCCTGCTCTCTGCAGCCTTTGTGCCGTTTGTCACTGCCTCACTCCTTCACAAAGCTACAAAAATAAAAATAACTTATAAAAAGCAGCAACAGTAAAAAAGAGGGTTCCAAGCCTTCAATCTTTTTCCCCCACTCATAGGAAATGTGACAAGCTTTGGCAAGCCTGGTGCAAGGGCGCTTAGCAGTGCAGCACGGTTCCTCAAGAAATGCCTAGCATTTAAAGACAGGCATTTCTAAACATTGCTGAGGTGAAGACAAAATTCCAGGCAATTAAAAAAATCTTCTGTACTGTTTGGTGCTGAGACCAAAATCATTAACAGTGGTACTGATTTGCTTTATAGCAGCCATGCAAGGAGCCAGCTAATGCTTGGGCCCCATAGTGGTATCTGTTAACAGATTTAATCTACCCAAGGTGGGCAGAAGACAACAGAGAAGATAGAAGACTGGGGTGGAAAATAGCAGCAAAAGAAGATGGAATTGTCTCCTTAAGCTTGCATAGCAAGCCAGATGTGGAGGAGGAAGGAGATATTGGCTTTGTGATAATCTAACCAAACTCTTTTCCTGTAGACCTGCGAGCAAATTTCCAGTAAGTACAGAACCATGGAAACAGGGATCCACAGTGGTCGAAAAAGCTCTTCTTTTTTAACATTTTGAATCTAAAGTATAACTCTGCAATTACTTGAAAATTACTGTGGTCCTTGGATTCAAAAGCTTTCAGGGAATGTAAAAGTAAAAGAACACATATCATCTATGTGTCGTATTCCTCATAGTTTTAGGAAAGTAAACATTTATTGAAAAATAATACATACAAGAGTATGTATAATACACATGGAATTGTAAAAGCTTCAACTCCCGAAGATTATAATACAGAAAATTTCAAAGTTCTGTAGTAGATATATTTTATCTGTTTTTTATGGCTTGTGATAAATTGATACTTAAGTCCTTACTATAGGTGTCTCATACATTAAAAACTAAAAATAAACAGCATTTATATTTAGAGGACTACTTTCCATTTGAATCTCCAAAATTATCAGAGATACAATGATTTAGTTTTCATGTGGATAAAATTATTTGCCTTTAGGACTACAAAGCAGCTTTTAACTTACATGATGGAAACATGAAGGCAAATTTAGTGAGGTTTCTGCACTCAGGGGTGGCAAATTCACTCTGCTCTTATTAAATATTAAATTAAATCTAAAGACAACGAGCAGAAATGTACTTCTGTAAATGATTACATTGAGAGTCCCTTGATGATCTGAACACCAGTGACTGCTAATTTCTGCAGAGATTTGCCATTTTCATGCATTTTCAGGAACATCTAAAATGAGGCATAATAACTGTGTGGTGGAAGAAAGTATACTGCTTCTTTAGCTGTATCTTCTCTCAGATATAGGTATGTATCCGGATTTGGAAAACTAAAATTGTGAAACTGCTCAATTCACATTCAAGCTTTGCCTTCTTGCTGATTTTGGCAATATTTCTAGAGTTGCTTTGGCAAACTATAAAGCACCAAATAGCTTGATAAAAGTTGACAAAATTCAGTGTTAGTAATTTCAAATAGAATCCATGCTCATCAGCAGTTCAGATTTATCATCTATGAATAATTTCACTGAAGGAAATGGTGACAGCACCAGCAAATTATCAGGAAAATATTCTGATTCAATTTGTAATTTCTCCAGTGCAGTGTGAGACACTTCTCAGTGCTTCTTCCATCCTCATCTTCAGTGTACTGTGGAATACATTGTACTGAGGAGTTTGATAGTGCTGGGCAGATGGAATGGTGATATCCTTGGGCTTTTCCATTTCTACCTCCTATGAACATTTGCTTTATTCTTACATACCAGCTCTTTCTCAATATGTTTTAGACTAGAAACATTTTTCTTTTTCAGGGGCAGAGAAAGAATTACTTTTTTTTTTTTTTCAAACAAGACCTGGCAAGTGAGTTTGTGTTGCTAGTCAAAGAAAAAGCATTAAAAAAGTTAACACAGAATCTGTGTTTAGCAAAGTAATTTGCATAGGCTGTACACTTAGCTCTTAGAGTTGGAACAGTTCTAACCTGTGACAGATTCTTTTGTATGGGCTGTCTTCCAAAATCATTTTAATCTACCCTGGCAAAAGAATTGAAGTCTGAGTTCTTCACTAATTAACAGCCTTCAGGAGAAGGGCCCCAGTTGAAATGCTGACAAGCTTTGTATACACTTTATTTGTGAAAGGAGATACTGAGCTCATTTGATGGTGCCTCCTGCTCCATTATGCTGTGCAAAATTTTAAGTGGGGAAAAAAAATTGGTACAGTCATGTCTTGTTAAGATTCCAAGTTAATAGAACACTGCAGTTTTCCCCATTAAAAAAAAAAGGCATTATATTGGGAATTTCTTATCTTTGAATAACTTTGATAAGCAGAAAAATGATTAAAACCAAAACAGTTCATCAGTGAATATGAACTGACACTTAATGTTTTTATGGAGCATTATGGATTACCACAGCAGAGACTATATGTCACTAAGTATCTTTTGGAAGCACCAGAATATTTGCCAGTGTTTCTTCTACATGAAACTGGAAACTACTGGAAAGGAAAGCTAGGAAGAATAGCTGTCATGGTAACCCTGTAGAGTTCTTATAGAAGGTCCCATGAGGAATTCTTCCATGCGAGATACATTAAAGGATTCAGAGCTTTTAGGCATCCAAAGTGTTCAATGGAATGCAGAATCCTTGATCAAGAAAGGCTCACAGAAAATGGCACTTGTGGAGAGTCTGGCATATCAAAACATGGCAAAAACTATGGGAGACATATAGGTAATCACCAGTACACAGGAAACGGTGTAATGCTAGGCTCCTACAGGAAAGCAACCCTGCTAGTGCTTCCCACCAATGACAGCTCTCTACTGGAGCCCTGTGCTTGAGCCGAGACAGCTCTTGCTTGCAAAGTCCAGCATTCCACAAGAGGGACAGCCTGGGCTGTGTTTGGATTCCGTTCCTGTTCTGTGGTGCTGTGATTTTCCATCTTTTAGCAGAACATCCCACCACAGAGTTACGTGTAAAAAGGTCTTATCTTCCAAAGGTATTGAGTCAAATATTCACCCTCTGCTTTGGAGATAGGTATGCGCAATTGCCTGAGATGAAGAGATCTGAACCCAACTCTTGACTATTTCATGAAAGTGCCCAGTATGAGGTAAGGAAAGAAACTGCTTTTCTGGCTTGTCTGTATGGAGCCTCAGCTAGGAACTGTGCTTTGAAACATTGATTAGACTCGACTTTACAGCTGAACTACATAGAGAACTCCTGTGCATTGCAGTCACTCTGGTGAGAGAATGGAATGAAGCACATCTACCCTGCCATAGATGTTCAGATGCTTAGTAAGCTGTAGGAAGACACTTGGGAGAGGCAGCAAAGGCATTTAGGCAGCTGCATGGTGCTTAAGGAATCAAGGAATCCCAGTCTCTGTCCAAGACTTTCCTCCTTGCTCCTTTGCAATGAGTACAGAAAGGAAAAAAAGGAAAAACAGGAGGATTTTTTTCTCAGGCATTCCTAAAGTGTTCCTCTCATCAGGCCTCAATCTGCTTGCCTGATGGAGCCCTCAGTAAGCCATTTCACTGAGAAACAGGGATGTACTGATTCTGTAGGCCATGGTTTTCCCCAGCAAATAAACTAGCACATGCAATCAACATTCTTTGTAAATCCTCATCTTTGCCTTAGGAGGAGGAATTTCAAGTCCATTTTCCATGAAGCCTAAATGTGAAGTTTCTACAAGCGAAAATGCTCCAATATTTTCCCTTCTTGAGTACAGAAAACAATTCCATCTTTTTTTTTGTCCATAAAATATTGACTGTGTTGAACACTAGTCACACGTTATCAGAAGGAAAACATCATGAATACTTACTGTACTATCCTGTACTATCCCTGTACTATCAGCCACGTGCTCCATCAATGGGAAACAAATGGTCCACTGAAACACAGCTGGCCTCAACACTCTACATACCAAGCAGATGCAAGCAGAATGCCTTAGGGAAATAAGAAACACAATGTATGCTATGTAAAAGGTTTACAGCTCTAGAATACCCTTTTGAAAGTCTAATGAATATCTCCAACACACACACAATTCAAATACAAAACAGACCATGCATCAGAATACAAAACTGCAGATAATCTCTGAAGAGACCAAAGAAAGAAATATACTGACATCCTCTGTAATCATACAACCTCAGCATTTGGCTCATCAAAGTGTCTCCAAGCTCAGGATTTTCTGCGGAAAGGTAACAGTACATGGAGATTCTTTCTTAATTTTATACCTTCTGTTTGATGCTCAAATAAACTTGTATGCTGGGCTTGGGGTTTTTCTGTGTTTTGCTTTCTAAAATGCTAATAGAGCTCAGCCTGACTTAGGCAAAATTACTGATTAAAAATTCAGCGTTCTTGCCACGGGGCTGGAAAAGGACCATTTAGACAGGCACTGGTTCAAGTGACTAAAAAATACAGGCTTTTACATGGTGACTTTTGAAAAGATCTTTTTTCCTGATCATACCTTATGTTTAGATCCAGTGAGAAGAATATTTAGAAGAAAACAAAAAAAAAGGAGGGGAGAGACAGAAAAAAAATCTCTCAGGCTTAGTCTTATAAAGTTGCTTTTCTGCACAGACCTCCCTGGTTATTTCACAGTTCGAGCTCTTGGAAAAATCTCTCTTTGATAGAGAGTTTCCACCAAAAGTTGAGGTGGCAAAGGTCAGGCTAATAGAATTGAAGAGTACAACCTTATCCATTCCTCCTTCTCAAAGAGGAACACAGATCTGAAACAATTTATTCTTGAAATATGTTAATTTCAGGTTTTTCCAGCTGCTGTAGTAAAGCAGAGAGATGTCTGATGTTATAGCTGTACCATGAACTGAGGAGCAGGGCTCAACAAGCCAGACTCACGAACTTTCTATTCACAGTACTGGTTGTACTGAGGACAGAAAGAGTCTATTCTGGTTAAGCAGGTTGGTTCCAATGTATGTAAATGGCATAGGTTGTACTGTTTCAAATTATTCCTGTGTCTGCCTTAAATAAAAGAGCTATGGCAGGTTTTGAGATTCAGAAAGCATTCAGACTCTCCTCCTCCAGAGAGTGCTAAAAGCTTATGAGAATGCTTGAAAAGCACTGGACAAATTCGGCTTTAAGAAGTCTTGCCCATACAGTGCAACAGGTGTACTGGAGAATAAGTGGGTGGAATTTCAGGCAAGGCATAGCATATTTATTTGCAAATCACACATGTTGCCACAACACTGGGGACAAAATTCTGTGAAAAGATGTGGGAAGATAATCCCTCTACTATAATAGTGCAAAAACTCTTCCTACCTTTCCTCATGTTGGTCCTGCATGGATGGATGATCAAGACTACCAGGAACAAAATATGTACTTTCACACACAGAGAGAGGGAGAAAAGTAACACACACAACAGACAAGGACTGTGCTAACACTCAAGAGACCAAGCACTAATAAGTACTAATTTTTCATCTGTCACTGACCTGATGTAGGACCTTGGGAAAGTCATTTGCTTCCTTCTCATCCACTCAGAACATAAACTTCTCAAGATGGGGACTGTCTCTTGCTATTGCAGTGGTTTCACATCCATGGACACCTAAGTTTCACCAGATCACACTCACACACCCCCTCATCAAAAGAACAGAGGGAGAAAATGGTGAAAAATCCTCAAGGGTTGAGATTAGGTCAGGGAGATTACTCACCATTTTCTGTCACAGGCAAACCACACTTAGTAAAAGGATGACTGATGTAATGTACTGCAACAGATCAGTAATGTACTGTAACAGATCACAGCAGGGGGAATTAAAAGGAAAATAGAATCATAGAATAGAATCAAAGAATCACCAAGGTTGGCAAATACCTCCTAGATCATCCAGTCCAACCATCCTCCTTTCACTGGTATTTCCACTAAACCACATCCCTTAGTACAGTATCTAAATGTTTCTTGAATACCTCCAGGGACAGTGACCCCACCAACTCCCTGGGCAGCCTGTTCCATCTCCTAACCATTTTTTTTTTAAAGAAGTTTTTCCTACCACCCAACCTGACCCTTCCCTGGTGCAATTTGAGGCCATTCTCTCTAGTCCTATCACTAGTTACATGGGAGAAGAGGCTGATCCCCACCTCACCACAACCTCCTTGAATTCAGGTAGTTGTAGAGAGCAATAAGGTCTCCCCTGAGCCTCCTCTTCTCCAGACTAAACAATCCCAGTTTCCTCAGCTGCTCCTCATAAGACCTGTGCTCCAGACCCTTCATCAGCTTTGTTGCCCTTCTCTGAAAAGGCTCCAGGGCCTCAGTGTCTTTCTTGTAGTGAGGAGCCCAAAAATGAACACAATACTCCAGATGCAGTCCCACCAGAGCTGAGTACAGAGGGATGATCACTTCCCTGCTCCTGCTGGCAACTCTATTTCTGATACAAGCCAGGATGCCATTGGCCTTTTTGACCACCTGGGCACATTGCTGGCTCCTGTTCAGCCAAGTGTCGACTAATATCCCCAGGTCTGTTTCTTCTACAGTTTTCCAGCCACTCTTCCCCAACCCTGTAGGATTGCATGAAGTTGTTGTGGCCAAAGTGCAGGACCTGGTACTTGTTTTTGTTGAACTTAACCCCACTGGCTTCAGCCCAGCTCTCCAGCCTGTCCAGATCCCTCTATAGGGCCTTCCTTCCCCAGGCAGATAGACACTTCCTCCCAGCTTGATGTCATCTGCAAACTTACAGAAGATGCATTCAATCCACTCATCCTGTCTTTCACAAACACAGGCTGCCTGGGTCTGGTCCTCTAGTTGTCCCAAAAATGCCATGTGATCTCACTCAAGATGATCATCTTCATTACCTTTTTGGCACCAAGGTCAGGCTGACAGGCCTGTAGTTCCCCAGATCCTCTTTAAGAATCTTCCTGTAGATGGGAGTCACACTGGTAAGCCTTCAGTCCTCTGGGATATCCCTGGTTCACCTGGAATGTTGATAGATGGTGGAAAGCAGTTTGGCAGTATCCTCTGCCAGCTCCCTCAGCACCCTCGGATGGATTCCATCTAGCTCCATAGACTAGCAGCAGTCCAGGTGGAGTAGTAGGTCTCTAACTGTTTCCACCTCAACTGTGGGGGGTTTATTCTGCTCCCAACCAAAACTTCCAGGTCAGGGGGTAGAGTACCCTGAGGGTAACTGATCTGAATTTTAAAGACAGATGTAAAGAAGGCATTGAGAACCTCAGCCTTTTCCTTGTCCACAGTGGTCACGTTCCTCACGGCATCCAGTAAAGGATGGAGATTCTGCTTAGCCCTCCTCTTACTGTTGATATATTTGTAAAAATGTTTTTTTGTTGCCTTCTACCCAACAGCCAAGCTGAGTTCAAGCTGGGCTGTTGGCCTTTCTGATTTTCTCCCTGCACATCCTAACAGCTTCTTTGTACTCTCCCCGAGTTACCCTTCCCTTCTTCCACTGGATGTAGATTCTCTTTTTCTCCTGGAGCCTCAGGAAATGCTCTCTGTTCATCCACACAGGTCTTCTTCCCCGCTGGCTCATCTTGTGGCACAGGGGGATAGCCTGCTCCTGCCCCTTTAAAACTTCCTTCTTGAGAAACAATCAGCCTTCCTGGACCCCTTTATCTTTCAAGACTGAATCTCAAGGGACCCTCTCTATCAATATCCTAAACAGTTCAAAGTTCTCCCTCTGGAAGTCCAAGGTAGAAGTCCTGCTGTCCCCCCTCCTGACTTCACCAAGAATCGAGAACTCTACCATTTCACCAGTCCTTCTCTGTTTGTAAACATCAGGTCTCGTGGGGCATCCCCCCAGGTAGGCTCTCTTACTGGCTGCTGTATTGTATTTCCAGCATATATCAGGGAAGTTGAAGTCCAGCAACACATTTCCCTACAGGTAAGGATGGGCTGACATATAGAGCCTTCCATTCTTCTCAGAAAGAAGTTGCCTATGACAACTGTTCTTTCCTTCTTGGTGGAGGCAGTCTTGAGATGTGGAGTTGATCGTCTCTCCCTAGTCAACCTCGCGGGTGGACCTCCCACCATATCCTCACTCACTTCTCCTTCAAGTTCCAGAGCCTCAAACCTATCCCATAAGGTCACCTGAGGTAAGTCAGGATGGGGGTTGCCTATGATGCTGATCTGGGACTTGTTTCCACTCCTCTTATTCTCTTAAATCACCTCCCCCTGCTCGAGAATGGCAGGGCAGGGGATCCACCACTGTTTGGAGGGGTATCACCCCCGCATCTTTTCTCAATTTCAGCAGAGTTACTCCACCAATCTCCTGCTTGCACTGATACTCCTTAATCTTTCTGCCTCCTCTTTGAGCTCTACCACTGTACTGAGCAGATCATCCACCTGTTTGCACATCATGCAGGTGGAATCCCTGCCACCCTTCACTGGTAGCATCAGGCTCAGGCACTCACTGCAGCCAGAGACTTGACTGCCACATTTTTAGGCGGGCACTGTGTCTGAGATTCTGAGATGCCACATTTTTTTTTTTTCCCCAGAGCTTCCTGCTGAATGGAGAGCATGGCTAGACTTGTTGTCTGGGAGGCAGCCGATAGATGAGATGGTCTCCCGAGTGGGCAGAGATACTGTGCCCTCCTTGACCACCCTGAAACATCTCTTCCCACTCCCAGTCACCCCCTTCAGTGTGAAACCATCACAGCTACATATTTAAGTTGTAATGGGAACTCAGTTCCAGTCCATCAGTTCTGCTGCAATTGGAATAATGATGTATAAATAAATAGATTATAACAAATAACCAAATAAACTGGTGGAAGAGTGCAGTTGGGAGAGAAAAGAAATGTGGATGCAAAAATGTGAAAGAGTAGAAAAGAGGGGTAAAGAATGGCCAGGGGGGAAGGGGGGGGGGAGTGAGAGAAGTGAGTAAACAAATGGTGAAAGAGAAACCAAACCCAAGCAGACACTTGCCATTTTGAGACAATTTTGCCATTCCACTGACCTAAACAGAGAAAGGGGTGAAAAGGCTAAGCAAAGTTTTCCCCTGAGACTAGTGATTAAATGAGTGATAATACCGCCCTGCCCTGGTCACTGGCTCTCTGCTAGCTCTGATTCCTGATAGTGAGCTCCTATAAAGCATTTAGTTATGTGAATCCGTAGGGCACTCTGATAAAGGCAAATCTCTCTTTAAAAATCTAACAGAATGGTAACCCCAGCACACCAGCATGCCATCCTTTACCGGTCCTTGAGGCGTCATCTTTGACCTGCACTCATGTAAACTTACTAAAATCTTCCAGTGTGTCTGAGGCACAACTACCTTTGGCAGCATACCAGTGTCAAATATTTATCCATTAAGATAAAACAAAAGGATGATTTCCAGGCTTTTAACATCAGTTGTGGCAAAAGGACAGATAAACTTTAAAAGGTTACAAGTAACAGCTAAATGGCTTAGAATACTGTGACAGAATATGAAGTGTATGGAGACGGCCGAAGCTCACACTTTTTAAAGCCAATGGAAAGATTTCTGTCTCTCAGTGCTGAATTGGTCTGCAAGAGACTGGATGCGATTCAATTGAGGCCCACAGTTTCCAGAAGTTGCTACCAACAAATGGCTATTCTGTGAGTCATATCAAGTGAAAAAATGGTTGAAGTATTATACTTAGTGATCAGTGGCTGCAGACACAAAACATTTTATATTTTTCAAAGAGGTCTGTGGTCAGAACACCAGGAAAGAAAGACTGAAGGCAATAATGAATGTACACTTCTCCCCCACAAAGGGATCATGAAGAACAGTGTTTTCTGTAAGGTTTTTCATCCAGAAGAATGCAGGCTGAAGTCACTGTCTCTCTCTCGGGCTGACTCCTTTCACTGACAGTGAACTGCTGCTTTAAAATAAAAACCCAGGAATTGACCTACAAGCACTACACTGGCAAATACTGTGATTTCTCAGTAACTGCTCTCTCTGTATCTTTTGTGTAAAACATTTCCTAAGAAATCCTTGTGCAGCTATTACCTATTGTGCTTGCTGCAGTATTAAAATTATTAACTCTAAGTTAAAACTTCAAGCTTTTAATGGCAAATCAAAGTATTTCCATGAGATCTCTTCTGAAATCTTTTGTTATGAACCACTTTTTTTTCAGGTTTAGTTGAAAAAAGTGCTAATGAGACTCTTGAGGAATGGGTTATTATTCAGCCACTTCAAGTCTATCACTGTTTAGACTAAACACTAACATTTTCTTTCCTAATTGGTTAGGCAGACTAACAGAACATATTACCTACAGAAATGGGAATTTTTAACTTAGGAGACTTTTAAGCAGGGACCAAGCAAATGTTTACGAGGAACAATTCAGATTGTGATGATCCTATTGTGGAGCAGGGACATCTTCAGGTCTCCTGAAAATTTATTTTCATGGTTATGTGCCTACTAATAGAAAGTGCTAGTCTGGAACATGCTAAACTCGGGAAGGCATATAGTAATATTCAAACTGAGGTTTAAGAAAATACACATATGAGATGAAGAACTGCAAATGAAAGATGACAAAAATAACACAGGCATTTGAAATGTAGGCTGAAAATAAAACAGGATTCAGTTTGGAAAATGTATGCTAACATACTTGAGGAAACATAATCAAAAATACTATCCTTGGTGGGAAAGGAAAATCTGGAAATCATTTATGCTACAAAGGAGTCTTCTGGCTGTTTGAGGATAGTGAATTAGATGGATGTGTTTAGAGTACCACTGTAATGGATGGTGCCCAGCTGAGACTTCCAAATTTAAGTTTGCTGCTGCCACAGCTGAGACCCACAAATATTCACAGTAGCCTTCTACCAACTAGCTTTGGAAATAGCTTCGGTGTTGAATCTCTGAAGCTTCACCTGCACCACCAGCCAGCTCTCCATACACAGACTGTGGTGACTGGTTGCACAGTGTTTTTCAAAAGTATGAGTAAGGTAACAGGCACTCTTCTGCCTCACTCCAATTTGTGTGTAGTAAGGAATTTGAACAACAGGATTCTTATATCTTATTACTACTATACATTAAAAATCCTGTTGTTGGCTTCTATTGACTCAGAATTGTACCAGTAATGAAGAGTCAAAACTGAGATCAGCTGGAAGAAAAAAACTAGGCAATAAGGAGGGGTAGAAGTCAGATGATGAGATAAATCACAGAAAGCACACAGAAAAATCATAGGGTGGCTTGAGTTGGAAGGGATCTTAAAAATCTTCTAGTTCCAAACACCCTTCCATGTTTGTGTTTGTTGTTTCTTTTTCCAGCTGTTCCAATTGGATGTTTTCCATTGGCCCCTGACATCTCTTGTCCATTTGTTAGGAAACAGAAGGTAATGTTTCTAAAAGAAGCAACCTACAATCTGAGGAGCCTATCTTTGAGCTCTATTACAGATGATAGCCACAGAGTAAACCAATCATTCCATTTCTCTGTGCTGCGGTCATTGCTGCCATCCACTAGATCAGGCACTTAATCACATTCCTCATCCTGCTTGGCCTTGAACACCTCCAGGAATGGGGCATCCACCACTTCTCTGGGCAACCTGTTCCAGCACCTCACCAACCTTCTGAGTGAAAAATTTCCCCCAATATCTAATCTAAATCTCCCATTTTTTTAGTTGAAAGTCATTCCCCTTTGTCCTATCACTATCAGACTGTGTAAAAAGTCAGCCTCCTTCCTTATCATAATCTTCTTTTAAGTACTTTTAAGGCTGCAGTGAATTCTCCCAGAGTCTTCTCCAGGCTGAACAAGCCCAGCTCCCTCAGCCTTTCTTCCAGGCTGCAAGCACACACTTTTCATGTCATGGACATTTCATGTCCAGCTTTTCATCCACAGAACTCTCTAACTCTTCACAGCTGCTCTCAATGACTTCTTCCAATAAGTACACACATCTGGGACTGCCCCAACACAAGTGCAACAACTTGCACTTGGCCTTGTTCAACCTCATTAGGTCAATGAGGGCCCACTTCTCAAACTAGTCCTATTGGATGGACTAGAACTGGCAAATGGAAATAAAAATCAACAAAACAGAACTCCAACTGTAAATACTGACAATCTTAGGGATTTTTTTTGTTGTTGTTGTTTTGTGTTTGTTGTTTTTTTTTTCCACTCCTAGTAAATTATTAGACAAACTATCACCTTGCCTTATCTACCTTCTACAGCTACCTCTCTACCCATCTGCTCACATGGGGATTTAGAGTCATTGAGGAAAATTCCTTCTCTGCCTGCCAGAATGACCAATTTGAACTCCGGACCCTTGCTGATGCTAGGAATTTTATATCGTGGAGAGACATAGCTGACAGAAATACCACACCACCTGATGTAATGTTGGCAGCAACTTTTTACCTAGTTAGAGAGAACAACTTTTCGGACTACTATTTTTTCAAATTCTAGGAGTAATAATTTTGTTTTAGATGCTTTCATCTGTACAAAGTTTTCCATTATGTCAGGAGCAAACTCAGCAACTCCTACCGTAAACACAAGTCCAAGCACAGTACAACTTTGTGAAGGAATTTATAACAGCTGATGGCAACAGACAGGGATGTCTGTGCTTATTCTGTATGTTATCTACAGTCTCCCGTAGTTAACCCATTTGTACTTACATGCAGGAGTTACATTCCTTTTTTACCAGATAGAAAGATTAGCTTGGTTCTCTCTGCCCCTGGTACTCTGCTTTTGTTGTTTCTTTTTCTAACTGTTCCAATTGGATGTTTCCTGCTGGCTTCTGACAGGCCTTGTCCACTTAGTAAGAAACAGAAAGTAAGGTTTCCAAAGGACACAACCTACAATCTGAAGAGCATGTTTCTGAGCTCTGTTACAGATGATAGCCACAGAGTAAAACAATCATTCCATGTATCCTTGTTCTTGATACTACTTCGCCATCCAAAGCAAGAGTTAATAAGAACTCCCTGTTTTAACTACATCACACACTGAAATGAGATCATCAGCTATACTGGCAAATTAGGTTGATCTCTGTGGTCCTCCTGCTGTTTTCCACAAAACTCCTCCTGTTTGCTGTGAAAGGAATTTTGTTATCTGATTTTTCTTGTTTTCTATCATTGTATTTTATGAACAAATGGAGCCATCAGAAGCCCACCATCTGTTGGTGAGCTTCAGCAGATTAAACACAGAAAAGTTGAGGTGTACAAGACCACTTATTTGATTCATTGTGGAAGATCCTCTCTGAGGGCCTTCAGTGGTGGAAAATGCAGCACCGCTACTGGCATAAGCTATGCCAGTTTTCTGCTGAGAAATGTTGGACTGGTAAAGTCTGCTCAGGCAGAGGGCTGAGCCAGCTGAGAAGATACAGCCAGGTCACTCAACACTCATGCAACCTCCCAATCACAGTCCTTGCTCTGGAATAGAAATCTGCTAAAGACATAAAGGTAATGGACACATCCATCTTCTTACAGCTCCAACTACAAGTTATCTAAGTTACCTATGTAATTTGCAGGGAGCTGAATTTGATGTAGAACATCATAATGCTGACTAGAGACTATCTTACTGTGTTTGAATACCAGAGAGGTTAGAGCCAAACATCTAAAAGCAGCCTCAGGATTACTGATCACCTGAAACGAGTGAGGATTTATTCAGAGTCCTATGCTGAGTGTCTGTGGTGTCCTGCAGCTCTCTGAGTGAAAAGCGGGCTAGCTGTGAGTGCTGACTTTCAGCGCTGGCAGGTGTAGCTTGCCTCAGTTTCCACTCATGCCTGCATCCTCAGTCTCCTAGTGGTCTTACTGCTCCTATGGAAATAATGCTCTCTCTCTGCCTTCTGGCCCAGAGCTGGGTATGAGGGAAAGCAAAGTATATGTTTGGTGAGAAAATTCCAATGCCTTCATTATAAAACCATTCTTTGAAAGCTCCCTGGCTGCAGAAAAAAAAAAAAAAAAAACACAAAAAAAAAAAAAAAAAAACAAAAAAAAAAAAAAAAACACCTGAGGTGAGGATGTCAAATAAATTCTTTTATTTACAGATGCTGATCATGGAAGACTTAGAAGGTAATGTAGACAATGCTTTCCTATAGGCAAGCTTGGAGCTAAGCAAACTGCAGATTATTCAGTTCATGTGAGGGATAAATTGTCCATAGCCTGGAAATGTTTCAGTGGTTTAAGAATCCTCTTTGGAATAGTTCTAGACCATTCACTTCTAAGGCCTCATTGTAGTTTCACCTACCCCTAGTTTGGCTTGTTTAAATGGTGTGTGAAGAACAGCTGACATTTTCTTTCCTCTGCTCCTTCTTTTTCTGATGTGTTTCTCTGCTGAGTTGTTCAAGTGGCTTAAGTTGGCTGTAATTTTATTGTTATTAGTTAATTTTATTTCCTGTAGGTAGCATACTCATGAAGATAAATCCCAATCCTACAATTTTCTCTGTTTATACAGAATTATAACTCTTATATTATTACATTGCATTATTATATTACTCTTATATTAGTTGCACAGCTCCTGATTGGCAAACATTTTAATTAAGAGTACACATGTACACACACACACACAAAAAAAACAAACAAGCAAAGAAACATACAAATAAATAAAAGCTCAGGAAATCTGTCTAAAGAAATGTTGGTTGTAAAAGCTACTTCTTTGGTGCCTTGGCCAGTACCTGAGTATCTTTCTTCAGGCAAAATTCAGCATAGTGCACAGGGTCCTAAGCTCTTTACCTCAAGTTTTTACTGTGCAGTACGTGCTGAATGCAATACAGCTTGATTCAGTTCTCCATTTCATTTCCCATGAAAGGTATGAGAAAATGGGAACACCCAAGCAAAGGCAAACTCCTTGGTCTCTGGAGTGACCCAGGGGTTGCAGCAAACCCGCCCATCATTCACACACTATGACCAGCCCTCATTCCCCAGCAAGTGCTATGGTTTTAGCATTCATCAGACTTAGCACTTTAATTTGTACTTGAAAGTGTTTGCAAGTTCAAGATCAATGTCAAAACAATGAAGATTTTTCTTCTGTGGTGAATAGTCTGTTAGTCAGAAATCTGTATAGTGATATCATAAAAATCAGAGAGCCAGGGAAAGCATATTGTGACACAAATATAGGGACTGGAAAGTAAGAGGGATTTTATATAATCTAGAAAGTAGTAAGTAGTATGTTGTTGAATATTCCAGATAATGCCAGTAAGAAGAAGACCACTGAGGCCATAGAATATGAGCCAGAAAAAAAAAAAAATTAGATTATCAGGAGAGACTGCATACTGTATTGGAAGAAAATGAATAATATAATGTATAATACTGGAAAGACAGAATTTTTTAAAAAATGGAAGCAAAGTTTTAAAGAAATCTGAAATATAAATATTCAATAGAAAGCAGAAGCCAGGAAAACAGCACTGAAAGAGACCAAGGAGTGACAATGAAGATCAAGTGAGATGTGTTTTCAGCACACTATTACAGTCAATGGAGTCTATGCTCAATTTGCGGTCCTTTTTCACACCTATAAGAAACAAACTGTAATCACAACCCGTCATCAGGACTTATAACTGTGTACTTCACAGCTGATTCTGGCCAGCCATTCCTCTTATTTTACACAGCCAGTGTATATACATGAATGTTACAAAGAAGGTCAGTGGATCAAGAAGTTGGGTTTCCTTTGGGGCCTACTAATGTGTTTTGTCCAAGTTTGATCTTGTTTTTGCTAGTATTAAATCTGTACGGGCTCAGCTGAATTCATGCAGACATGTCATTTTCCATGGTTATACTGCTGTTATACATGAGCATCATTGGTCAACTAGCACATCTTACCCCTATAGTAACACTGCTGAGATAGGAAAGCATTCCTTCAAAAATGGAGAGTGGAAACCATAGAGCCCTTATTCCTCTCTCTTCAAATCAGAGCTGAAGGCAGTGGTAAGCCCAGAGTGGAAAACACATCTCCTTATTTATACTCCATTGCTCTAGCCTTAATTCATCCTTGTTTTTCTAGTCCAATCTTCAAATGTGTCATAAATTTTTTTCCTGTGAAACAAGTGCAAAACAAGTAAGGATCAGGCCTCCACGGTGAAAGGCTCTGGCCAATAACAACATGTCTGGGTGATACACAGACAGTAAGTTCCTACTGCTTTCCTATGCAGCCATTACATTTGCAGGCTGTGAAAGTAAGCTTTCTGTACATACAAGATTTCCCAAAGGAGGTCAGGCAGGATGAGCCACTCAGAAAAACTGTGTTGAGATCCTCAGTCATGATTAAGGGGGAGGGCAGTGATGGATACATTATTTTGGGATGGAGTGGGACAGGGCCTGTGCTGTGACAGCAAAAGAAGACAGACATACCTAGTTGGTGCAAACCCAGCTACCTGCCAGAGATGGAATCACAGTGTGACAGAGCACAGCACAGGAGATGGCCAGTGTTCACAGGGCTTTCAGGTTTCTGCTGTAAAACCCCAAATCACCTGCAACATCCTGTCTCTGACAGAAAAGTCACTTTAGATTTGTGTCAGAATAGGTGTTGTGTTAAAGCTGAGTATTTTGGGATATGCACTAAATAGACAGAAGTATTCTCTGTGCTACCTTTTACTTTGTTGATGTTTTAAAATAATTCCGGTGAATATGATAACATGTTGCAGTGGTGTGGGTCGGATTACAAAAGAAGGGTAGTTAGTATTTGATGCCAGCTAAAAAGCAGTGGAAGTCCATGGGAAAAGCAAGGCTACAACAACATGGGTGACAAATTTAGAGCACCCTGCCATTCTGCTTATGAAGAAACAAAATCACTTCTGACAGGTTCTTGGCAATACTAGGTAAAGTATTTGCAGATAGACCAATAATCTTTAAATAATAATAATAATAATAAAATCCTCTCCTCAATGGCTGGTCCTTGCATTAGCCCAGGGTGGCTCCACCTTAGGTCCATTGCTTCTGATCACATGGGGAGCACAGGTGCAAGCAATTTGCCTGTGCTCCCTGAGCCAACCAGACTGCTTCATCAGGTGGTCAATCACCAGTTCAAGTTGTGATCTAACACTTCCCTTATGCCTGTGTACTGTTACAGTGCAAGCTCAATAGCAGTACTTGCCCAGGAGAAAAAACCTCGGTACCACTATGAAGACTGCAGGGGGAATTATGAGTTTTATGGCAGTTCAGTCTGTGCCATCAATTCAATTCCCAATGAAAGGTAGTCTAATGAGGCCAGGTGATTCAAGGTGTAAGTAATGAGTTACTGAAAATGTTTCCCATCATCTGATCCAGTAGTGGCCAAAGTTACTGTCATTTAGGTGTTGGACTTTGCTTATTTCCTACTAGACAGGCATGAAGGAACAGGCCTAAGGACACACAAAACTTCAGTTCCTCTGGAGAGATATATTTAAATGAGGGATTTTCAAAGACACCCCAAACAACAGAGGGTCGTACTCCCACTTCACTGTCACTTTTTCCCACTGCCCAGAGCTGCGAGTCCAAAAGCTGAGCTGCTCGAGCTCCCCATCCCCACTAGCAGCTCTGGTTCCGACGACAATCTCGTGAGCCCTATTGCGGAACCGTCGCACCAATAGCGGATGGAGAGAGCGCTGCGCTAAACTCACACACACCACCGGCCAGAGTACACTTACCTCCTCAACCACGAGAGTTTCTGCGCACGCGCTGCGTTTGATCCTGTGCGTAAGCCGTCTGGCGCGGGGAGTTGTGGGTGAGGCAAGATGGCGGTTGCTGCTCGGTGCTCTTGGTCTTCTCGTGGCTTTTTGCTGCCAAGGGCAGGTGAGTGTGACCGCCGCCCGAAAACGGCGCCGGCTGCTGGGTTGCCCTTCCACTCTCTCTTCTACGGCTCAGGCTGCGACAGGGTTGGGGATGTCTGTTAGTTCCGCAGCGCTTTGTGCGTGCGCTGCGCGTTGCCGTGCCGGCCCCAGACTGTCGACCACCATGTTCTTACTATGGCGTTCCCCGAGAAGGAATGAGGGAGCGAGCTAGCTTGGCCCCTAGCGGGCGTTCGTGACAGGGGCGTCTGGATTTCTGCTTCCTCTCTTCATGACGCTATGCTTTGAAGCCCAGAGGTCTGCAGGGGATCGGCTAGGGCACTAGCCGTTGGCATAGCTGTGCAATAGTTTATTTTTTACTGGAACTGCCAGCAAATACAATGCTTGGATGTGGGTCTTCGGTACCAAAATAGTAAATCCATGTAATTGTAATTCGTTCTATGTATGCCTCCGTTGTAAAAAGTGGGAGAAAGCAAATAGAATTAGTCTAGCAAATAGAATTAGGTAGAAGTTTAAGAGCTTAATGCACTTCTAATTGCAGCAGTGTGTCTTTTCAGGAGAAATATGGTTGTGGATTAGTATCAATATTTTAACTCAAACCGGTGTTCATAAACTGCTTGAGATAAGGATTGTAAAAATAGGTGGGAATTCTAGTGACAGATATATTCTGGTTAGTGATGAAAGTGGAATCCTACAATTCTGGGGAGAGATCCCTGGGCTAGTCTTGAGTTATGCATGAGTGTAGGTCAAAAAGCTTTAAGCAGTGCTGTTTAGTCTGGAAATATTAACATGGGTTATGAAGCTGTATGAGGCTCTTAAGTTGTGTTGTCCTGTATTTTGATTGGGCTGCATGCCGTACAGAAGGTCCTTTACTGGTTCTAAATCTAGTATGTAAGTCTAGTCTAGCTTGCTGTGTTTGAGTCTCACAGATATCCTTAAAAGTCAACCTTTTATTTTCATTTTTACTTTTTTTTTTTTTAAGTGTTTCAATAATTGAGCATGTGACTGTAGGTGGTGATAAATTGTTAAAATTTTTACATAACTATAGAACAAGAGAAGGTGTACACCACTAAAGAACTTTCAGTGTAAAACAAGTAACAGGTGTGGTATGTACACAGGTGGGAGAAAACATGATAATTGGATATTTTTTGATGAAGATAATTTTTGCAAAAATAACAGCAAAGAAACCATAAAGTAGTTGGAAGATGCTTGTAGAAATATTTCAGATTGACTTTCTTGTTCTTAAATGGATTGATCTCTTAAATAATAGTGTATTTAAAAGGTGTTCAAATTGGACTAAAATTTTGTTTCCTTTACGTTTTACATTGTAAGGTCTGAAGCGTTCTTAGTGAAGAATAACAAAGATAGTGTTTGTTAATTTTATAAGTAGGATATTGTTTATTACTTTTTTTTTTTTTTTTTAAGCTGTTGAAAAAGAGACGTCTATGTGGATGAAGTAATGAGAAGGACAATTGGTCATTTCTTTTACCATCTCAGCATGGTTTGCAGCATTTCGGTATATTGAAGGAATCCAGCTGGCTGTAAAGAACTCAGTCATTTTTTTTTTCTACGGGTTTGCTTCTCCTAGTAATAAGTTAAATAATAAAAATGGTTGTTAGAACACTGCAAGAATGAAGGCAACAAGTTCATCCAGCTGTCTGCCTCTGTATCATCTTTTACACTTGTGCTTAGCTGGTTTTTACTTTCTAGGCACCCATTACATTGCTATGGGCTTAATTCTGTACAGAGTATCCTGTAGACAATCCTGCTTACATATGCAAGTTTACTTCGTTGTTTTTTAAAAAGAATAAAGAAATAAAAAAGCAAGCTCCCTCCTGAAGTGTTTTGAGCATAAAAATTTGAAATTTTAGACTGATTTTTTTTGCTAAATCAGGAAAACTGCTTAATGTAATACTTTCAGAAGTTATTGAGGCAAGATTTTATGAAGCTTTTTTTTTTTTAATGAAGGTACTTATGTAAATATATGTAGGTTGCGTATTTGTATAATTTGTGTCAGATAACGTTGCGACAATTAAGATAAGCACAAACTGGAACACAGGAAGCTCTACCTGAACATGAGGAAAAACTACTTTGAAGATGATAGAGCTCTGGAACAAGCTGCCCAGACAGACTGTGGGGTGTCCTCTGGTGATACTGAAAACCTGCTTGGGTGCTTTCTGAACCTTCTGAAGGGAACCTGCTTTAGTGGGGGGAGAGGAGAGTGGACTAGATCTCTACAGGTCTCTTCCAACCCCTATGATTCTGTGGCTACCTTCACTGTAATTCTCTTAAGAACACAGAGATCTTGATGGGAAAGACAGTGTGAAGATAATCTGAGAATATGGCAGTGACAAATTAGCATATGCCTTAGAATTCAGATTTGAGATATTGTGAAGTTTAATATGAACCTACTGCATTACTTGAGAAAACCAACGTGCTATTTTGAGTCCAAATGGATGTCTTTGATTACTTTGTTTCTTTAAGTGGGTGTCAAACTGCCTTTGTCCTGAAGTTGTAACTATGGTATCTTGATTTTTCTAATTTGTAGGATATGAAGAGAGGAGAGAGACAAACTTTTGGGCACAAGTGCACTTTCAGGCACTGAGGTCTTGCTGGACTCTAATTTAAATCAGATAACATAAGTAACTTATCTCCAGGTGTACCTTTTCCTTTTTATCTCTTAACATTGTGCTTACAGCATTCATGCTGCTGTCTAACTGGCAATACCTAGCTGTCATACACAGAAGGAGTTAATTTTGTCTAATAAGTGGATTTTTTTTAAAAAATTTCCTAATTCATATCATTCTAACATGTATTAGGAAAAATTGTCTTGTTTTCTATATGGTTCTTTTACTTAGCCTTATGTTGGGAAGATTAAATTTGTTTATCTGGAAAATGCCTTGTGGGCGTGATCTTTTAGAAGTTGGAAGGTCATTTACTGGTTTTCTTATTTTTCAATGATAGCTGCTATAGTCTGGTCTTGTTAGCAGCAGGATGTCTGTAGTGTGTTTATGTACTCTTCATCTGCTCCTTTATTTTTATGATCATGGACACATAGTAGCATTAAACTCTTCTAATTAAAAAAAAAAAAAAATCTCTGACAAGCAGAGTTTTTTCTTTTTGGCTAACTTGGTTGGAATGGAAGTGTTTCTCTTCAAACTTCCTCTAGGAGCGTGTCAATTTACATCAATATCCTAGTGATTTCTGGTTTCTGTGGCTTTCAACTTTCCGTAGCTTGTTGGGAGAAAAAACAAACAAACAAAAAAAACCAAACAGCTTTCAGTCAGTACTCTCTGCATTGTGGATCTGGCTCATTGCATCTATTCATTTCCCTGTACTCCAGAGCTGTGATGTAGGAGGACTGTTCTCTCCTCTAACATGAGTTTGCTGTATTTGGACTGAAGTAAAAAGTCTGGGTAACCACACCTAGAATGATTCTTATGTCTTTCTCATAATTCCCAGATCTAGGAGCAGTAGTGAGGCCTACCTGTATGTAGCATGTGGTTTTTATTTGCTTAACCTCTGTGTCTCGCCTCATTCATCAAATACTTATGATAGCCAGTTAAGTTTTAATTTCTATTTTGGAGCCGGTAGCTTTAGACTGCTCGTTCTCTGTTTTAGTTTGGTCTTTTTTTAATCTGCATCTCCCTCAAGCTTCTCTGACCTATCCAGATGTCTCTGAAATATCTTGACGTGGGAGATCTATCTAGCAGAGGCTAAATATAATAGGTCTGTAATGAGGAGGAAAAAAAAAACAAAACAAAAAAAACAAAACAAAAACTTTGGGTTGACACTGATAACTTTCAGCTTGTCTTACATGCTCTCCCATTTTGTGTTGTAGGCTCTGGCATTTCTGCATTATCTGCGGTGCCGTCTGTGTTGCAGCAGCACCACCAAGTTCATCACGCGGTGATCCCTCATGGGAGAAGTGGACGATCCTCTGTTAGTGGCATCGTGGCCACTGTCTTTGGAGCTACAGGTTTCCTGGGGCGTTATGTTGTCAATCGTTTAGGTAACGTTCTTCAGGAATGCCAATTCATAGTTTAAGTACTTAACCAAATGCCAGTTTTTCTTCAGGTTACAGGACAATCTAGAAGTCTGTAGCATTTTGGGTCTTAAAAATGCAACAGTGCCGAAATGTGATTCCTTCGTACTATTTGGTCTGGTAAAGTGCCAAGATGTAGCAATCAGCGAAAACTGATTTAACCTAGGAAATTCAGAAACATGAAGACTGTTGTAGTCATTAAGGTCAATCGTTCTCCTTCTGTCAATGGTTTACGGGCTGGTTCAGCCCAGTTCTGTGACTAGCGGGGTGGGGGGACCCACACCTCAGGAAAGAGGGGAAAGGGTAGAGAGATGGGCCTAACAGCGGCAATGATCTGAGAGAAACAAAACTAATTTACTAAATAAGATATTGGAATGCAAGATAGCACACTATAATACAATATAATATAGTGATGTAATAATAATTAGAATCGAAGCTAATAAATAAAATGAGGGAGAGTGTCCGAAAACCGAAGACCTTACTTAAAACCAAAGGCTGAAGTGAGATGTCTAGCTGGGCTGAGCAGAAGAGAAAAGCGGAAGGTCAAGTGATCTACAAATGGTTTTTTATCTTTCCCTCTGAGTGGAAATGGTAACAGAACAGCAAACAGTCCTCTGGGAGATGTAGTTCTTCTCTTCTGGGACAGGTACCTGGAACTGGAGCATTAACTCTTCAACTCCCAGTGCGCTACATGATGTTATGATATGGAATACCAATAACCCACAATCATAAAACCATGACGCCTTCACATACTGTTTTTCCAGTATGTGAAATGCAGCTCTGAGAAGACGTACAATCTGTATATGATTCTTTTGCTTTTGGCACTATTAGGAAATTATAGTTAAAATTTGCAGGAATTTGTTTGGAATTCTTTAGAATTATCTGTTTTGAATTTGAGTTTTAGAAAGTAACTCTTTTGCTTTTTTCTTTCTTCTCTCTACACCTTTTAAAAATGCAGATATCCTTCAGTGTGGTACATTTCTATATGTCATAGTATATTTATAGCATACACTGTGTTTTTGTTTTTTGTTTTACAAGCTTATTAGGTTATTTATTCATTCAAGTATCTACTAGCTTAAGAATTGAAGTAATGTTTTAAATTCAAGCAATTGCTTCTTTGCTACCTTTGGCTTTGCAGATAACTGCTCAAGATGGTTATGTTGTGCTTCAATGCCAGGGGAAAAAAAATGCTATGCATTCCTAATATTTAGGCATGTAGTAGCTTAAGATAAATGATTTTTTTAATGCTTAGGTCGCATCGGATCTCAAGTAATCATACCTTATCGCTGTGATCAGTATGACCTCATGTATCTGCGACAGATGGGTGACCTGGGGCAACTTCTCTTCTTAGTAAGTCTTCCGCTTTGGCTTCAGATCAAATATAATACCACTGCTATACAAGGTGGTCTGTTAATCATTCTCAAACTCAGGACTCCAACAATTGCTTAGCCTAAAAATGGAAATGGTGTGAAAGTTTTCTTTGTTTATGTCTGTTTACACACTGTGTCATCTCTTTCCCATCTGATTTTCTGGTTACAGGAGTGGGACTGTAAGGACAAAGATTCTATCCGAAGAGCCGTGGAGCACAGCAATGTGGTCATTAATCTTGTTGGAAAGGAGTGGGAAACAAAGTAATAACCTTTTTTCATTTTTTTCCTTATATGCATAGATTTGTTACAGGTATTGATTTTATTCCACTTTTTTACAGCACGTGCAGTATGTAGTGATGCTGACATTATTTTTGCCATCTGTGAAAAGGTGTAATTGAAATCTTGTATATACAGGTTCTTCCAATTTAAATGTTTAACTAGAATCTGCTCTTGAGAATTAATTTTTTTTCTGTAATTTTCTAGTATATCACTTTTGTTCCATTAATTGATAAATTTACCACTTTCGTGATGTTCCACAAGTGCCTTTCTATATCTGGCAGAGGTTTGCAGGTTTCTGTGGGCTCCTTTATCTTCTTACAAAAGTGGGCTTTTATCCTGTCACTTTGGGGTGATGATTGATTGTAGTCTACTATAGAAGGCTGTGATTAAGATTTTCCTGTTCTCTAGGAAATGTTTATTTTATTTAAAACCTTGTTAGTGCAGAACTGTCAAATACAAAAACAAATTAACTGTGTTATTTGCCTTTGTATGTGATTTTGCTACCATGGCGGACAACGAAATGTTGATCTCAATTTCATGGATGTTTACAGGCCTGAAGTCTCTATTGCACTTGTTTTCTTGTGAACAGTCATTTGGTCACTATGTCAAGTTCTACAGTTATTTTTCCTAAAATGGTATATCTCTTGGCAAGCACCTTTTTCAGCTGTTTCTGATCTAGTCAAGTATCATACATAACTTCTAGGAGAGCCTTTGATACTACATTCAGACTTGTAAGGTGTCTTCTTTTTCTGATAATCTCTTATCTCCTTATCCCACTGTTGGAGTCTGTAACAGTTTAGTTGAGGAAAATCCATCCAATCTAACTTAACTGAGGCTTTGTATATCTGACAGTGATTTTGGGCTGCATCAAAAGAAGTGTGGACAGCAGGTCTAGGGAGGTGATCCTGCTCCTCTGTGCTGATGAGATGTCACCTGGAGTACTGCGTTCAGGTGTGTAGTCCTCAGTACAGGAGAGGGCCAATAGAAATATTAGAGCACATCTGGAAGAGGGCCGTGAAAATGATGGAATACCTCCCCTCTGAAGACAGGTTGAGAGCGCTGGGTCTCTTCAGCTTGGAGAAGAGAAGGCTCTGGAGAGACTGGATGGCAGCCTTCTGGTATTTAAAGGGAGTCTATAAGAAAGAAGGGGACAGACTCTTCAGCAAGGTCTGCTGTCTGTTGATAAGACGAGGGAAAATGATTTTAGACTAGAAGAGGGGAAACTTAGACTGGATGTAAGGAATCGTTTTTTATGGTTAGAGTAGTGAAGCACTGGAACAGGTTGCCCAGAGAGGTGATGAATGCCCCATCCTTGGACAGATTCAAGGTCAGACTGAGCCATGCTCTGAGCATGTTGATCTAGCTGTAGGATATCCCTGTTCATTGCAGGGGTGTTGGGCTAGATGACCTTCATAGGTCCCTTTCAACACAAACAGTTCAGTAATTCTGTGTTTTTAATTCCTTTTATATCTTCTTCTGACTTTGCGGTATAGGTAAAAAATGTACAAAACTAACCTTTCAATACTATTGTGTTGTTAATCAGTTGTGAACATAAAAGTTTATATTGCTGTTAGAACAGAAGTAACATCTTCATTTCTTCATTTGGGAGTGAAGGAAAAAGTCTGCAACACTGACTGAAGGACTGTATAATCTCTTGATCTCTTATGTGCAGTTCCTCCTTCAAAATTTGTGAACTCATGTTAAAAGTGTGATTTATGTAAGGAAAGGTTCTTTTTTTAGTGAAAGTAAGTGAGGCAACAACAGAAAGTTTAATTCTAGTAAAAATAAACAAGCAGAACGAATCTTGTTGCTCTGTTCAGTCTCAGCAGCATCAAAGGTAGAAGATTCTTAGTACACCTTCTAGACTTCTAGGTTTTCCAGAATTTGCTACTGTACTGCTTAGAAGTCCTTATGTATTTTTATCTATCATGGTGATAGCAGTAGTGATGCTGGAACCCTACTATAAAATTGTGTGGCCTGTTAAACATGAGGTCAGATTAACCATCATAATCATCCCAAAGTCTGTGAGAAACAAGCAGAAAAAAAAATTATGATTAGAAGTGGAGGTCAGAAAAGGGAAAAAAGAAGTAAAGCCTGCCATTAAAGGTGTTCCTGCTTGTTTAGTATTAGTATGCAGTCTGGTCTGTGTGTACTATGTTGTTTCAAAACTCTGTAGTTAGGAAGAGATGTTTATTCTGGCATGTTTTTAGAATCTGGAGAGATGGGCCTAAAAACAAAACAGCGGCAAGGATCTGAGGAGAAAGAAACTAATTTACTAAATAAGTATCAGGATGCAAGATAATGCACTATAATACAATATAATACAATGTAATTAAAATTGGAGCTAATAAAACAAATAAAATGAGAGCGAGTGTCTGAAAACCGAGGGCCTTACTCTAATGCTGAGACAGACATCTAGTCAGGCCAAGAAGAGAAAAGAGGGGATGCTGCCTGATGTGTGAAATTTTATCTTTCTCTCTGAATGGAAAGTGGAAACAGAACAGTGCAAAGTCCTGTGGGGTACGTAGTATGTAGTTCTTCTCTTCTGAGACAGGAACTGGAGTATTAACTCTTCAACTCCCAGTGTACTACATGATGTTATAATGTGGAATACTGTTAACAAAAACCATAAAACCATGACAAGGTAGGAAGGCCCTATGGTGATCTGGATCTCTGGGCTGTGGTAAATTTTATGAGCTTCATGAAGACCAAGTGCCAGGTCCTGCACTTTTCTCACAACCCCATGCAATCCTACAGGCTTGGGGCTGCGTGGCTGGAAACCTGCATGGTGGAGAAGGATCTGGGGGTGTTAACTGACAGCCAGCTGAACATGAGTCAGCAGTACGTCCAGGTGGCCAAGATGGCCAATAGCATCCTGGCTTGTACCCGAAATGATGTAGCAGGACCAGGGCAGTGATAGTCTCTTCGTTCGTGGCAATGGTGAGGCCACTGTATTTCTTTTCTGCCCCTCACCACAAGAAAGATGTTGAGGCCCTAACGCACATCCAAAGAAGGGAACGAAGCTGGTGAAGTATCTGGAACACAACTTACTTCTTCTCAGAAAGAGTGGTGAGGTATTGGAAGAGGCTGTCCAGGATGAGTCCCTGTCTGTGGAGCTGCTCAAGAAGCACATAATTGTGGCACCGAGTGGCATAGTTTAGTGGGCATGGTGGTGATAGGTTAATGTTTGGACTGGATGATCTTAGTGGTCTTTTCCATTCTTTAATAATTCTGTGATTCTGTAATTCATTTTGATTTAATCTTCACAGATGAAAAAGCAGGGTAGTACTACTGCTATAGTTCAGGCTCTCTGTTGTGTTTCCTTGTCTCGTGTACATATTATATGAAGAATTCCTCACAAAAGGGAACTTTCTAACGAAGTGCATAGATTTTTTTTTTAAATATATTCAGGTAATATGTGATGATTGCTACTGGTTAGTAGGCAATCGGTTGTACTATCGGTTGCTCTTAAATTAAAATTTGTTTTTGCTTTGTTTTAGAAACTTCAGTTTTGAAGATGAATTTGTAAATATTCCTAAAAGTATTGCCCAGATAACAAGAGAGGCTGGTGTGGAAACACTCATTCATATCTCTCACCTAAATGCTAGCATGAAGAGTCCTTCCAAATACCTGAGAAGTAAAGTAAGTCTAGAATCCTTTTGAATGTATTCTCAGATGTCCTACTTTTGTCTTTTTTTTTCTTTCCAACTAAGTCTCTTTGAAAGAAATCAGCATCTTTACTCTGTCAGAGTGGATATTAGAAAAAAATTATTATCAGAAAGAGAACTAACGTATTGGAACAGGCTGCTGAGGGAAATGGTGGAATCACTGTCCCTGGAGGTTTTCAAGAAGAGGGTAGATTGTGGAGTTTAGGGACATGGTTTGGTGGACATGGTGGTGATAGGTCATTTTTTAGTGGTCTTTTCCAACCTTTATGATTCTATGGCGTATTTTCTCCAGCTGAGGAATTTTTGTATTACTGTGCTTGTTGGGGCTAGAAATCCTCCAAAGTACTTAATGTGCTTTGAAGGGAAATAGTTTTCAGAAATCAAACATCTATTTCTTTCTTCTGTACTTGAGTACTTTTGCATCTACAATTACTGTTCTTAAGAAATAGTTTTCTGATGGTTTAGAGTCTGATATCAAGCTTAACATCAAAGGCTGAAATGACTTAGCAAATGCAGGTAAGTAGATGATATAAAAATTAATCCAACAAAAACAGTTTAGCATCACAATTACAGGCCTTTGTAGTGAAACTGTTACCTGTTCTTGCACAAAAATGTAAAAGCCTGTTTTTGACCTCCTTTTTTTTTTTCCTTATTAGAAGGTATAGTTTTCTACTATTACTTTTGTCTGTTTTATATAGCTGTTGTCCTGTCCCAGTTTCAGCTATTTTTGTTTTGTTTTGTCCTGCCTGTGGGACTCTGTTCCCTATTGTAATGGAATTTTTGTTCTAAAACTGGGGTTAAATTTTTGTAGCTCTCTGTGTAATGGCTCTATAGGATATTTTGTCCTTACTGTACTCACCAGTCCCATGCAGAAATTAGATAGCTGCTACTAAATTTTTCTCCACTCTATATCAGCAGTGCTTTAGTGTTCTAACAATATAGTAGGGGCCGATTAAACCTTCTGGTTTTTTTTCAAACTCTCCTCTGACACAAACTAGAGAGCTGCTTCCTTTATCAACTTCGATGCTTTTGATGTGCATCCATTCACTAATGATAATGCATTGTAACTCAAATAGAGTAAGTTATCTGTGTGTTTATGGGACTTTAGGAACGGTGTGTGAGACTTGTTTTAGCAAAGCATCTCAAAGACCAAATAACTCTGATACCAATTGTTTTGTGCTACTACTGATGCTATGTCCTTGAACGTTACAGTCAAGATGCAGCAAATTCTGAAAAGGTATATTTTTTTTATATATTCAGAATGGATCTAATTTATATGGTCATTTTAATTGAATGACAGGCTGTTGGAGAGAAGGCAGTAAGGGAAGAATTTCCGGATGCTGTAATTATGAAGCCCTCTGAGATGTTTGGGAGAGAGGACCGATTCCTCAATCATTATGCGAGTATGTATTCTTGAAATAATAAAGCCGTGTCTTGTTTGTATACCTGTCTGTAGAGAACAGAGGGGGAAAAAGCAGTCTTCTCTTAAAAAGTGGAGGTATATTTTTATCACAAATGTACTGTGTTTCATTAAGAAAAGATGTGTAACAGAAAAATAATAAATTTTCATCTTGATGAAATGGTATATCCTGAATTGTTTCAAAATCGAAATGAAACTTTTTTGATTGGTGTTATTAGTACTACTTTTTATTTAGATTGTCTTGAGCTAAGATCTGGTCATCCTAGCTGAAATTAACTTTTCAGTTTGGTAATGCTGGAATAAGGAAGACCTGGCCTGTTCTAGGCTTATATGGAAGCAAAAGTACTGACTCATATCACCAGTAAAGTTGCTAGACTGTACAGAGTAGAGGCTACTTCTCTTGCAAAGTTGAGGTACCTCTTAACCACTCTAGAGGAACAATAAACATAGCCTTCCAATGGTTGTTAAGAAAACTGAATGTGGGTGGCAATTCTTTCCAGTTCTTTTTTAGTGTAATGTATATTGATTATTTGCCTACTGAAAGCATTTACAGTTTTCATAAGTTGTTTTTTTCTCCATTAGACATGCGCTGGTTTGGTGGTGTGCCTCTTATTTCTTTGGGCAAAAAAACAGTGAAGCAACCAGTATATGTAAGTTTTCCTAAAACTAAGACAATTTCATATCCTGTTTTTTTCTTTCCCTTTCTCTCTCCCTGTAAATCACTTCTTGAAGAGGAGATTGTGGGTCCACTCATGCTTTCATGTTTTTTGTTGGTAATTATCTGTTTCTCACAGGTGGTTGATGTAGCAAAGGCAATTATTAATGCAGTTAAGGATCCTGATGCTAAAGGAAAAACATATGCCTTGGCTGGGTAGGTTACTTTTCTGATTCTAATTTACTGTAGTACTTCTTTTTGGTGTTGTTTTTTTTGACATGCTGCACAGTACATGTAATTTCTCTATCCGTGCACACACAGCTGCAATAAATTCCACCTCCTTTTTGGGAGGAAAGATTAGTCAAGCTTTTACTGTGAGTACTCTGAAAATCGTACTTTAGGTCTTATTGCATTTAGTGTTATGTATATGCACACAGAAATAGGCAGTATTTATAAATCATATCAAACAAAATAGCTTTGGTGAAAATGCTGCTGAAACTAAAAATCACCTTGAATAGTCACTACCGGATCCCTTGGTGTATTTGTGTACAGAAGTTCCATGTCAGAAGTCAGAACAGGTCATTAGCAGTAAGGAAAAATGATCTGGCAAAAGCCATGGGTCCATGTTTTAATATGTAGTACTAGAATTAGTCTCCATCCAGTATATATGGTGAAAGATGCATTAGATTCATGGATGGGGAAAAAGAGCAACAACAGTTGCTAATAAGCCAAGTTGGAAGTTGATGCTGAACACCTGTTTTTTTTTTTTTCAATTGTTCAGATATGTCTTCCTATGTTATACACTGAAAATACACTTGACATCTGGATTTTGCAAAAGGCTTATCTAAGACTTTTTGTTTTTTCCATATTCATTTTGTGGTACTGTTACAGTGGGAGCTCATTATTCCTGTAGTGCAGAGATTATTTCAGGTTCATCTTTTACTCTTGTGATGTAACTTTGTTCAGGACTGTAAATGTTGAAGATGTTGTCCAAGTAGTCAGGTAAGTGTATAGTATGTTGGTGTTCTGAAAAAGGCAGCAACTTTTCAACGTTTTTTTTAGGCTGAAGAACTTCTTCTCAAAACTAATAAAGAGTAGGAAACCTATTTCTTAAAGGACTAACAGCAATGATAAGGTTAAGTAACTTGAAGTTGCTTTCAAGTCACTGGGTCATTATCAAAGAGAATAAAAATGTAGGTATCAGTAAAATGTAACCAATGCAAAAACACGTGAGATGCGTGATGCTTTGAGTGACTGTTTTATTTCTTGCGGGCAAACAAATATGGATCAATGCATATGCAAAGCTGCCTGTCACAAAAGGAAGGAGAGACTTGTTTTTAGCTTCACTACTGTCTCAGCAGAAGTAATTGCTATAACAGCGAGAGAGATTGAGAACTTGAGAGCTGCTCACTAAATAGAATAATATTTGCAGCCAGGGCAGTTGGCTGAACTTTGAATGTATTCTTACAGTTTCAGAGTCTCATTTTTTGGCAGTTTACAGAAGATGAAGAGTTCAACACCCAAGTCTCAGAGGCAGGAATTCAAGCAAGGGTGCCAGGCTTTCACTGCAAGGAATAGTTTCAGGCACCTACCAATGACTGAAAAAGCTTTGAATAACTAATAGACTAAATTGAAGACTCAAATTGGTGCTGGAAAACCATAGGAACTCTACAACATAACCCTTGACTAAAGCTGGATGAGGCATTTTTCTTCCTTTTTTTTTTTTTTTTTTTTTAAGGTGTTAACAGTTTGAATTTAAAATACTGATTTTGTAATAGAGCATTTTCCCCCTACTACATTCCTGTCTTGACCATGGCATTGTTTTTAATTCATCCACTTGTAAAATCTTCTATCTTGGATGCTAACACTGTAGAATTTGCTATATGCTAGTATTCTGGTTAGTGTCATGATACTTGAATGCAACTTTTTCCTTGGTGAAGTTGTATTGTTAATGTTTGGTATTTTGTAACAGAATGAACAGAACAGTATTTGCTTATTTTAACATTTTTTTAAGTATAGCTGTATTATATACCTGTAAATGGTTTTTAACTATCAGGATGGAAGTAAAATTGGAAGTAAAATTATCTTTCTATATGTATGAGAATGTTGAAATGTAGGGGCAAAAAACTTGGTTTTTGATGGTACACATGTAGTGTGACTTCATAAATGCCAAAGTGAAATCTAAACAAGAAAGGAATGGGAACTCCTGGTGGTATATGCTTCTCTTAAACTACTACACATGTGCAGGAGATTGTCCACTGCCTTGCTTCCATTTTCAGAGGGTGAGTGCATTCTTTTGGGAAATTTATCTTGCCCTTGAAGAGAGCAGCATGTTCTTAGTCACACAAACTTAAGTCAATTAATTTCCTTACAATCATTTGCTACCAGAGATGCAAGGTTTCTTGTTTATTAGTTTTATTGTTTACTTCCTGGCTTCTTAGCTTTCTTGTATTACGGGGTGTTAAGTGGGCTTCCACAAATTCAGTCCTGTCCCAGTGCTTAGTGGCTGGTATTCAGAATTTGAGTCAGTCGTTATATGAAGGAGTGAGGCACATTAAGGGTGTGCTTTAGAAGCAGATAGAATGTATTTTGAGTGCCTCCCTCCTGGTGATTAGCCTAGTAAAGACTGTGAGACTACTTGCCAGTTACTGTCATGGGCAAAACAGAATAACTTGGGGAAAACTAACTTGTTGTCAATTAAAATAGATTGCGGTAGTGTGAAGTAAAGAAAAAAAAAAAACACAAAAAAAACTGTACTACCTTTCCTCTTCCATCTTTTCCCCAAGGCTTAGCTTTCAGCTCATATATCCTATGTGGTAAGGGGTAGTAGGAATGGCAGATCAAGTCATTCCACAACAATTCCTTTCTGTCATTCCTTCCTCCTCACATTTTTTCCCTCTTCCGTCACTGTGGTCTTCTCCACTGAGTGCAGAGGTTTCAGTGCCTGGAGCACCTCTTGCCCCTCCTCTGACCTCAGTGTTCCCTCTGCTGTTTATGACATTTCTCCCCATCCCTCAGTCCTCATACTGCACTGCATGAATTTTCCTTAAATATGTTTTCACAGAGTACCACCAGCTTGACTGATGGCCTCAGCTGTGACTGGATTTGGCCGTGTCTGGCATGAGGCAGCCTTTGAACTCTTCCCACAGAAGCCATCTCTGCATCCCCCCTGCTGCCAGTGCCTTGGCAGGGGCATCCAACACAATAATAAAACAATCTTGCAGTGTATAATATTACTCTCACTCTTAAGTTTTTCTGACTTAATTCACCCATTTTAAACAGTATAGAATATTGAGAGTCAAAATTTTTTCCGCTTTTGTGAGGAAAATGACAAGCTTGGCTAATAATTTAAATTGAAGAAAGCAGGGCCTTGGTTGGCTTAGGGTGATGGGGGATGTTTTTCTGATTTTTGTCTCATTTTGCGAATATTTAAGAATACATAACTTACCCAAATGCCTGTTTTTTCTTTCAGACCTAATAGGTACTTGCTGTATGACATGATAGAATACGTCTATGCAGTTGCTTTTCGAACCTTTTTTCCATATCCACTTCCACGTCCTCTGTATCAGTAAGTGGAACACTTGAGTCACTAAGAACAAGCATCATAGAAGCATAAGTAACTATTGCATTGCTTGCTTAGTATTAGTACTGTTAATTGTTATTTATTGTTGTAGGATAGTGGGAACTAGCCTTGCATAAGTACTCATTAGTTAATTTTGAGTCTTTTATCCAGCCACAGGCCTGCAGCTGATGAGCTAGTGGATAAAAAGTTAAGTTGTAATGAACTTAATGTAACTGTTCATTCCAGAGGTATTGAATGTCCTTGTTTTGGCTAAGCCAAGAAATTAGTAGAAGATCCTACTAGAGGACCTTCTACTAGAGTAGAGACGGTCAGTAGCAAATATGAAATTTAGTAGTATCACAGCAAAGATCTGCGTATGCTACTGACATTTTTCTACAGCTGTTCAAGGTAATGCTGCTGTCAGCTCCTGACTTGATTTTCTAGTTCAGCCCTTTCATTGCAGCCAGTAACAGAGGTAAATTTGTAGTGAGTTTTTGGCCTGGAAATTTGAGCAGTATAGTTGTGAGCATACATCTTGTCTACAATGTGAGGAAAGTAGCATCATTTAAAAGATAGTAGCAAATAAGGAAAGGTATAGCGTTACTTCAGTTCATTACAGTGGATGAGATCTGAAGGCTCTATTTGCAAGTACTGAATAACTTCTGCAGCTGTATGTTTTGTCCCCTTTGGACACTGAAGGGAGAAACTGATCTGCAGAACCATGACTATTGAGAAATAAAGAACGAAAAAGTGCAGTGAAAGTCTGAGCCTGGGCATAGTCCTTAAAGTATAGTCAGACATGCTTTTGAAGAGCTACATGAAATAGTAAATTCTGTTTCAGAAAATCACCCTCGGCTTGGTTGTGATATGTGAATACTTGGGTACTCAATCTACCCCATTGTAGTACAATACTAACTAAAAAGCGAAAAATGTCACCAGTATTAGAGTCCTTCTACCATTCTACTAATAATTTTGTAGCAAACAGTTAAAGTTACAAGAAACACAGCTGAGAACGTGCTTGCTCCTTTGATTAATTTGTAGCTTTTAAGGACAGCATGCTAAGTGAAATATTTTTACTAGTTCTTGTTTTCTTCTTTGTATCTTGGTAATAACTATACTTTTTCAACACTTTCTGATTACAGTTTAATTGCAAGATTCTTTGAGATCAGTCCTTTTGAACCATGGTTAACTCGAGACAAAGTAGACCGGGTAAGTGGAGGACAACCTTCAGTTTCTTCTTGGGGAATGTTTTCTTTTGTGTTTGTAACTTTTATTTCTAGCTTTGTGTTTAAGGGATGCCCAAATGTGTACACATCACATAGTATAGTATTTCGGTCAGTTCACTGGCTAAAATTTGATAATGTATAATTAATTTCAGGCTGTTTGAACAGTGAACAACAATTTAAATTTTATGGAGGTGTTTTTGTGTAACCTTCATAAAAAAAAAAAAAAGGTTGAGTCCTGCAGCACAGCTGCTGCAGCTGCAGTTTTACAATCTTACTCTTAAGTTATTTGTCCAGACCTGTTACAGAGCAGAGGGATACACTGTCAAAGCAGTCTGGAGATTCCTCTGATGTAGCTTTAGAATGGCTTACTAAGAGAGAGAGAGAGAGAAACTGACCGGAATTTTTTTTATGAAGGTATTTTTAGGATGTACTCTTTCTGCTATCATTGGTGGAAGAGGAATATTTAACATTCTTCACTAAATATGTTTAAGAAAGCGGTAACAACAGTTGAGAGGGTTTATAGCAAGAAGTAATGTGGTAGAGTGGGAAAAAGGCACAATATTCTAAGTGTTAAAAATGATAAAAGCTGCATACTTTGTTGATCCTCCCCTTCGTCTTCCTGATCCAACACGTGCTATTTATAGGTAAGTAGTCAGTTTTTCTATATCTGCATTAAAATCACTTTAACAACTGAAGCCGAACTGCACTGTATACAGCCAAAATTCTTGCTTATTATTTGAATGCATAATGTTGAAAATTCATGTTTGTCCCTTAGTTCTCATAAAACTCATAATTGTCAGAGTGTATGAGTGGAGGTGGACAAAAAACTTGTCAGTAGCCTATTTTAA
Source organism: Pavo muticus (assembly GCA_016647715.1). NCBI lineage: Eukaryota > Metazoa > Chordata > Aves > Galliformes > Phasianidae > Pavo > Pavo muticus. Next base: position 938,244 of record JACDJE010000292.1, read on the forward strand.
CCTTATAGTACTCTATTTCTAAAATTTTGGGACAGCCATGTATCTGGGAGAACTTGATTATATATGTAAAGATGCTTTCTGAATAGCTGTAAGGAATTAAATTCCATGTTTGCATGTATCTTTATATAAAATAAACTTCAGTTTCTTACTCTGTTTGGAAATGACTGTGAAAAGATATGGACAGTATGTTAGTAAAGGAATTAAACTTATTCATGTTATAGAGCAACCCTTTTTTTCCTATTTCCAAATCGCTGAAAATTCCCCCATGCTAGAGTTGGCATTGTAGTTCTTCTGACCATACGATGTAAGTGTAATACCTCCTGAAAGCTTCAGTTCTAGCTGCTTTTGTAGTTCACACTTAGGTTTCATAAAACAAACCTTTAGCAATTCACCATAACTACTGCAGTTCAGTTATAGCATGAGTAGTATAAAAAGGAGTTTCTCTGTGTGTCTCCTGTGCTGGATTGTTCCCCTGTTTTCCAGCTTTTCATCTTTAAGTGATATATACAAAATTAGATCTGACTGATTTAAAAGACCTTTTGAGAAATAACAATGTAAAAGAACCCAGTTTTCTAAGGTGCAAGTCATTTATGTTTTGAAAATAAGGTAACACATATTTGTACTTGTATGGGAACTGCTGAACCACTGATTGAGCACCTGGGGAAAAGACCCGGTCAGCCCTGAGAGCACAGGTGAAGGCAATTCACCTGTGTGACCAGAAGGGGATTAGACCTCATTTAAGGGCTGACTACCTCTGAGGAAGGATCTCTTTCTGGAGATCCCTCCTTGGTGAAGTTTTCCCTTGCAAACCTAGAATCTTCTGATACAGGTGAGCAATCTTCTTTCCTTCCTTTATAACACCTTTCTATCATGCTGGTCCTTCTGTCATCACACATCTGTTGTAACGCTTTCCCATCATATTGATCTGTCCAATTGCTACAGTACTTTAGAGAACCTTGTTCTAAAACATAAACAGAGAACAGCAACCTGTGAAAAGTACATGCTGAACTACTGTCTTTTGATAAAACAGGATGTAAAGGCGTATATGTACTGTAGTTATACATACACATATAGCCTAATTTTGTGGTTATAATTCTGTAATATTCCGGGTATGTAGACCTGATAGAGAGAGAATGAAGAAACTTTCTGTATGTCTCAGCTATTTAATCCTGAATCTAAATCTGAAATCAGATTTATTTTCTCTTTGCTAATAGTTCAGAAGATCTGTATCTCCTATCTAGGTACATTGGGTACTTAATACCTCATGTATGTAGGTCACTCTGAAAGTAATGTCTCCTGTCTATTTCCATGCAAACTACAACAGATACTAAGAGCACAATAATACTGTTTGGTAGAGCCAAGTCTCAGCTACAAAATACTGTTTTTTCAAAGTAGTCACCACCATTAGCAATGTATTGTTGTCACTGATGATCAAGAGCATGTAGACTACTTTTGTAAAAGATCTGCACCAGTGGAGGTGACCCACTGTCACCACTACAGAAACATACCACACACTGCTGCACTGTGCTAACATCCACTGTTTGGTCTCCATAAACATTCATCAGGCATCAGTTAATGTCAGTGTGTGCCATTTTTCCTGCTTGACGCAATTCATTGACACACCTTTCCTTCTTACACATTTCCATATCAGACGCTGTTTTATCAGAGCACCTCTCTGCTGCCATCTGTCACGTGGCAACAAAATGTAATGTAATATTGTTGGGAATGTTCAACCTCTACTGCCATACCACCAACATCCACCTCTGATGTTGTAATAAAATAGGAGGCATTACTTTCAAAGCAGCCCTTGTAATGCGAGATGTAGGAATGTATTGCATTGCAGGCTTTTTTTTAGGGGAGCAGTCGTTCATCAGCAGCATTGAAGCTGCAGTTAAATCTCCGAAGAGCTGCCATTTATAGAAGATGTTTTTTGAGACATACTTAAATGTTTTTCGTACCAGAGATTTATGCTAGTGTGTGTTCATGACTGTGACCTCAGTTGTAACTACATGAAACCTACATAAAACTCTTTTTTTTTGGTAGGTGAATAATTGCATTGAGTATAATGTTGTCCATTTTGTTAATTCTCTCACTTTTTTTTTTAACCTCTTCCCTCTTTTCCTTTCTTTTCAAAGTTTCACACAACAGACATGACATTGCCTGATCTCCCTGGTTTGGAAGATTTGGGTATTCAACCAACATCTCTAGAACAAAAAGCAATTGAAGTTCTTCGCCGTCACCGCAGATACCGCTGGTTGGATGCTGAGCTGGAGGAAGCAAAGCCAGCAAAGACATATCCCATGTAACAGTTGCATAAGTGTTTACTTAACACTTCTTAAACTGTCTCTGTATGATCTAGCTTTTTGGAGAACTGTGTACATACTAAGTAAAATATTGTAATCATGTAAACTGTCTTTTATCAGCGGTGTTGTCTTTTTAATTACAGGAAACTGTAGCTGATACACAATTCTTGTTTTTAATAGATAATGAAAGCAAATTTACGTATTATTTGCTTAGTTGGTGAGCATTAAAATATTTTCACAATTGGGAGTGGGGGAGTAGGCTAATCACATTAGCTGGAAGAAGTTGAGGTTTGTATGGAAACTGGTTTTTAAAACCAGATTGAGAACAGGGATGAAATGAGTGACAAAAAAACCTTGTATTTTCACCTCAAAGCTTTCTCCTGTTTGCCTTTGTTGGAGGTGACAGTAGGAGGGAAGGAACAGGGACAAACTGGGCAAATAATGAAGGTATGAAAGGTAGAAGCCTAATGGTGGAGTAGAAATCTGAAGTGAACATTGGAACTGAGTAAGTGATGAAAACAGAGCAGGAAAAAGAATAGACAGTCTGAGAAGAATAAGAGGGTCAAGGTTAGGGAAAACACAGAAGTTTCTTGATTAAATCATGATGTTTACTGAAGCCAGAGATCAGGTTTCTGTGTTTCTGTGTTGTTGCCAAACTACTGTGAAACTCTTGGGCAAAGTGTTTCTTTAATTTCATTAGCTTTCACCTATTCCTCATCCACAAAAACCTACTGCTGCTAATGTCAGTTTTTAGGAGGAAGTCAGATCTTGAGACAAAAATATTTTTCCTACCATGTGTTTGATTTGGCCTTTGTACATAGGTTATTTTTCTTCTGATAATATAAGTTCATTCACTTTAAAATAAATCTGCCAGTTCAATAAGAAAGCTGGACAGTCTGGAAGTGCATATTGTTAATAATTTGATTCTTATTTTTTCTTGACTACATGCTTTTTTCTTTGTTAGTGCTCATTTAATGTACAGCTTGTGTATTTTATTTGCATATTGCTGTGAAAACTGTTGTATTTTTAAATTGTTTCACGATCACCACATAGAGCACAGAAATATGGTACAGCCTGGCTGTAGTGACTATGATGTGGGTTGAGTTCATGCTCTGGAGGGATATGAGACAAAGAGTAAAATTAGGAAGCTAAACTTTAGGAAAGCTAACTTCCAGCTCTTCAGGGAGTTAGTCAACAAAACCCCCTGGGAAACTGTCCTCATGGGCAAGAGTGCAGAGCAGAGCTAGCAGATCTTTAAGGAGGCTTTCTTCAGGGTGCAAGAGCTCTCCATCCCCAGGTGTAGTAAGTCAGGAAAGGAAGGCAAGAGACCAGCATGGCTGAACTGGGAACTGCTGATCAAACTGAAGAACAAGAAGAAAACAGGCAGTGGAAACTGGGATAGGTACTCTGGGAGAAGTATAGGGAAGCTGCTAGGCCGTGTAGGGGTGGGGTCAGGGAAGCCAAGGCTTCTACAGGTACCTCAATCAGAAAAGTCCAGGAGAGTGTACCACCCTCCTATGCAGGGTGGTAACAACAGACAAGTAGAAGGCTGAGGTACTTAACTTTTTTGCGTTGGTCTTCTCTGATAGCTGCTCACCTCACAGCCCTCACGTTTGGTTTGGTAGGAGGGGATCAGGGAAGCAATGTCCCTTCCACTTTAAGCAAAGGTCTAGTTTGTGTCCACCTGAGGAACCTGAATATCCACAATTCTACAGATTCCAGTGAAATCCATTTGTTGCAGGGTACGTTTGGATCTGAGAGACAAGATGTCTCAGAAGCAAAGGCAAGCAAACTATGCACTCAGAGCAGCACAAAGGATTATGGATTTTATTCAACATACACACAGGCATCAATTTTAGATAATCCCCTAAGCGGGAGGCAGAAACTCCCTGAGCAAGTGCACTATTATTTACCGACCCTTGAGAGACTGCAAACAGCTGAAAGGAGAGAGAAGGAACATGGTGGTGGTGGATTCAGTAGGTAGTGCCAGCAGGGCATCCCCTGCTTCAAGGTGCACTTTTCCTCTCCTGCTGTAGCCTCTCTCTTGCTTTTATTCTCCCCAGGGTCTGTGGGTTTTTTTCCCTCTTGCATGCTGTACCCGTGCAGCCAACACGTGATACAGAGCCCAAGTGGAACACCTGCTTGCAAAACAAATCTTTCCAAAAACAAGATTAACTACCAAGGTCAGCTCTCTCTACAGAACAAGATATTTATGGCTTACAGCCATGAATATCAGTTTCCTTAAAACTGTCAGAATACTTTGTTCCATCCCTGGATCATTCTTCAGTCAGGGCCCTTTAGGTCCTCAACCCAGCATCCCAGAGTCCTAAGGGAATTGGCTGATGTAATCGCCAAGCTACTCTCTACGATATTTGAAAAGTCATGGCAGTGAGGTGACTGAAAAAAGGTAACATCATACTCATTTTTAAAAAGGGTAAAAAGGATGACCCTGAGAACTACCAACCTGTCAGTCTCATCTCTGCCACGGAAGATCATGGAACAGATCCTCCTCAAAGCTATGTTAATGCACATGGAAGGCAGGGAGGTGATGCGGGACAGCCAGCATGGCTTCACCAAGGGCAAATCTTGCTTGTGGCTTTCTATGATTCTGTCACTGCATCAGTAAACAAGGGAAGAACCACTGTTGTTTTCTATCATCTGGACTTCAGTAAGGCCTTTGACTCGGTACCCCACAGCGTCCTTCTCTCCAAATTGGAAAGATATGGATTTGATGGGTTGACTATTCAGTGGATGAAGAACTGGGTGCTGAATTGAGTCCAGAGGGTGATGGTCAATGGCTCGATGTCTGGATGGAGATTGATAATGAGTGGTGTCCCCCAGTGGTCGGTGCTGGGGCTAATACTCTTTTAATATTTTAATCAATGACATTGACACTGGGGTTGAGTGCACCCTCAGCAATTTTGCTGATGACACCAAGCTGTGGGATGCAGTCGACACACCAGAGGGACAGGATGCCATCCAGAGGGACCTAGACATGCTCAAGCAGTGGGCCCAGGTGAACATCATGAGGTTCAACAAATCCAAATGCTAGATCTTGCACTCAGGTTGAGGAAATCCCCATTACCAAAACAAGCTGAGAGATGAAAGGATTGAATGCAGACCTGCAGAAAAAGACCTGGGGTTGCTGGTGAATGGGAAGCTGGACATGAGCCAGCAATGAGCCCTTGCAGCCCGGAAAGCCAACCATATTCTGGGCTGCATCTAAAGAAGCATGGCCAGCAGGTTGAGAGAGGTGATCCTGTCCTGAAAAGCCTTTTAATTTTTAATGTAATCATTTTTTTTTCCAGTCAACATATGACTTTTTGGCTTTCCCTTGAATCTACAATAACATTAGGGTGGTGAAGCACTGAAACAGGTTGCTCAGAGAGATGATGGGTGCCCTGTCATTGGACAGATTCAAGATCAGGCTGGGCCATGCTCTGAGCAAGCTGATCTAGCTCTAGATGTCCTTGTTCGTAGCAGTGAAGTTGGGTTAGATGTCGTTTAAGTATCCCTTCCAAGTGAAATGAATCTGTGATACTACAAACGTGTGTGAGAAGGAGCCAATTGCAGGACAAGCATAAAAGATGTGGTGTTGCTGTTGCTCGTTTTTTGTTTTGTTTTTATTATTATCTTTCTTGGAATAAATCATATCATATGTCATACCTAGGTGCCAGGGAGCTTCCACTGATTTCAATGCAAGTTGCATATAAAAATTCTCATGAAGAATTTAGAGGATACAATCTAGGATATTTTGGTATTAAATTTCATGTAGGTAAGCAACAAACAGTCAATCCCACTCTGAATTTCCATTCTGATTTAGCAGTGTATCCTATGGTAGCACAGCTGAATACATGAACATAAGAATTTCTGCGTTGGGTCAGTGATTTTTTTTTTTTTAATTTACTTTCAGTAATAGGTATCCAGAGTGATATGTTGGATCAGAACAATTAGAGTGATACTTTGGGGACTTTTCCCCATCTTCTAGTAATCTGCACCTTGAAGCCTTCCTTAGCAAGACGTTTAGTAGTTCTTAATGGATCAGCCCTCTATTAATCACTTGCTAAATCTTAAGAAAAATTTGTATCATCTGTAATCTTTTGGATGTGCAAGTTCAAAGGCATGAAGAATTGTTTCCTCATTTTTTCTTGTCTCATTAGATTTGGTTGCTTTTGGTGATCCCTTTATCTTACATTCTCATGCTCAAGGAAAGACTGGTTCCCTACTCACTTCCTTTACAACCATTGAGAATCTGTAAGTTTTTTTTAGTTGTTTTTCTTTATTTTGCACTTTCGAAGTTATGTTATTTTGTGGATATATAGAAGCTGCTGTCTCTTGTCCTGTTAGATACTTTGTCTGATAGGTGATGGGTGAAAAACTGCATATATAGTATCCAAAGGGTCGACTCACTGTGGCTTTACAAGAGTGCTTCAGTGATGCCTTCAGTGACAGTTTCATGTTTAGTTTCACATTTTTTTCCTAATAATTCCTAACATCGGTGGATTTTTTTTTTCACTATTGAATAATTTGATGGTTTCATGATTATCATCAGGCTAAAGTGGTCCAAAAAATAAAAAAATTAAAAAAAAAATCAGTAAACTAAGATTCAATTTCACCTATGATTTTTATCTCTACTCATTTATCAAGATCTTTCTTATCCTATCTTTACTTTCTCAGCTTCTGCAATAGTTTTTCTGCTAATCTTCAATTTGCAATTTCTGGAGAGCCTTTCAGCATTTAAAATCTAGAGGCAAAAGATTATCAGTTTTGTAGAGTGTGGTTGAAAGCGGTATGGAAAGAAGGTCATGTTGTTTTCTCCTCTATCCACCAGAGGTCAGTGGTCTTTAAGCACGATGCGCGCCTCTACTTGCAGCTCACTGTTGCTCAGGCCTTTCTGCTCTGAACAGAAGGCTGTCTGGAAACAGATTTTCAGGTCAGGCCTCAAACTGTGCATGAATAAATTTAGTCGCATAATAGAGTCGCAGTACATGGCACAGCTATCTATAGAAGAAAGGGAACTTCTTTTGTCCTTTTCCATCATGTAGTCTGAATGTGTCATTTATAATGGGAAATGGAGTTTTGCTGTAGGGCTTCACGCTTCTGATCTAACAAATAGCCTACCTTCAGTCCCCTCTAGAGGGCCTTGAGGAAGTGAACACTTGGTAGCACTTTTTGTGGACCAGACGAATAGTGTTTGTGTGGCCCTGTATGTATGTGAATATCTGTACTTAGAAGACAAGAAGGTTGAAGACTAATAAGGGCTGAAGAGGTGGCAAAGGCAGTCATGCTGGCAGTCATGTTATTTACCTGTATGTATGTATCTACACACATCCTTAGACAGTCTGAGGGAAAGTATATTGTCTTCCCTAGAATTGAGAAGAAAAAGCGAAACAGGCCATTAGAACATTGCATTCCACCTTCAGCCCTCAACTAGTCAGAAAGGAAACATTTACACTTAATGTAGGCGTTGGTCCCTGGAACCAGGGAAATTTCTTCTGATACATTCTTTGCAATACCAAGTACAGTATCATTAGGAATGTCAATAAACATACATAGGATAAAATTGACGCACCCAACTGATTATAAGGTCTCTGACTACAGAACAGTCCTTCTCAGCCTTCATCCAGGAGGCATTCTCTCCTCAGAGCCTAGTCCTTAAATGATCCAAGGAAGGGGTGGACCCTGGATCCACCCCTTCTGGTCACGTGGGAAGCACAGGTGAATTCTTCGCACTAGTGCTTTCTAGGCTACCCACCCCTTTCAGCAGGTGCTCCATCATCAGTTCAGGCTGTGACATAACAATTCCCTTACAGTAAGTAACTTGGTTCATATACTGCATTGGAGCACATATTTGTCTTGGCTGATGCAAAAAGAAATTGCAAGGAGTAAGAGAACCTGGGGAAGTTCTTACTAGTGTTAATCATCTTATTCATACAAACTAGAGCTCCTCTGTATTCTGAGCTCATGGGAAGTACTAGTAGCTTTTATTTAGTGGGAAGGTAACACCTACCATAATTTTCCAGTATGAAAGTAGGTAGGTATGAAGGAAGAAGAAGGAGATGGCAAAAGCAGAAAACCTTAAACTGCTTTGCTTTTTGAGATTGTCTTGCTAGCAGGGCTGGAGGATTCCTCTTTGGGCAACCTGCTCTAATGCCTAACAAATCTTCTGTTAAAAAAATAAAAGTCTAATATCTAATCTGAATCTAAGTTCTTCCAATTTGAAACAGTTACGCTTTGTCCTATCGCTACAGGCCTTGATGAAAAGTCTGTAACTATCTTTTCTGTAATCCCCATTTACATACTGGAAGTACACGTGAAGGTCTCTCCACAGCTGTCTTTTCTCTTGACTAAAATCTCCAGCTCTCTCAGCCTCTCTTCATATGAGGCACGTTCCAAGCCTTGGATCATTTTTGTGACCCTCCTTTGTGACCCTTTATTACTCACTGTAATAAAGTCCGTGTTTTTCTTTTACTGCAACCCTAGAACTCCTGGCAGGGTCTCAACCTTTTTTTGACCTGCTGGCAACAGAGTAGCAGCGTTCTGCTGTGGCTTCTTTCTATCCTTTTAATGACAAGTTATAGCCTGGGACTCACTTTAAACAAAATTCTTCACTGAAAGAGCTTAAAAAGACGGTAGCAATTAAACTTCCTGCCTGCCATGGGTAGGGTTGTTACCCACTAGATCAGGTTGCCCAGGGCCCCATCTGTTATGCAAAAAGTGCCAACGCTTTTGTGCAAAGTTTATTGATCCTGAAGAAAGCACTTCGAGGCAAGTTCACATTCATCAGTTTAATAGAGAGGTACTGGGGATCTTATCCCTTCCCAGACCTCATTTAAGAGTTGGCAGTGGAGACAAGGGTATCTTACTGGAGATCCCTATATACCTGAGGCCTTCTGAAGGTAAGCAGCTTCTTTCCTTTATTTCTGTGCCCACAGCTGTTATATTTGAGCAAATTCTCACTTACTGCAGCCTAGGACCTTGCTACTCTGCTGTCACTGCTGCGCTTTCCATCGCGTTACAATATCTTAACTGTTTAAATGTAGAACTTGAATTCTGAGAGTGTGTATTTGAGGAATAAAGGAATGCCGCTTTCTAACACCACATTGGAGTTAGAGAGTTTTTCTTCCCAGATTTCAGATGATACTATCACTATCTGATCATGTAAAGAGTCAGCCTCCCTCCTGTTTATAAGATCCCTTAAAATAGTGAAAGGCCATAATGCCTTCTCCAGGCTTAACAGGCTCACATTCCTCAACCTTTCTTCATAGGAGAGGTTCTCCAGCCCTCTGATGACCTCTGTGGCTCTCCTCTGGACTTCCTCCAACATCTCCATATCTTTCTTGCCCTGGGACCTCATGGAGAACTTGGGGACTTTTTGGAGAAGATTCTGAATGAAATAGTTCTGTCTTCCTGTGTGTCTCTATTTTTTGCTTTCTTAGTCATGTTTTGACACACATTTCTAGTTTGGTTTTCATATAAATCAGAAGCTATAAATGACAGCTGATCCTCTCCTAAGATTTCCTAGAGCATTCTAATATCAATGGGCAAAGGGCTTGAGCACCTCCCTGAGGACAGGCTGAGAGAGCTGGGGCTCTTTAGCCTGTAGAAGAGAAGGCTCTATGAAGAGAGCCTTACAGCAGCCTTCCAGTACCTGGAGGAGGCCTACAGGAAAACTGGGGAGGGACTTTTTAGAAGACCATGTAGTGACAGGATGAAGGGAAGTGGCTTTAAACTGGAAGAGACTGGTTGGAGATTTGAGCAACCTGGTCTAGTGGGAGGTGTCTCTGCCTACAATAGAGGGGTTGAAACTAGATGATCTTAAAGATCGCTTCCAATCCAAACCATTGTATGATTCTACAGCCTGTTGATCTTTTGTGAAAACTAGAAAATGGAAATCAGCCTTTCTTACTGCAACTAGGGAGTTTCATTCATATTCCATGGATTTTGTTGCTGGGTTTCTGAATTGGAGCAGGGTGTAGACTTGAGCTGAGTGCCCATTTGAGGAAAATGTATAACAGTACATATCTACTGGCTTATCCTTTGTGTTGCCAGAGCCTTGATGAGAATTTATTCACCTGGTAGTTGGTGATACTGCTTTGCAAATGTTTTTCAAGTTTTCTAACACATACTATAAATTTCTTTGCCAATATTTATCCTCCAGGTTGATAGAACTGATTAAAATGACATTTAATACTTTCCTTCAAAAAAGTTTTCAACTTTGTGACTATGTAATATATAAGAAAGGGTTTGTTTATATATATTTTTAATAAATGTATGTACTTTAGCTTTCCTAGTGTAGTACAAGAAAGTATGACTTACAAGGAAAAAGGGAGGAAAAATAAATGGCTACTGCAAAGCAGTTAGAAACATGGAGAAGTAACTTTTTAGGAACAAGGTTGTAATGCTATAATATGATGGAAAGTACAGCAATAATAGCAGTCTTCAGCTGCAGTAAATGAGGACAAACCCAAATGAAGCAGGTGTGAATGCAGGAACAAAGGAAGAAAAGTTGCTTACCTTAGCTGACTCCACCCCTTCCAGTCACTCAAGTGCATTGCTTGCAACTGAGGTCCTCTGGGTTGGCCGTGCCTTCCTACCAGGTGCTCAATCACTGTTTCAAGCTGTGACATAGCATTTCCACTACAAAGGTTTATCATGATATTTGTGTTCTGCTGTTCATCTTCCTATTCCATGACTGCTTACTCTACATGGAGGGAAAAAAAAAACAGCATGAGAGTTGGGGATGTTAAAAAACATTTCTATTTCTCTTGAAAAATTCTTTCATAAAATGTTAAGCATTTTGGAACAGCTCTAATGAAACATTTTTGGCTAGGAGTAAGCTAGAAACAGCGTTGCTTGATTTTTGCCTATGGAGACAAATCACAACAGTTTTGAGCAACTATCGGGTTTTGTATGTTGCTTTAAAACCTGTATGGGGAAAAAATGCTGCAGGATAAAATGATCTTTATGAGTAAAGAACATGCTGGTGAGCATGTAAGTGCTGTGGCTTTGGGCTCCACACTTAGGGCACAGCGGACTAAGTCAATCAACCTGCTGGCAAAGATTCTCCTTACTTTCCTAGATGGGTGGATCCCATTTATCTCCAGTAATCTGTATTCATTAAGGTACCTTCCGCAGCCATAAAAACCAAAGCCATGTTGATGACTCCAGCCATGAAACCAGGTGTTAATCTGCATGGTGTGTTGACTTCTGCCCAACCCGCTGTCTTAGACTGGCAAGATAGAGAAGAAGGCTGCTTGGGTCCCTTTCACTTTTGCCCCCACAACCCTGAGGTCCTGCTTGATCTTGCCCAGGATGTTCTGTACTATATATTTGGTGCCTGTATGAAAAATAAGTAGAGGAAATGAGCGTGCTTCTTACCACTTGTAGCAGTCTCTCTGCAACATCTCAGGGCATGGCTCCTGGCAAGCAGCAGACCTCCCTCAACTACTGTCAGGCTGGTAGATGGGCTTCTTGGTGCCTCTTAGTAGGGAATCACTGATACCAACACTTCCTGTTTCCTTCTGCAGCTTTCAGCATGTGCAGCTGTGAGGCACTCTTTGATTTCATCCACTGCAAAAACTTTGTATTTGTTAATGGTTGGTACTTGTGAGGAAACAGAGGGAATTGTGATCCTGTTGCCATGAGTTACAAGAGATCACCTCATTTTCCAAGGCGTTTTCTGTGTCTTGTTGGTGCTCTTTGCTAGTCCTTGTATGTCAGTATATCAGGGCCGTAGTAATTCATCCATGCAATGTCCCAAAGAATCTATTTCTTGCTCTTCCCTGCCTCCAGTAATGCAGTGTAACCTGCTGACTTTGTCCTGCTGCTCCACCACCTGTTACCTGAACAACTCCACCAGAGTACACCTTGAACAGGTAGAGCTGTCACCCTCCACCACCCAGATTTTGCAGCCTTCCAGCTGGACAGCATCCTTCCTGAGTGGCAACTATCTGAATAGTCACTTCTGCTCATCTCTGTCTGACCTAGCTAGGGCAATAACTCTTGGATGCTGCAGAGCACAGTGCTTGTCTAGTCTGAACCACCATTCCTCCAAGGGTCTCAGAGCACTGCCTAATCAGCCCTGAGAGTTCCCTGGAAACCTTGAGCTGCTCAGTAGTTTTGCACAGGCTTGCCATGGCTCAGAGAGACAGTCTGAGGTCTCTCTGCCACTTAAGCTTGCTGGTGAGTGGAAGACATGTCAGGCCACATTGCCCTGTCACCGTTTGTGGCCATGGTCACAGTAAATATGCGTTTGGGCTTGCAAAGAAAAAGCTCTGTGAAGAAGCAGATGATTACCACACTTAATGCTGTGGGATAAAGCAAAGAAGTTTCAGCATGCAAGTTCTAGGACAGCTGCTTGTCTGTGAGATTCTGAACTACACTGCAAAGGAACTTACATCTCCACCTTCATGGGATGAATTGCCTCTTATTTCACATGAGGTGTGTTGTTACTTGCTACTCTACAGTTTGCCAAATTTCAAGGAATCTTCTTTATGTATGTTAAATCTAACTTAACACTTTATGTGTAATGGGTGTGCTATCTGTAGACAAACACATAACAGCCTTAATTTAAGACTGTTCTTGTAAAATGGTACATTACAGAATGGAAGAATTTATTTCCTGACACCTCAATATGATTTTCACTGCTGCTTGTTGGATGGTCTTTAAAGCCTATGCAAGAGTGCAAAGAAATGGCAGGGCTTTTTAGAACAAGGAAACAAGATTTACCCTAGTTCATTTACCTTATTCTGGCAGCTACAGGTAGAAGTTTAAGGAAATAAATGTGAAAGTTCATTGCCATGATTTGTCTGGTAATTTTGGACAAAAGATTAACTATTACTTTTGTGATATAGCAATTCCCTACAGTTTGAAAACCAAGTAAGTTATCTTACTTTGGCAACAAGGAAGCTGGTGATTTTGTAATACATCTGAAAACAAAATTGTGTAGAGGAAATGAGTCACCAAATCAAACTATTTGCTTCGAACAGAGATCTGTCGCCATATAAAATCATATAAAAGCATTTTTGGACAAGCAATAAAATTGTCAGCAGCTGTGATTCAGAGACTGAAAACTGGCTGGCCTGGCTTGGCCTAACACTGATGTGACAATTTTCAACTATTATCATCAGATCAATGTGCTGGCTGCAATGAGATTATCAAGATTAACCTATATGAATCTTATTTGCTTTGGTGGAATACTGAAAAATTGAAGGGAACTGGAAGGTTATTAACTACCAAAGTTTCTTCTGTCCCCCTCAGTGGTTGGGAAGATTAATCTTTGATCCACAATGAGGGATGTGACCCTTGCTTAATTTAGCACATTGTGGTATGCAGTTTGAAATGTGTGGAATAGTAGAAGCTAAAGTGCTCTTTAGCACTTCCCTTTGCTTTGGATCTCTGTAATACTGAGAACCTCCACTGTGAATGTCATAGTTTTTTCCAATTCATCTACAACTCCCAAGGACTTGGTGCACAATGTGAACAGAAGGGACTCATGCTTAAAATTTTCAAAGAGAACAGCTGCTGTGCAGAGGTGAAATGCTGGTTTGAGGTGGCTTCTTTGGCTACATAATAGCATGTCTATGTTGTGAAGAAAAAGACACTAGTCCACATTCACAGGGTCAGGTTACCAAGAAAGACCTATACTTTGTTTTCAGATGAGTAGAATGTGTTCCTTAGATGTCAAGGCTAGGAAGGAAAAATTAATGACTGTAAGTTTCATATTTAAAGGTTTCGTGGGAAAGAAGATTTTCAAAAAGTTTCTGTTGTTTGTTAAACATATCGCACTCTAAATTTAACATAAAATACAACTAGTCAGTATCAGTTAGTTCAAAATAAATCTGAATCATTTTGTTCTAACAAGCCAAATAATGAGTTTTCAGTTTATTGGTATTTCTCTTCTGATTTTCTCCCAGGAACAAAAGTGAAAATGACTGACTGCCAGGTCTTCTTATTTCAGTGTAGTTTTGGACCAGAAGTTTTGTGGATCACAAGCAAGATCCACAACACAAAAATCCAAAACTCTTTGTTAAAGTTTTTCCAACCAGTTGAAGCTCAAAATAGAATACAACCTTGGGGAATATAATTCATGCTTGCTTAATGGTGGTTCAGTAAATGGCAGCTTATAATCTTTATGACCCATCCATTTTCTAGGTATATTTATTAGCATTTATACAACCTAAAAATTTCTTGAATTCAAGTTCTGCTGCATTGGGTAGGATTTATCCAGCAATAAATTTCAATGTGCAGATGTTTGCATTCATGTTATTCATCTGTGTTCTCTTCCAGGTTAGTTCCAGGCAGATCTGCAATACATTTATTCTTATTCTAGTGCTGCTATCTCAAAAAGATCAAGTGAATTCTGTTTAAATGTCTGTTTCTCCTAGTATAAATTATGTTTAGGGCGATTAAAGCCCCTGTAAACCTTAATGTTTTGTTCCATATTTAGGTCACATCCATTGTCTGTTTTGATAGCACAAGATTGAAAGGATGGATGAATATAGGAAATCTCCTGATGGCACCTGATCATACAATCACCAAAGTTAGAAAAGACCTCCAAGATCATCTATTCCAACTACCCACCTGTCACCAATATTTCCCCACTACACCATGTCCTTTAGTACAACATCTAAATGTTTCTTGAACACCTGCAGGGATGGTGACTGAACTATCTCCTTGGACAGCCCTTTCCAGCACCTAACCACTCTTTTGGAGAAGAATTTTTTCCTAATATCCTACCTGAATCTTCCCTGGTACAACTTGAGGCCATTCCCTCTAGTCCTATTGCTAGTTACAGAGGAGAAGAGGCCTACACCCACCTCTCTGCTATCTCCTTTCATGTAGTTGTAGAAAGCGGTAAGGTCTCCCCTGAGCCTCCTCTTTTCCAGACTAAACAACCCCAGCTTCCTCAGCTGCTCCTCATAAGACTTGTGCTCCAGACCTGTCACCAGCTTCGCTGCCATTCTCTGGAAACCCTTCAGGGCTTCAGTGTCCTTCTTGTAATGAGGGACCCAAAACTGATCACAGTACTCAAGGTGTGGCATCACTAGTGCTGAGTATAGGGGAGGGGCAATCACCTCCCTCATTCTGCTGGCAACACTATTTCTGATACAAGCCAGGATGCCAGTGGCCTTTTCAGCCACCTAGGCACACTGCTTGCTCATGTTCAGCCAAATGCTGACCAACACCTCCCCAGCCCGTTTCTTCCACACACTCTTCCAGCCATCGTGCCCCAAAGCTGTTGCATTGCCTGGGGGTTTTGGTCGAAGTGTAAGACCCAGCACCCAGTCTTGTTGAATTTCATCCCATTCGCCTCAGCTCAGCAATCCACCTGTCCAGATCCCTCTGCAGGGCCTTCCTACACCCAGGCAGATAGACACTTTCTCCCAGCTTGGTGTCATCTGCAAACTTATAGAGGGTGCACTCAATCCCTTCATCCAGGTCATCAATAAAGATACTGAACAGGACTGGCCCCAGTATCACCCCCTGGGGAATATGACTGGTGACTGATCAGCAGTTGGATTTAACTCCATTCACCACCACTCTCTCGGCCCAGCTGTCTAGCCAATTCCTCACCCAGCAAAGAATGTACCTGTCCAAGTCATGGGCTGCCAGCTTCTCCAGTAGAATGCTGTGGGAAGCAGTGTCAAAGACTTTGCTGAAGTCAAGGTAGACTATATCAACAGCCTTTCCATCTTCCACCAGGCGGATCACTCAGTCATAGAAGATCAGGTTGGTTAAGCAAGACCTGCTTTTCCTGAACCCATGGCTTGGCCTTATCCCCTCCAGCTGTCCTGCACATGCTATATGATCCCATAAACCTTCCTGGCACCAAGGTCAGGCTGACAGGCCTGTAGTTCCCCAGATCCTCTTTAAGAATCTTCCTGTAGATGGGAGTCACACTGGTAAGCCTTCAGTCCTCTGGGATATCCCTGGTTCACCTGGAATGTTGATAGATGGTGGAAAGCAGTTTGGCAGTATCCTCTGCCAGCTCCCTCAGCACCCTCGGATGGATTCCATCTAGCTCCATAGACTAGCAGCAGTCCAGGTGGAGTAGTAGGTCTCTAACTGTTTCCACCTCAACTGTGGGGGGTTTATTCTGCTCCCAACCAAAACTTCCAGGTCAGGGGGTAGAGTACCCTGAGGGTAACTGATCTGAATTTTAAAGACAGATGTAAAGAAGGCATTGAGAACCTCAGCCTTTTCCTTGTCCACAGTGGTCACGTTCCTCACGGCATCCAGTAAAGGATGGAGATTCTGCTTAGCCCTCCTCTTACTGTTGATATATTTGTAAAAATGTTTTTTTGTTGCCTTCTACCCCAACAGCCAAGCTGAGTTCAAGCTGGGCTGTTGGCCTTTCTGATTTTCTCCCTGCACATCCTAACAGCTTCTTTGTACTCTCCCCGAGTTACCCTTCCCTTCTTCCACTGGATGTAGATTCTCTTTTTCTCCTGGAGCCTCAGGAAATGCTCTCTGTTCATCCACACAGGTCTTCTTCCCCGCTGGCTCATCTTGTGGCACAGGGGGATAGCCTGCTCCTGCCCCTTTAAAACTTCCTTCTTGAGAAACAATCAGCCTTCCTGGACCCCTTTATCTTTCAAGACCAAATCTCAAGGGACCCTCTCTATCAATATCCTAAACAGTTCAAAGTTCTCCCTCTGGAAGTCCAAGGTAGAAGTTCTGCTGTCCCCCCTCCTGACTTCACCAAGAATCGAGAACTCTACCATTTCATGGTCACTCTGCCCAAGAAAGCTCCTGACATCCACATCTCCCACCAGTCCTTCTCTGTTTGTAAACATCAGGTCTCATGGGGCATACCCTCAGGTAGGCTCTCTTACTGGCTGCTGTATTGTATTTCCAGCATATATCAGGGAAGTTGAAGTCCCCCATGAGAACAACAGCTGGCAATTGCACAGCTCCTGCTAGCTGTTCACAGAATGCCTCATCTATCCCTTCATCCTGGTCAGGTGGTCTGTAACAGACAGTTGCCAGGATGTCCACCTTGTTGGCCCTCCCCCCAATTCTTACCCATAGAGATTCAAGCTTACCATTCCCAGCCCTGAGCTCAACAACATCAAAGCACTCTCTATTTAGAGAGCCACACCATCACTCTTCCTTCCTTGCCTATCCCTTCTGAAGATCCATTGCAGCACTCCAGCTGTGGGAGCAATCCCACCATGTTTCCGTAATGGCAACTAAATCATAGTTTGCCTGCTGCACAGTGGCTTCCAGCTCCTCCTGTTTATTGCCCATGCTGTGTGCGTTGGTGTAGATATACTCCAGCCAAGTCGCTTGCCTCACCCCCAATGCCATCATCATTCCCCTAGGCTCATCTCTAGTGGGCAGGTTTTATCCCCTTCATACCTAGTTTAAAGTCCTCTCAATGAGCCCTGTCAGCTCCTGAGCTAGGATCCATTTCTCCCTTTGGGACCGGTGAGACCCATCAGCAGACATCAGGCCAGTCACCTAATAAACTATTTCCTTCTTGAGCTCTACCTCTACACTGAGCAGATCATCTACCTCACATCTCACTCAGGTGGAATCCCTTCCATCCTTCACTGGGAGCAACAGGCTCAGGCACTTCCTGCAGCCAGAGGCCTGAACCAACAGATTTTTGGGCAGGTACTCTGAGTTCCCACATTTTTTTTTTTTTTTTTTTTCCTGGAGCTTTCTGTCTAGCAGCAGCCATGGCTAGATTTGTTGCCTGGGAGGCAGCCGATAGGTGAGCCGCTCTCCCAAGTAGGCAGAGATACTCTGCCTTCCTTGCCCTCCGTGCTCGCCTGCCCTGAGTGCACTACTCATGTGAACTGGATGAACAGGAGTTTCATGCCATGCTCATAAAAATCTGCACCAACAAAAGTGATCTACTGTCACCACTGCTGAAACATACCACCCACCCCCTCACTGTGCTCCCATTCACTGTTTGGTCTCAATAAACATTTGGCAAGCATTGGTGAATGTCCATCGGTGCAATTTTTTTCCACATGGTGGAATTCAGTTTCACACCTGTACTTCATCTACACTTCCACATCAGATGCCATTTTGTCAGACTGCCCCTCTGCTACTGTCTGTTGCATGGCAACAATATGTAATGGAATACGGGTGGGAAGGCTCAGCCTCAACTATCATGCCACCAATATCCCCCTCTGATATTATGAGCCAACATAATAAAACAGGAGGCATTACTTTTGAACAGCCCTCACAAAATAAGCAATATCATTAATAAATAAGTAAAAAACCATCTTAATTTAAAATATTTTTCTTAGAACATTAAAAAAGAGAGAGTGAGAAACAAAAACATAAAACAAGTAGGATATTTGACCTTATTTTTGTGAAACTAACACACCAGTCTGGTTTGATGGCAATGGCTGCAATTCTTACTGAGGTCTCAAGGTGTTCATCAGAGATTTGTGATGAAATTTTACTCTTCCAGTACATCATCCTTGACAATAATTGCTCAAAGTGTTGTATTGCCATGAAGCAATGATATGAATAAGGTGCGACTATGAAGCGAAGGATATTTTTCTCTGCTAAGATGAAGATGATGAAAGTCCAGCAAAGAGATATGATCAGATCTTTGAGTTGAACATTTGATTGCAACTCTGTACATTCAATTTGAAAATTTGCAGTTCTTGTATTTATGTCAACTGAAAATTGTCTTGCAAACATAAACAGTCTTGAAACCTCAAGCTGTGGGGTGTGGTCGACACACCCAAGGGATGCCATCCAGAGAGACCTAGACAGGCTTAAGCAGTGATCCCAGGAGAACCTCATGAGGTTCAACAAAACCAAGTGCAAGGTCTTGCACTTGGGTTGAGGCAACCCCCACTATCAGTACAAGCTGGGAAATGAAAGGATGGAGCATGGGCTTGTCAAAAAGGGTTTTGGAGTACTGGTGGATGGCAAGCTTGACATGAGCCAGCAATGTGCTCTCACAGCCCAGAAAGCCAACTGTACTCTGGACTGCATCAAAAGAAGTGTGACCAGCACATCAAGGGAGGTGATCCCACCACTCTGCTCTGAACTGGTGAGGTCTCACTTGGAGTACTGTGTCCAGATGTGGAGTCCTCAGTACAGAAGGGATGTAGGCTGGTTGGAGTGTCTCCAGAGGAGGGCCACAAAATGACCCAAGAGATGGAACACCTCCTCTACAAGGGCAGGCAGAGAGAGCTGGGGCTGTTCAGCCTGGAGTAGAGAAGGTTCTGGTGAGACACTGTAGCAGCCCTTCAGTATATGAAGGGGAGCTACAAGATAGAAGGGGACAGACTCTTCAGTAGAGTCCATGGTGATAGGACAAGGGGAAGTGGTTTCAAACTAAAAGAAGGGAGATTTAGGTTGGATGTAAGAAAAAACCTTTTACAGTGAGAGTGGTGAGGCACTGGAACAGGCTGCACAGAGAGGTGGTGAATGCCCCATCCCTGGAGACGTTCAAGGTCAGGCTAGAGGGGTCTCTGAGCAACCTGATCTAGCTGTGGATGTCCCTGTTCATTGCAGAGGAGTTATTATAATATATATTATAATGTATATATATAATTATATATATGTAATATATATAACATATTTTTATATTATATATATTATAATAACAGTTATTGTTCCTGTTGAATATTAATGTATTTATAAGAGATATCTTGAAATAGTTCAGGCATTTTTTTTATGTTTCTTATACACAGATGTATAATAACAGTTGAAATATTTTGACTGGATCTTCTATGGGCCTATATTCAAATATATGAGCATCTGGTTCAGATTTCCTTGATGTCCTGTCTGGGTCACCTTTGTTATGCTGGGGTGGCCAGCAGGGACAGGGAGTGATTGTCCCTCTGTACTCTGCTCTCGTGAGGCCCCATCTGAAGTACTGTGTCCAGGTCTGGAGCCTCCAATACAAGAAAGACAGAGAGCTGTTGGAGAGGGTCCAGAGAAGGGCCACAAAGATGATCAGGGGGCTGGAGCACCTCCCTTATGAAGATAGGCTGAGGGAGCTGGACTTGTTCAGCCTGGAGAAAAGGCGGCTGCAGGGTGACCTAATTGCAGCCTTCCAGTATCAAAAGGGAGCCTATAAACAGGAGGGGAGTCAACTCTTTGATAGGGTAGATAACAGCAGGACAAGGGGAAATGGTTTTAAGTTGAGGGAGGGAAGATTTAGGTTGGATGTCAGGGGGAAGTTCTTTGCTATGAGAGTGGTAAGATGCTGGAACAGGCTGCCCAGAGAGGGTTTGGATGCCCCGTCCCTGGAGGTGTTCAAGGCCAGGTTGGATGGGGCCCTGGGCAACCTGGTCTAATATTAAATGTGGAGGTTGGTGGACCTGCCTGGCAGGGGGGTTGGAGGTTCATGATCCTTGAGGTCCCTTCCAAGCCGGACCATTCTGTGATTCTGTGATGTTTGTGTCTTACCCCACCCCTTCCCTGACATCCAAGAGTCCTATTCTGTTTCTGTGGAGAAAACATGGAGCTTTTGCTTTGAACTTAAATGAAGCCAAAAACTAGGTTATCAGTTTTTTATCCTACTCCTACAGCTTGTTCCATCTAATTAATGACAAAACAATAAGGAGTTGCTGCTTAGAAATCTACATCTGTGCTTAGTCACTAGTGCAAAAGAGTGTTCCCTCCCTTCTCAAACTTAGTCAAGAAAATTATTTCAGGAATAGAAGTGAATTATATATGGCTGTATCCAGGCCATTTGACAATCTTATATCTTCCCAGAATGCATAGTACTAACTATCCCAACACAGTTCACACCTGAATCTCATGATAACCTTCTCATTGTGCACTAGACAATTAAATTACAAATGTATACTTGGTATTCTCACACACTCTTTTGTGTCTCCAAAGCTCTGTGAGGCTTCACTTTCTTCCCAACTAACTGTTGTGAAATGGGAGCTAACTTTCAGAATATATTATTGCCTTTATCCTTTGAAGAGCCTCTTGACCTGATCTCGCTTTCCCTATGTTCTGCACTGAAACTGCTCTGTTCATTTCAAATTAATTTGTTCTGGCTGATGTTGATGTAAGCGCAGGCAAGTATCCTCTGTCATGTGGGTAAAACACTGCATTTCCTTTGAAAGCAGGACCTTGCTTCTAGTATCTAGTTCACTTTCCCTCTGATTGCACAAATAGATGGGAAAGGTCTCTGCAGCTTTAAGATTTTTTAATTGTATTTTACCATTCTCCCTTTCTAAAATACACCATGCAAGTTCAAGTTCCTCAGAAGGAGGATAGAGAATAAACTGTTCTCTGGAACAAACCTATTTTGACAACACAAATCTCTATCTACCCCAGCACCTCTAGGTAGGCATCCCTTAGCTGAATGCTGCATCAGAGCATGCCAAGAGGCAGCTGAGAGCATGTCCTCTATGTGACAGAATATAATGGCACATTGCAACATGTGGATAAGAGTTTATTTAGATCATCAGAGAACAGCAAAAATAACCTCAGCTTGGNGGTGGAAAGCAGTTTGGCAGTATCCTCTGCCAGCTCCCTCAGCACCCTCGGATGGATTCCATCTAGCTCCATAGACTAGCAGCAGTCCAGGTGGATAGTAGGTCTAACTGTTTCCACCTCAACTGTGGGGGGTTTATTCTGCTCCCAACCAAAACTTCCAGGTCAGGGGGTAGAGTACCCTGAGGGTAACTGATCTGAATTTTAAAGACAGATGTAAAGAAGGCATTGAGAACCTCAGCCTTTTCCTTGTCCACAGTGGTCACGTTCCTCACGGCATCCAGTAAAGGATGGAGATTCTGCTTAGCCCTCCTCTTACTGTTGATATATTTGTAAAAATGTTTTTTTGTTGCCTTCTACCCCAACAGCCAAGCTGAGTTCAAGCTGGGCTGTTGGCCTTTCTGATTTTCTCCCTGCACATCCTAACAGCTTCTTTGTACTCTCCCCGAGTTACCCTTCCCTTCTTCCACTGGATGTAGATTCTCTTTTTCTCCTGGAGCCTCAGGAAATGCTCTCTGTTCATCCACACAGGTCTTCTTCCCCGCTGGCTCATCTTGTGGCACAGGGGGATAGCCTGCTCCTGCCCCTTTAAAACTTCCTTCTTGAGAAACAATCAGCCTTCCTGGACCCCTTTATCTTTCAAGACCAAATCTCAAGGGACCCTCTCTATCAATATCCTAAACAGTTCAAAGTTCTCCCTCTGGAAGTCCAAGGTAGAAGTTCTGCTGTCCCCCCTCCTGACTTCACCAAGAATCGAGAACTCTACCATTTCAAGGTCACTCTGCCCAAGAAAGCTCCTGACATCCACATCTCCCACCAGTCCTTCTCTGTTTGTAAACATCAGGTCTCATGGGGCATACCCTCAGGTAGGCTCTCTTACTGGCTGCTGTATTGTATTTCCAGCATATATCAGGGAAGTTGAAGTCCCCCATGAGAACAACAGCTGGCAATTGCACAGCTCCTGCTAGCTGTTCACAGAATGCCTCATCTATCCCTTCATCCTGGTCAGGTGGTCTGTAACAGACAGTTGCCAGGATGTCCACCTTGTTGGCCCTCCCCCCAATTCTTACCCATAGAGATTCAAGCTTACCATTCCCAGCCCTGAGCTCAACAACATCAAAGCACTCTCTAAATAGAGAGCCACACCATCACTCTTCCTTCCTTGCCTATCCCTTCTGAAGATCCATTGCAGCACTCCAGCTGTGGGAGCAATCCCACCATGTTTCCGTAATGGCAACTAAATCATAGTTTGCCTGCTGCACAGTGGCTTCCAGCTCCTCCTGTTTATTGCCCATGCTGTGTGCATTGGTGTAGATATACTCCAGCCAAGTCGCTTGCCTCACCCCCAATGCCATCATCATTCCCCTAGGCTCATCTCTAGTGGGCAGGTTTTATCCCCTTCATACCTAGTTTAAAGTCCTCTCAATGAGCCCTGTCAGCTCCTGAGCTAGGATCCATTTCTCCCTTTGGGACCGGTGAGACCCATCAGCAGACATCAGGCCAGTCACCTAATAAACTATTTCCTTCTTGAGCTCTACCTCTACACTGAGCAGATCATCTACCTCACATCTCACTCAGGTGGAATCCCTTCCATCCTTCACTGGGAGCAACAGGCTCAGGCACTTCCTGCAGCCAGAGGCCTGAACCAACAGATTTTTGGGCAGGTACTCTGAGTTCCCACATTTTTTTTTTTTTTTTTTTTTTTTTTCCTGGAGCTTTCTGTCTAGCAGCAGCCATGGCTAGATTTGTTGCCTGGGAGGCAGCCGATAGGTGAGCCGCTCTCCCAAGTAGGCAGAGATACTCTGCCTTCCTTGCCCTCCGTGCTCGCCTGCCCTGAGTGCACTACTCATGTGAACTGGATGAACAGGAGTTTCATGCCATGCTCATAAAAATCTGCACCAACAAAAGTGATCTACTGTCACCACTGCTGAAACATACCACCCACCCCCTCACTGTGCTCCCATTCACTGTTTGGTCTCAATAAACATTTGGCAAGCATTGGTGAATGTCCATCGGTGCAATTTTTTTCCACATGGTGGAATTCAGTTTCACACCTGTACTTCATCTACACTTCCACATCAGATGCCATTTTGTCAGACTGCCCCTCTGCTACTGTCTGTTGCATGGCAACAATATGTAATGGAATACGGGTGGGAAGGCTCAGCCTCAACTATCATGCCACCAATATCCCCCTCTGATATTATGAGCCAACATAATAAAACAGGAGGCATTACTTTTGAACAGCCCTCACAAAATGCGCAATATCATTAATACATAAGTAAAAAACCATCTTAATTTAAAATATTTTTCTTAGAACATTAAAAAAGAGAGAGTGAGAAACAAAAACATAAAACAAGTAGGATATTTGACCTTATTTTTGTGAAACTAACACACCAGTCTGGTTTGATGGCAATGGCTGCAATTCTTACTGAGGTCTCAAGGTGTTCATCAGAGATTTGTGATGAAATTTTACTCTTCCTGTACATCATCCTTGACAATAATTGCTCAAAGTGTTGTATTGCCATGAAGCAATGATATGAATAAGGTGCGACTATGAAGCGAAGGATATTTTTCTCTGCTAAGATGAAGATGATGAAAGTCCAGCAAAGAGATATGATCAGATCTTTGAGTTGAACATTTGATTGCAACTCTGTACATTCAATTTGAAAATTTGCAGTTCTTGTATTTATGTCAACTGAAAATTGTCTTGCAAACATAAACAGTCTTGAAACCTCAAGCTGTGGGGTGTGGTCGACACACCCAAGGGATGCCATCCAGAGAGACCTAGACAGGCTTAAGCAGTGATCCCAGGAGAACCTCATGAGGTTCAACAAAACCAAGTGCAAGGTCTTGCACTTGGGTTGAGGCAACCCCCACTATCAGTACAAGCTGGGAAATGAAAGGATGGAGCATGGGCTTGTCAAAAAGGGTTTTGGAGTACTGGTGGATGGCAAGCTTGACATGAGCCAGCAATGTGCTCTCACAGCCCAGAAAGCCAACTGTACTCTGGACTGCATCAAAAGAAGTGTGACCAGCACATCAAGGGAGGTGATCCCACCACTCTGCTCTGAACTGGTGAGGTCTCACTTGGAGTACTGTGTCCAGATGTGGAGTCCTCAGTACAGAAGGGATGTAGGCTGGTTGGAGTGTCTCCAGAGGAGGGCCACAAAATGACCCAAGAGATGGAACACCTCCTCTACAAGGGCAGGCAGAGAGAGCTGGGGCTGTTCAGCCTGGAGTAGAGAAGGTTCTGGTGAGACACTGTAGCAGCCCTTCAGTATATGAAGGGGAGCTACAAGATAGAAGGGGACAGACTCTTCAGTAGAGTCCATGGTGATAGGACAAGGGGAAGTGGTTTCAAACTAAAAGAAGGGAGATTTAGGTTGGATGTAAGAAAAAACCTTTTACAGTGAGAGTGGTGAGGCACTGGAACAGGCTGCACAGAGAGGTGGTGAATGCCCCATCCCTGGAGACGTTCAAGGTCAGGCTAGAGGGGTCTCTGAGCAACCTGATCTAGCTGTGGATGTCCCTGTTCATTGCAGAGGAGTTATTATAATATATATTATAATGTATATATATAATTATATATATGTAATATATATAACATATTTTTATATTATATATATTATAATAACAGTTATTGTTCCTGTTGAATATTAATGTATTTATAAGAGATATCTTGAAATAGTTCAGGCATTTTTTTTATGTTTCTTATACACAGATGTATAATAACAGTTGAAATATTTTGACTGGATCTTCTATGGGCCTATATTCAAATATATGAGCATCTGGTTCAGATTTCCTTGATGTCCTGTCTGGGTCACCTTTGTTATGCTGGGGTGGCCAGCAGGGACAGGGAGTGATTGTCCCTCTGTACTCTGCTCTCGTGAGGCCCCATCTGAAGTACTGTGTCCAGGTCTGGAGCCTCCAATACAAGAAAGACAGAGAGCTGTTGGAGAGGGTCCAGAGAAGGGCCACAAAGATGATCAGGGGGCTGGAGCACCTCCCTTATGAAGATAGGCTGAGGGAGCTGGACTTGTTCAGCCTGGAGAAAAGGCGGCTGCAGGGTGACCTAATTGCAGCCTTCCAGTATCAAAAGGGAGCCTATAAACAGGAGGGGAGTCAACTCTTTGATAGGGTAGATAACAGCAGGACAAGGGGAAATGGTTTTAAGTTGAGGGAGGGAAGATTTAGGTTGGATGTCAGGGGGAAGTTCTTTGCTATGAGAGTGGTAAGATGCTGGAACAGGCTGCCCAGAGAGGGTTTGGATGCCCCGTCCCTGGAGGTGTTCAAGGCCAGGTTGGATGGGGCCCTGGGCAACCTGGTCTAATATTAAATGTGGAGGTTGGTGGACCTGCCTGGCAGGGGGGTTGGAGGTTCATGATCCTTGAGGTCCCTTCCAAGCCGGACCATTCTGTGATTCTGTGATGTTTGTGTCTTACCCCACCCCTTCCCTGACATCCAAGAGTCCTATTCTGTTTCTGTGGAGAAAACATGGAGCTTTTGCTTTGAACTTAAATGAAGCCAAAAACTAGGTTATCAGTTTTTTATCCTACTCCTACAGCTTGTTCCATCTAATTAATGACAAAACAATAAGGAGTTGCTGCTTAGAAATCTACATCTGTGCTTAGTCACTAGTGCAAAAGAGTGTTCCCTCCCTTCTCAAACTTAGTCAAGAAAATTATTTCAGGAATAGAAGTGAATTATATATGGCTGTATCCAGGCCATTTGACAATCTTATATCTTCCCAGAATGCATAGTACTAACTATCCCAACACAGTTCACACCTGAATCTCATGATAACCTTCTCATTGTGCACTAGACAATTAAATTACAAATGTATACTTGGTATTCTCACACACTCTTTTGTGTCTCCAAAGCTCTGTGAGGCTTCACTTTCTTCCCAACTAACTGTTGTGAAATGGGAGCTAACTTTCAGAATATATTATTGCCTTTATCCTTTGAAGAGCCTCTTGACCTGATCTCGCTTTCCCTATGTTCTGCACTGAAACTGCTCTGTTCATTTCAAATTAATTTGTTCTGGCTGATGTTGATGTAAGCGCAGGCAAGTATCCTCTGTCATGTGGGTAAAACACTGCATTTCCTTTGAAAGCAGGACCTTGCTTCTAGTATCTAGTTCACTTTCCCTCTGATTGCACAAATAGATGGGAAAGGTCTCTGCAGCTTTAAGATTTTTTAATTGTATTTTACCATTCTCCCTTTCTAAAATACACCATGCAAGTTCAAGTTCCTCAGAAGGAGGATAGAGAATAAACTGTTCTCTGGAACAAACCTATTTTGACAACACAAATCTCTATCTACCCCAGCACCTCTAGGTAGGCATCCCTTAGCTGAATGCTGCATCAGAGCATGCCAAGAGGCAGCTGAGAGCATGTCCTCTATGTGACAGAATATAATGGCACATTGCAACATGTGGATAAGAGTTTATTTAGATCATCAGAGAACAGCAAAAATAACCTCAGCTTGGATTTGCTGTGCTACTGACTTGCTTTGTGTCTTTGGGAAAGCCACTCAACTTGTTCTTCTTTTGTTCTATCTTAGCAGGAGACCCTACTAAGATTGACTTGTTCCAAAGCAGCATAATTCACAGGAAAAAATATTTTGTTATGGTTGTGAGTCTGGAGAAAATACCAATGGAACATACAGGTATTGCTCAGTATGCATCCATCATCAAAATATGACTACTCATTCTCAAAAGTCTGGATTTAAAGCCCAATGTAAGGTTAACAGGTTATAAAGTTAGCTGGTATACAGAGAAGTTAGGCTAGTAAGAATAGTTAAATAGAAAGAAAAGGTGCTTACCAGTGCTGTAGGCTCGCAAAACTCCAGAAGGAGCAATCTCCAGGAAGAGATCCTTCTTTAGTGGAAGTCAGCCCTTAAGTGGGGTCTAGGAGAGGTGGAGCCTGGCTCCACCCCTTCTGGGCACACAGCTGAATTGCCTTCACCTGTGCTCCCATGGCTGACTCAGTGCTTGCCTCAGGTGGTCAATCAGAGGTTCAGGCTGTGATTCAACAGTTCCCATACACTCAATGAGATATTTTCTGTGAGTAAATTATAGAACAAATTAGATTAAAGCCATCCAGACCTATTTCTTTTGAAATAAGTATTTTAAACTTTGCACTGAATAGCAAATGTGAGGTCGTCTTACTCTGCACACTGGTTTTGAACTCCTGTTCTAAGATAAACCTTCCACCTTTCACTGTTTTTGCTCGTAATTTGCTTTTCAATGTCTGAAACTGTTAAATGGAAAAGTGATTAATGAAGAGAGAATAATGAATGTGTACTTTTTAACACTGTGCAAAAATCTCCTAAATTATTCCAAAATATTTTCTTGCATAAATTTACAAGGATACATATTTTTATTTACAAGGATACGTATTTTTATGACCATTGAATAATTATGCAAGTAAGCACAGACATGCCACCAAATATGTGTACGTAAACATACACACATACACCTACAGATATATATATATCACAGTTATTTGGTTTTAATAACTGTCTGTGTATCTGGACAAAATAAAGCAGTCCTTAAGTCAAGAAGTTTAGGTGGAATATGTTTCTGAAGCTTGAAATAATTATTTCCAACTAGTCCCTTCAAAAATAGAGACTTGCAGACAGTCCCAGCAAAATTCCAGTGCTAAATCTAACTGAACATAACACAGGGAGAAAAGATGGTTCAGTTCAGTAAGTTTAACTGGGCAGGACAGCTCGATTGGCAGACCGCTGAATCTTGACTAACCAGATGGCTTTTGCTGAATGTGTGTCCCAATGTTTGAATGTCCCAGAATCAGATATGCAAGTCAAATTTGGTCATATCTCCGTCCTAGACATTTATAAGACTTTTACCAGGAAAAGATATCCCCTGCTTAACAATCATGCCTTATTCAAGTCATTGCTTTTCGGCAGCAGGTACATTTGTGAACAACTATTTTCGAGGATGACGTACAAGAATAGTACAAGAGTTCATCAAACATTTCTGATGAACACCTTGAGAACTCACTAAGAATTGCAACCACTGCCATCAAACAGACCGATGTGTTAGTTTCACAAAAATAAAGTCAAATAACCCACTTGTTTTGTTTTTGTTGCTCTCTTTGTTATGTTTTATTAAAAAAACCATAAAAATTAAAATAAGTTTTGTTTCTTATATATATTAACTATATTACATATTTCTGAGTGCTGCTCTGAGAGTAATGCCTCCTGTTTTGTTATTTTGGCCTACTACCTCAGAGATTAATGTTGGTGATATGGCAGTAGAGGGTGAACCTTCCCACCAATATTCCATTAAACTTTGTTGCCATATGGCAGATGGCATGAGAGGGACAGTCTAACAAAGTGTAGTATGACATGGAAGCACATATGAAGCAAAAGTGTGGAATTTAACTCTTTTATGTGGAGAAAATAGCACCCATTGACATTCATCGCTGCTTGCTGGACATTTATGTAGACCAAACAGTGGATGTCATCACAGTGAGGCAGTGGGTGGTGTGTTTTAGCAGTGGTGACAGTGACAGTGGGTCATCTCCAGGGAGTGATGCAGATTTTTAAGAGCATGACATGCATGCTCTTGTTCATCACTGGCAAAATGCATAGCTAATGGCAGTGACTACACTGAAAAACAGTGTTCAGTAGCTGAGAATTTTCTCTATCAAAGAGTGTTTTTCTGCTCTTCATATTTGTTTTCATTTCCATGGAAATAAATATGAGGCATTACTGTCAGAGCGATCTATGTATATGCAGCCCAAGACAATTCCTCTTTATTCAAGGTGGCCCAGGTAGGCCAAAAGTTTGGACACCCATGCTCCAGCTTGTCCCTTATATAAATCTGGCAGGCACCCTCAATTGACCGTGGAGAGCACTATTTCATTATGGTTTCTTACGCCATTGCTGTTCTGCAGGCCAGGTCTCCCTCATCCTTATTTGTGTTGACAGAGCCAAATACTTGATAACCTCTCCACATTAAATATAAAGAGAACACTTGAACTGCCTGTTGGGATGCTCCCTCATCTTTGCTAACTTTCTGACTTGCTTTCAGGACTTTATGGGTAGTTCCAGGCCAATGCCATGCTAGGGAACTTACTAAGAAGCATTGGTGGTTTGCTGGTATAAACACAGCTTTGAGGTCTCTGTAGCCTTGCTGGAAGTAGGCTGTTGTTCTCCTGTTCGTTCTGTGTCTCCTTCTACTGAGTTACGCAGTTACTCAATGTCTTTAGAGCTTATTGCACAGGGTACAGGTTCAACAGGGTTTCTACAAGAAAAAGGATAAGAAAATTATACTGACCTTGATACCTAGGGCCACAGACCTGCAAATAAAAGAAGAAACTAGTAGGGTGAAAGGGAGGAGATGCTCCATAACTGGGAAGAGTATAAGAATGTGGGAAGAGGTGTCCCTCTTGAGTCAGGTGAGCAGGAGATACCTGGATTGGAAACTGAAAAGTCTGGGAGAAGATGGAATATCCAGAAACCGTGGAAAGAGAAGTGGAAAAGAAGTTGTGTATATCTTGATACAAATCTTGATGCCCATAGGGGATGTCTCAGTTTTGGAGTATTTATCTTGAGGGGCCCTGAGTCTGGATGTTGTGAGAAAATGCTACATATCCATGATTTTGTGGCAGATCCAGTCCTGAGCACTTCAAAACCAGTGAAAAAGCTCTACAAGGAATTAATATGGTTATCCAGAATGCTGAACCACATTCAGTGGTCCATAAGACACTTGCAGGAAGTGTTTGGCTTGCTGAAACTTAACTGCATGCCACAGATTGATGGGTGCCTATCAGGGCCAGGCTACAGGGGGCAATGCCCCTCCAGATTCTGTACTAGGATGAACGTCAGAACCAGGTGTCTTGCTGTATTAGAACCAGCAGCAAGTTCTCCCATGGATCTATGAAGATCATTTTGTGTACCTCATGATTACTGATTGCTATGTCCTGGGGGAGGATGTAGTCATTCTTAACTTTTGAACAGAAGCAACCTGCCATAGCTGAGCCTGGAGATGTGAACATAGTCACCAGCTCAGAGAGCAGCTTAGTGGTACCTCTAGCTGGCACTAATCTTGGGGTGCTGGCCCCAGACATAGCAGCCAAAACACTTTGCAGAGAGTTATGATATTGCTGTGTTGCTTTCTGGAGAATACATCTTTGTCTCCTTTGGCAGCTCTGGATCTCTCCTCCTGTCCTTCTCCAGCAAGTCGTGTACTATTGCAAGATGTTACTTGCGTGTACTATAAGCAAGATGGTTCATGGAGGCTGAGCAGTGACAGCTGGCACAGCCTCTTAATATAGAAGTGAGGGGTGTGGCTGCACAGGCAGCATGGCTTTGAGCAGTTAGGGAACAGACAGTGCTAAAAAGGGTTTAGTTGCATGTTGCAAAAGCTTACAGAATTGATACTGAGTATGAGGGATGACCCAAGTACTCAGAAGGAAACAAAATGACTTTACTTCCTAAGGGCTTTCAGGAGCAAACGTTGGGTGTGTGCTCTAAGATGGACTGTGGCAGAATCCAAGAAGGGCAGGAAGACATGGCTGGATGAGACTGCATACCATGTGCACACATCAGAGCTATACGCAACACTGCTAGCTCAAGTGCTGCGAGGATCAGAGCTGTAGCAGTTTGAAATGTCTGTGTGGGCCAGCAAATCATACTGCAAACTGCTGAGGAGCTCCACACTGTTTTTTGTGCTATTGAAGCTCACTGGTTCAAACCTCGTGCAGGTTCATAGCAATTATTGCAACATAGGCATGACCTGTATCCTATAAACCCCAGGAGTTTGTCCATTGCTCCCAAAAGCTGTTTTCTAAATTATTTCTTAGTTGTCAGCCACGTGAATGAATAAATCATAATAATAATTCAAACATGTGAACAAACTATTTATTGTAATAATTGAAAAAGGAGTGTCAGCAAGAAACATTTTTCTATTATAATGGTAAATATTGATTTTTTTAAAGGTATATTCTTCAGCAAAGTATTTTTCACCTGCTTGCCATACAATATTTATGTATAATATGAAAGAAAAATATGCTTCTTTCTGTGTCAGACATCTTCATACAAATGAAAAAATACGCTTCCGTTTGCAGCAGCCATCTTCAGTGCTATTGAGTGAGAAAGGAAAATGGATTAAGCAACATTTAGGTTATATTCACCTCCCTCCTGAGGACAGAGACAAGACAGTCACCGTGAGCTAGTCAGAAAGTCCAAGGCCTGAATTAACTGAGTATTAGCAACTAGTTAGTAGGAGGAGTAAAGAGGGAAATATTTTGCTTTTATATCCATGCTGCTAGGAGAGTATAGGCTATATACATCTGGTTTGCAGCCAGCAAAGGCACTGGATACTATGATGATAAAAACCTGTTTATTATTATTATTATTATTAATAATATTAATATTTAGCACCAACAAAGGGCTTTCAAGGGAAAGACAGACTTCTGTCCTGGGAAGGATGGAGGCAACCTTACCTATTAGCTCAATTTTCAGAAGGGCAAAGTGAACCGTTGTGAGCTTCTGCTCGGTTTCAGATGCCAATTGTGACATGGATCAACCAAGCTCGTAGTCCCGTCTCGCTCCCCTTCCCGTGTGTGCGCGCGCGCCCGCGGCGAAGGCAGAGCCGCTGCACGGTACTGAGCACGCCGGCGCCAGCACCAGGACCGGGAATAGGACCGGGGCAGAAGGAGGGGCCGCCGGGCGAGCCGCCAGGCAGGCGCAGAGCGGGAGAGGCGCAACAGGCGGGGCAGTGGGCGGCTCGGCGGCGGCGTGCGGGTGACGGGCGGCGCTGCCCGCTGAAGGAGAAGTGGGGGTGCAGGCAGAGCGGCGGCATGCGGGCGGAGGAGCCGCCGGCGCTGGCGGCCCCGCAGGCGGGCGGTGGCGAGGCAGAGGCGACGAGCGAGGAGCAGGGCGGCAGCGGCTGCTGCAGCAGCGAGCGGCTAGTGATCAACATCTCTGGGCTGCGCTTCGAGACGCAGCTGCGGACCCTCTCCATCTTCCCCGATACGCTTCTGGGCGACCCAAGCCGCCGGGTGCACTACTTCGACCCTCTCCGCAACGAGTACTTCTTTGACCGCAACCGACCTAGCTTCGACGCCATCCTTTACTACTACCAGTCTGGAGGGCGGCTCCGGCGGCCAGTCCATGTGCCCCTTGACATCTTCCTGGAGGAGATTCGTTTCTACCAGCTGGGCCAGGAGGCCATTGAGACCTTCCGGGAGGATGAGGGTTTCATTCAGGAGGAGGAGAAACCCCTGCCCGAACACCACTTCCAGCGCCAAGTCTGGCTGCTCTTTGAGTACCCTGAGAGCTCTGGACCAGCCCGTGCCATTGCCATTGTCTCTGTGCTGGTGATCCTCATCTCCATTGTCATCTTCTGCCTAGAGACCCTGCCTGAGTTTCGCCAGGAGCCCAAGGTTACCCAGCCTGGATTCGGGGAGCCAGCTGTGCTTGATGATGACATACTGCTGCCGCCACCACCACCAAGTGGGACCCCGCAGCCTCCACAACCCACTGCTGGTGCTGGCCCTTTCTTCACTGACCCATTTTTCCTCATCGAGACACTATGCATCATCTGGTTCTCCTTTGAGCTTCTTGTGCGTTTCTTCACTTGCCCCAGCAAGCCTGACTTCTCTCGCAACATTATGAATATCATTGACATTGTGGCAATCATCCCCTACTTCATCACCCTGGGCACAGAGCTGGCCCAGCAGCAGCAGCAGAAGCAGCAGTCTGGGAGTAGCAGCAACAATGGGGGCCAGCAGCAAGCTATGTCCTTGGCCATCCTCAGAGTCATCCGACTGGTCAGGGTCTTCAGGATCTTCAAGCTCTCCAGGCACTCCAAAGGGCTACAGATCTTGGGGAAGACTCTCCAGGCCAGCATGAGGGAGCTAGGTCTCCTCATCTTCTTCCTCTTTATTGGGGTGATCCTCTTTTCTAGTGCTGTGTACTTTGCAGAGACCGATGATCCTGACTCATTGTTCACCAGCATTCCTGATGCTTTTTGGTGGGCAGTGGTATCCATGACCACTGTGGGCTATGGGGACATGTATCCTATGACAATTGGTGGCAAGATTGTGGGTTCCTTGTGTGCCATTGCAGGTGTGCTTACCATTGCTCTGCCTGTTCCTGTCATCGTGTCCAACTTCAACTACTTTTACCATCGAGAGACTGACAATGAAGAGCAGTGCCAGTACACCCATGTCACCTGTGGCCAGCAGCAGTCACCCTTCTCTGAGCCCAAGAAGGGAGACAGTAATCAGTCTCTCAGCAAATCTGAATTTTTGGAAGTGGAAGACCTGGAGTCCATGAAATATTCCAACTTCATTCCCCCTGGTAATCAGAGTTATAAAGAGAAGAAAATGCTGACAGAAGTGTGATCAGTTTTGTTATCCTGGATCCAGGCACAGAGCTGCAAGCTGCTGCTCAGCCGTCTTCCCACTAGCAGTTGGATCTATTCAGCATTTGCATACCAGACTGTGAATTGTGATACCGTAAACGGAGTCATTGTGATAATGGGCTCTTCTGTCCTGATTTGCTGTTTCTCGTTACTGTTTGCAGTCAGAAATGTTCTTGCTTTATTCTGTGGAGTGCTCGCTGTCATTCGCGCTCCCTCGTGGATGTCTTTTTTTTTTTTTTTTTTTTTTTTTTTTNGTAATCCAATTTCAGCTTAGAAGCCTAACCTTTCTACTCCACTAGCTAAGAAGTCCTTGCAACCACTTCAGCTGAAGTATTCTGCAGGGAGTAAGTAGTTAAAGGGGCTATGAACATTTGGCTCAAGCTGTACCCTTGGTTCCTATGCCAGCTTGGTGCCCTTGGCTGTGGGATCAGTCACGCCTGCCATGCCATTGCCTTTGAATAATGGAAATGCTTTAGCTAGCCTCACAGTGAGTTCTGTAGGGAAAAGTCGGCGAACAGATGCCTTTCTTCTTTGCAACACTTGGCTTTCAGAAGATATTCTTGTTTTATGTTTTCAAAAAGTTGCATAGATCTAAAAGCACTTTGCTACTTCGTATATGCATTTATCATAAGTGGGCATAAATAATTAGACAGGCTTGTTGAAGATTCTCTGTGTTTTGATCTTATTTCAGTCTTATTTGTGCCAGTGTCCTGATGTCAATTGGCTTTTATAGTACCAAGTTAACCTTTGTAGTGGTGGTGCTTTCTCACTTTTGAAAAAATTGATTTGTTATCTCCTCAATTTATCTCCACATGTGTATAATGATATGTACTTTATGCTTCAGCTACCCAGTTCTATATTCAGGCATGTGAACATACTTGACTCCACTGCGTTTTTATTGAAGTGTTTCTGTAGCTGAGGAAAGTTTGCATGCTGGTATTGTTGACATTGCCAAAAAACACAACCACCTACGCTGTCTGAAAATTCTGCTGATATAGTGGGTCACAGTCATAAATTACCCCTGGGTAAATGTATTAGCATTAGAGGCTGGCCCTTACACCAGCTTCCCTAAGACATCTGCACAAACTCAATAGCATACCCCAGAATTTTAAAATGAGAGGAAAAAGAGGTAACCTTGAAGAGGTATTTTTGCTTTATTACTGATTCAGCCAGTTCTGGGTATTTCTTAAACTGAAGGCACAGAAATGATTTTTTCATGCACTAGGTTTTATGAGCGCAACTTACAGTAGCAATGCAAAATACATTCCTTGGCCTGCATTGCTGGGCTTGTCAAGGGACCAGAGAATTTCATTTTAAGATGCATGTTTTTCTTCCCAGATCACATTTATCTCTGCCTATTCCCAATTTTAAAATGTTTCAAATGCTGCTAGTGGATGAAAAGGGTAAACAAATACTTTTAGATTCTATGGGTAAACTTTAATGCAAATACAGGTATTGTTTTTGTTTTTAAATGTGACTGTATGTTCTGCATTCATGTGTGTGCATGTTTATGAAAGCAAAGACAGGCAGAATCATAGTATCATAGAACTGTAGAATGGCATAGGTTGGAGGGACTTTAAGATAATTTAATTCCAACACCCATGCCATGGACGGGGTTGCCAGCCACTGGGTCAGACTGCCCAGCATCCTATCCAACCTGGCTTTGAAATCCTGCAGGGATGGAGCATCCAGAACTTCTCTGGGCAACAGTGCCTCACCACCCTCTGAGTAAAGAATTTTTTCCTAAAATCTAACTTAAATCTTCCCCCTCTTTTAACTGGAAGCTCTTCCTTTTTGTTCTGTTGCTATCAGACTGTGTAAAAATCAGTCTCCCAAGCCCAGCTCCCTCAATTTTTTCTTGGTGATAGAGGTGCTCCAGCCCCTTGATCATCTTCTTGACCCTCCTCTGGACCTGCTGCTGTAGCTCCACAATTTTCTTGCGCTGGGAGTCCCAGGCCAGACGCAGAACTCCAGATGAGGCCTCACAAGGGCAGAGTAAAGGGTACAGTCACCTCCCTTGCTCTGCTGACAATCCCTTTTTTGGGGCAGCTCAGGATACTGTTGGCCTTCTGGGCTGCAAGCACACACAGCTGGCTCATGTCTAGCTTTTTGTCCACCAGGATCCCCAAGTCCTTCTCCACAGGGCTGCTCTCAAGGAGTTCTTCTCCCAGTGTGTACACATACTGGGGATTATCCCAATCCAAGTGCAGAGTGTTGCACCTGGCCTTGTTGAACCTCATTATGTTCTTGTAGGCCCAATTTTCAAGCCTGTCCAGGTCCCTCTGGATGGCATCCCTTCCTTCTGTCATATCAACTGCACCACTCAGCTTGGTGTCATCAGCAAACTTGCTAAGGGTACACTTGATCCCACTGTCTATGTCATTGAGAAAGATGTTAAAGAGCACTGGTCCCAAGACAGGCCCCTGTGGGTCGCCACTCATCGCTGGCCTCTATCTGGACATGGATCCATTGACCACAACCCTGTGATCATCCAACCAATTCTTTGTCCACTAAATAGTCTACGAAACAGATGTAATAACAAGGTGCAAAATATATAGAATATGTTTTAAGTATATGTACATACCATACTTTTCAAACATAAGGCTGAGATTGCTAAGGATGTGTCCTTTAATATCGTCTGAGCTGGTAGGGTTGTGAGATGGGATCTGTTTGCATCTTTGTTACCCTGCTTATTTTCCACTGTCCTGAGACTTGGTTCCATGCCTAGAGTGCTTTTATTGTGACTCTCCTCATCTGGGTCCTGATCATATGGTAGAAGTTATCTGTGTAAGTCCTAACTGCTGCACTTCTCCAGAGACCCACTGTCTTCTCAAAGGTTTCTAATGTACAAGGAAGTCCCCTTAGGTCAGTGCACAGACATTGCACTGATTCTTCTGTTCTCTCTCTTACTGGTCAGCAGCAAAATGCCATTTGTTACTGCAGATCAGCCAGGGAGACCACATGTGGTGTGGTATGATGATGGCTCTGTAGATGAGAGGAGCTTGCCTGAATAAAGAGAGCAGAATGTGACTTTCCAGGCTACCTCCACAGATGTCTGTAAGTGCCTAGTGCTTTTTTGGTTCATTGGAATCTGAGGCAAATTTATCTGAATTTCTGGGCTTTGAGTTTCATTCTGCATCTCTTGAAGCATGTAACTTGTGGGTCAATAATACTGGTACAGCAGTAGGAGTAATCCCACTGCAAGGTGGGATCTCTGTTGATTTTGTGTAAAAAGTTGTCTTGGTCTCTGAATTAATTCTGCAAAATGCTGTTGTTGTTCTTAGTTGTGTATCAGATGCAGTACAATGAAATATTCTTCTGAATGCAAGGGATTGGCTTTCAGTTTTATGTTGTCCTTGCAAGTGCACTAAGCTAGCAGAAGAACCTGCTATTTAAGAGGGATGTGTCAAGGCTGTTGCTGTCTCCTCATAGAATGCCCATGTTTGGGATTATTTTATGCAGAAGTGTATCAGCTGATAGAAGTTTCCCCAAAGTAAGATATAAAAAGCTCAGGTTAAGCACGAGTTCAGGAGGAGGCATGAGCTATGCTCTGCTTACGTCAGAAAATTCCTTGTGCTGGTTTCTTCCCTTTGGCCCAATCCCTCTGCCCCTGCCAGGCAGGAGCCATACCTCTCAAGAATAGGTTGTTCTTCCAGCCAGTGTGGTATGTGGCTGGGCATGCAGATTCCAACAAAAAAGAAGACGTGAGACATATAACCAGTAACATAAACCCTAGCGTGTCTTGTAGAGATGTTCTGGTAAAAAGAGCTTCTGCTATTAAGTGAAATTCAGCTGTAGGTTTCTAAGCATATAGACACACACAAGCACAGCACAGATGCAAAGGAACTTTGCTGCAAACACACTACTTTATGTGCAGTTTTTTGCACTCCATATATTTCTGGAAAGAATGTGCAAATGAAAATGTGTAAAGCAGGAGTGATGTTTGCTTACTGGATTTTCTGTGTTAGAGCTAAGAGAAATACAAAAAGTTAACAAGCTTGGAAAGTGTAACCTGGGAGTTTTATTTAAGTGTGCAAGTCTGTTTTTAAGCATCTCCTAAAAAAAAAACCAAACAGGATAGTCAAGTCATGCAGTCATCAGCAATATTATAGCACTTCTGGTATTCAGCATTTTTATTAAGCAGCCTTCAGAATTTTTTGCAAGTGACTTAAGTGACATTGTGCCTTTATAGAGCACTCAAGTTTTCATCTGTTAGCAGTCACCTCTGGATGCTTGAAATACAAATCTGTCTGTCTAGCTATTTCCTTCTTAAGGCAGAGCACATCTTGTGAAGCAAAGTAGCATCTCCAAGGATCTGTTTCCATAACAATCTCACAGACTGTTTCCCTACCCTGTGACTTTGGCTACAAGCAAAAGCACTGTTGAATAGGTTCAGTCCTCGGTTATTAGCATGCCAACTTTACAGCAATTTTCTTTGCTTAGTGAAGATCCCATCATGTTATATTGTGTATGGCTGCCCTCTTGAACTCCAGACTGACAGACTGCTAACAGCATTTGAAAACAGGCAGTGCAAATAAGGAGATGAGAAGGGACTTTATATCCTTGCACATGGAGAGAAGAAGGGTGTGTGAAAGACACGCTTACGGACAAGGGGGCCAACTGGTCAATGAGTTTTCTGAGTGCTCAGTAACAAGGAATGCTAGCAGGAGTGTTGCTTTAAAAAGCACAGAATCCTATTTTTAACCATCTCACTAGGAAATAAAGTTTTGCTATGAATAAGACTACCACTTTTTTCCTGAACCTTTCGCCATTCTGTGACAATCAGTTCTAAAGAAAATTTTCCATCTTGCACCAAATCAGAACAGGGGAGAAATCGATGAGGGAAGGAAAAGAAGAATTTTATTGTAGATGCCTTTTTTATCCACTGCTTATCATCCATCTGAAGGACTGTAAGTTTAAAAGGCATGAAAATTTGTTTTGCAGTATTTCAGAGTCTAAGTTACTGAAGGATTCCTGAAGTTTTCTACAAGGTGAAAGTTCTGTTCCTGTTTGGAAAATGTTTCACGTTGAGTTCCTTGAGCAACTTTCTGTTTTGGCCCTGTTCGTTATGATCCAGCTTATATGGATAAAAGTCACTGCTACAGCAGCTGGAAGGATGAAGGTGACAGGACTAAGTGTTCTCTACTAGGCCCACTCATTTGATGTATGGAGATCCCTGCAGAGATAAAGAAGAATGATATAAGGGAAATTCAAGGGAGCAAAAAGTAGGGTAAGGGCTGAAGTGTCTTTCACACTATGATGAAAAGAATAGAATCATCCCTAAAAGCAAAGGAACAGCTCCAGCTTCTGCTGTTGTAGCAGAAGTAGGTAAGGTTTCTTTTTCATCTGTGAAATTAACAACTATGAATTTCTTGCAATTAATGAGGAGGGATTTCCTAATTAAAATTTGCACCTGTACGGAGAATCTGATTCTAGGTGAAGAAAGAGAGAAAGATAACTATAAACTACAAAAACGTAGTATGAGCCAGATCCTCACCATCTACTGATATAAGTTGGCAAAACTCCATTTAGCACAACTACCTTCATTTATATTGGGGTCCAACTTCAATCTTCTGCATACAGTCAAAATATACATACTATCTGTTAAAATGCTTACCTTCGTTTTTTTCTTCTCTTGGGGTCCTGTTTACGTCAGGGAATTCAGATTACAGCAGGAGTTAACCTCAGCTTTCCCAAAAACTCTCATCTGTCTTGAGTCCAAGTAAGTCTACTGAGCTCAGAAAAGTTAGGCTTCTGTTTAAGTTTATATTGGCAAAAACAAAAACAGTAGCATTTCTATATGCCGTGGTGGAAGTATGCAGGCCATGGACAAGTTTAAGACTAAATGAGATTCTGCACGCTCCAGACAAATCACACTCTGAGTACATTTGTAGCCATATTATCAGCGTGCTTACAGTGCAATTCCCAGTTTGCTACCATCTGCTTTACATGTAAAATTAAGGAGAAGAGCAGGTGTCTGCAGGATCAGTAGCCTTAATCCTCTGATAAAATGAAAAATTGCCAATGAAAGCTGTATGTCCCTAGTTGCCTAAGGAATAGTTGGTAATGAAACTTCTTGTTAATTACAGCAAGGAGTTCAATGATATGAACATTAGGTCCTAAGTAAGGCAAGACTCTGGTCAGGGAGGCAAACCCAGGAGAATATTTGTGGGGGGAAAGTAGGCAAGGGACCACAGTAAAATTGATTTTCCAGTGTGGCTTATGTTGTTAGTACACGTCAATTCTGTATGCCTTGCCTAACTGGTTGAGTTTTTGCTTGCTTCAGAGAAGTCTGCTCAGGGTTTGTTGGATGGCACAAGAATTGAATATTATGGCATGGTTTTATACTTTACTCATAACTGAGATCAATGTGAGTTTTACTTTACTGATAAACATTCTCTGTAGGAAATATCCATGTTGTCTGTACTGCATATTTACAGGTTGAACTTTCCAGTGTCCAACTTTTTCTTAATGAAAGAAAGGAAAAGATTTGCAGGAGGGAAATTTTATGGAAAGTGCTCATCAACTTTTGTGGTCACTCATAAAATACTGAAGCTATGTTGCCTCAGAGGCAAGACCTGTGAGAAACCTTGCTTTCATACAAAATATCTCTGGAAGTTCCGTAAATCTGTCTTTGGATTCACTTACAGTAAATGGATATAAAAATATTTATTGTAAAGTTTTAGAAGACCATTTGTTGAAAAGTGTAATAAATCCTAAGGTATTTCACTGGGATTGCAGCCACGTCTTTAGGTATTGTAGGTTCGTTTACCTAAAAAGTTGTATATGATTTTACACCAACATAAGATTTAAGTTTTAGACCACGTATTGTTTTATCCTCCTGCATTCTCTGGAGAGAAACTAAATGTTCTTTGATAAAAAAAAAAAAAAAAAAAAAAAAAAAAAGTGGAACATTACTGTCTCCTCTTGCTGCTTGTTGATGCATCTGTTGTTTTCAATTAGATTGATGGCATCCATTTTCAGAAAGCAGATGCTGCCCTCTTTTACATTGGTGCAATTCTGGAAAAGAAGCACATCAGTGAAGTGACTCCAAACTTATCTCCAATGAAAGCAGAATTGGTCTCATCATTTGCTTATATGCGTTGGTGCTCTAGGAAGGTGCACTGTTACCATACTGTAAGTTGAGTCTATATGCTGTGCCATACTCAGCTCTTTTGTGCCCTTGACCGTTATGAGCCTGGCAGAAGTCAGGCTGGTGTGGGGTTTTTGGGGTCACTAGATTGCTCACATCAAGCAGAGCACATTCCATTTCTAGATCTTTGCCTTCTTTTCTATCCTAATTTCTGTCAATTTCCTCTTGCTTCAATATGATTTATCTCTAAGGAGACAGACTTTTTTATGGTAAGCAACTATAATTGCAGTTCTTAAATAATACAATAACAGAAGGGTAGCAGAAGTAGGCATGGAGACAAATTCTGCTCCTCCTACAGATTTTTACTGTTATGGCCATATGTGGAAACTGTCACAGTCCTGTCAGGTTGGCTGTAGATCTGCTGACTGTAGGGTCTCCATTTTCAGGATATACTAAGTTTAAACAAATCAGATCACTTCTTTCTTGCTCC
Organism: Pavo muticus; assembly: GCA_016647715.1. Taxonomy (NCBI): domain Eukaryota; kingdom Metazoa; phylum Chordata; class Aves; order Galliformes; family Phasianidae; genus Pavo; species Pavo muticus. The sequence goes on from JACDJE010000292.1 coordinate 979,970, forward strand.
AGTACTTCTGGTTTTAATGATGCCTTCCCTGAAAAAGCTTTACATAAAAGACATTAGTATGCTGTGTGGAAAACTACCACTTAAGATGGGATAGATGAGGGTCAATAGAGGAAGAACAGAGTCAGTAAAGAACAGAGTAAATAATCATTGTGAGAAAGGAAGGAGGTTCTTAAAGGAGTTCTTCAAGGGTTACTCTCTGAATTGTTTAGAGTATTTGCAGTAGGACTAAGATAAAATTTAGCAATGATGTAACCTAAGCGTCACTGTGTATGTGAACGTGAATGATGACTGATTCGTGGATTTAAAGAAACTGGAAGATACTAAATAGCACAGCAATTAAAATAGTGATAGGGATTTTGATAGCAAGCATATCACTTGTGGAAGACACAGATTGGGAGTGTAAGATCAGTCAGAATACCAGTGTCAGTTAGAGTCACAAGAGGGATGAAGTCATAAGCTTCAGATACAGCTCTTGAAAGTCTCAGAGGAACTTCTGCTACCACCTGGGAAATTTTAATTCTTTAAGGCTTTGTCTGGGGAGTTATGTGCCTTTGTGGTGACCTAAATTTGGTGAATTTTAACTCAGAGTGGGAAGGATGCATGGGAATGGCTGCAAGAATGATCAGGTGGATCAACACTACTTCACAAGAGGAGCTTCGAAGAACCTGTCTTTTCTAGACCAGCAAAAGATTGGCAACACGTATAGTTACAAAAATACCAGGGATTGTATTTATTTTTATTTAATTTGAAAGGCTGTGGTGTTGGTGAATGATAGAGCAGAAACTGTCAATGAATAAATTTATATTGTAAAGCAGTAAGTGATTTCTAGTGTAACAGATAAGGAGAAATGAAAACTTGTTTTGGGAGAAAGGCAAATAGTTTTTTTCAAATTAACTTTGGCAAATTTGTGAAAGCATTCTTATATAGAAGTAGTTACGTGCAATGCAGAACCTGGATTGTATTTCAGATGCCAAATATATAAGCAATTGTATCTTACTGCCTGTATCTTCTGAAAAAAATACAGCTTAGTTGACATAGTATACTTGTTTAGCTGCAGGATGCCCAATCCTATTGACCTTATTATTTAGTACTTGGGCAGTTTGGTGTATAGGTAGGAAGAAGTGTGGTAGGAACATGAGTCTTTGGAGATGGCTATTTCTCTGTGGAACTGCGGGAAGAGAAAGGAAGTGCTAGGAGTGGGTTAGGATGGGGCAGGCAGTACCTGATTGGTCTATGCAGTAGTTTGGAGATGGAGGAAAGGCCCGTCCATTAAGCTTTTCTTACATTTTGCACTTCGAAAACACAACAATCTCTGTCCATTGCCCTTCCCCTCAACCTGGAACCTCTGCTGACTGTGTCTAGTCCTTTCTCCCTGTGCAGCACTTCCCAGCTCTTCACTTATCTTTCTTCTTCCTGGGGCTTCTGGTAATTCCTTGCTATTATTAACTCCCTGGAGTAACTTCAGTAGCACATTATACCTAATTTTGAGAAAAGCCTTGAGCAAGCTCTGCTGCAGCTCAGCTCAGGTTTCTGATTAGGATGCAGAAATCAACAGTGACAAGTAACCCTCACTGAACTGAAGGTCAGCTAAGTTGATAACAGTAGCCTACAAGAGGTTATCAGAATAATTCTCTATTAAAAAGCACTCTTCTGGCAGAGACAAAGTAAAGCCATGGTTTCATGTTTCTTCTTTCACCTGTTTGAGTTCATCTCATTTCATGGCAATATGACTGAGACTTTGAGCTCAGGGGATAGAACAATGATTGACAAAGGTGGGATCTTCACCCATCCATTCAGCTCTGTGTCACAAAAGCACATAGGAAAACCTAGTCATGTTTTGTCCGTGAGTCTTCTAATTTGTTCCTGCTCTGTGGTCATTTATGCGATGAAACCATCACCTTGTGATTTATGTCTATATTTTGGCTAGCTAGTTCAGTTGTTCTGTTTTGTTTTGTTTTTAACTCTTCTTTTTAATTCCTTAATTAGAAAAGAAAGAAAAACAAAGCAAAATTTTACCAATAACAGTGCACATTATAGAAGCATGTGAACATGAATACCAAACTTTATCAATGACATTGTTAGTATGGTACACACCAATCTGGTTGTGCGTAAGTTATTCTAAGGGCTTGTCATCATTCCTTGAGCTACAACAGTAAGAAAAAGGGAAAAACAAATTATCTTATGACATTTACATACTGATCCAACAAGTTTAATTTAAACCATAAACACAGTGTTGCATCTGTTTCTGAGCTCAATTGATTTTGACATTGATAGAAGAAGACACAATTAGTATATGTTTATGTGCATATTAATTAAAGCTGTTATATTATATGCAGTGCTTTGTGTATGCTTTAGTCTTGAAGCATGAAACATATTAATGCTAAAGATCCTACAGGAGTAATTACTATCAGCAAAAAGGTGATCAAAGTGCTTATATAACTAAAATCATATATGCCATCTCAGAGCTCAAAGAACTTTCCAGTGGTGAGAAAGTATTATTACAATTAGATTTTACAGTGGTGATAGAATAAGGCACAATTACCTATGAAGAGTGGTAAGGAAACAAAAGTCTAAATGAGCAGAACCTATGAGTCCTTTGGTGCTACAGAACAAATTCTGCCTGTTCTTGGCCATAGCAACCATAGTTGAAGGTGCTGATATCACAAAGTAGTACAGCTAAATAGCACAGGAACAAATCCCACAAGTAAATGATGTTGATCCATGAGGATATGGAAGAAACATTGTATATTTCTCAAGATCTGAAATATGCTGTAATTTTAATGTATCAGAAATAGTACTGTCAGATACAATACTTTTAGTGCTGTAGACTAGGGGCTTTCGTGCTTATGAAATGATACCCACAAAACAATTGATTTTGTGTTATCTACAATTGTAGATAACACAGTGAGTTTCAGAAACACTCTTGAGGGTGTTCAGTATTGCTTATTCATTTGTCTGGTATCTGATGATCTATTAGTTTTCTACAGAGCATGCAAATATTTTTGTAAGTCATATTTCCATCAAAAAAGGCCTCTTTTTCAAAATCTGCCATGTCTGTGAGAGCATTTTGATTTCAGTTGTTTGATACTCTTTAGAAAATGAATTATTTGAAAATTTTGTAATATGCCTTATTATTTTATAATGTTCTGATTTTTTTTAGTTTTTAACAACATGCATGTAAACAAGGTAGAATGCAAAGTTTTGCAATGATATTTTTTGTACTTTGATCTGTAACGAGAGATACAATTATTATTAATATTATTTGTAAACTAACCTTTTTTTTCAAGATAATACAGTGATATCCACTGACTTCCCAATTGTTAGCAGTGTGGCTGCAATGTCAGCTCTAATACTTCCGTGCATTCAATTAGGTGCTATTCAGATACTCCAAACCAGATGAAGTGACAGGTCAAATAACATGGATACTAGACCGCATTGTGAACTAAAACAGGAGAGATTTAGATTTGGTATCACATGGAAATTTTTTACTTGAAAGCTGGTGAAGCACTGGAACAGGTTGTGCAGAGAAGCTGTAGATGTCCTATCCCTGGAGATGTTAAAAGGCCAGGTTGGATGGGGCCCTGGGCAGTGTGACCTAGTGAATGGGAACACTGTCCATGTTGGGGGGGCATGGAACTAGATGACTGTAAGATCCCTTCCAACCCAAGTTATTCTATGATTCTATGCATTAGCAATGACAGAAGGGATGTTCTAGTATTTCGGCTATCGCTGAGCCAATCGTTCTTTTCTGCAAGTGGAAAATATGCACAGATTAAAAAAAGTTGTTTAATGAGTCCAGACTGCTTGTGCAATGCAGTGTGACTTGCTAGAACTCATCACTGTGAATTCTGAGCAATTCCTGATTCCACTTAGCATGTTATCTTTTAGAACTTTAGGGGAAAATAAGAAAGAAATAAAAAGATTATAGTCCTGATAATTTCCTGTCTGCAGTGGGAGGAAGAACGGCAGTAGAAGGTGCTATCTGGAGTGTGCTGTAGCTCACCTCATTATTTACTTTTTCTCTGGCTCTTAAAAAAAAAAAAAACAACAAACACTGAGCAGATTTGTGAACTCTTTATATCAATTAGCTAAGTGAATTTCAGAGAAGATGAGTTATGAACTCTTCTTTCCGTAGTAATCTTAGTCAGTATTTCCATAGAAGATGTCTGAATACGTATCATTCAAGCCAGTTTCAGACGTGACATAGCTGTAGTGGGAGTTGGAGGCAGATTCAGCCAAGGCCATTCTCAGCAAAGGACCCAAGAAACTGGGAGGGAACAGAATTAGGACCGCTGACTTAAAATGGTCAAATGGTCAAAATGTACCATATGACATCATACAGAAGGAGTATTGAAGCGGTTGGGAGTTCATATGGCTCTCTTCTGCTGCTCAGGGAGGGCATTGGGTCAGTGGGTGATGAGCAATTGTTTGTGCATCGCTTGTTATATATACATTCATATATATCTGGTTCTAAATTACTCAAAAAAAACGGTGATGGTCACAATCTAGTTAAAGAAAGAAATATTTGCTTACCCATCCCAAGGATCTGGGCTCACCAAATAATCCAAAAGGAGGGATCTCTAGGTAAAGATGTTTCCCTTATGGCTGCCAGCCTTTATATGAGACTTAGGGAGCAATGAGACTTCTGGTTGTACAGGTAAATTGTTTTCACCTGTGCTCCCAGGGCTGGCTGCGTCCCTTCACTAGGTGCTCATTCATTGGTTCAGGCCATGACTTTGCAATTCCCTTACAAATTTAAATATTTATAAATGCTTTCACTTTCACATGCATAAGATACACACATAAGCAGTGACTATATAGAGTCACAGATATGCAGAATGTTAGAAGTGAGAATTTGTAAAATGTATTTACTTCCAAAAAGCTTTTTAGGAAATATCTAGTTCAGCTGTTAATAACGTACATCAATCCACCAACTTGCCTGCTTGCTTTGGGTTCACCTAAATTGTGAGAAATCTCTGATCTGCAGACTAGATCTTTGCCAGTCTTCGAAGCAGAATATCATCACTGATCTTTCTTTCATGTAAGCTTTCTCCTGCAGATTTATACGCTGAAGAGGAAAGTTTTCAATCCAGGGATTACAAACAGTGAGTAAGCCAGTAGAGATACGAAGGCTGGCTTATGGTTTTCCAAAAAATCATAGCAAATAGTGATTTCTTGAAGTTTGGTAAGTCAGAGAATCCATTAGACAATTTACAGGAAGAGACAGATGTCTGCAAGAGCTGCATTAAGTGAAACTGTGACAAGTTATTGTATTTTATTTTGCAGTGTATGATCACAGCAAGGTTTACTGGTTTGATTCTGCTCTTAGTTTTATACCGTTGGATTTGATTGGGATGTTGCTCTCCACTGAAAGAATGGAGAGGACATACAGAGGACATATTCAATATCTGAGATCTCGTATCTCATTTTTTTTTTCCACTGTGTACATTAATAATTCAACAAATGTTTAGAAATTGTAAAATACAGTCATAGAATCATAATACAGTTACAGAATCATTGATTTGAAAGGGACCCTTAAAGGTCATCTGGTCCAACCCCCCTGCAATGAACAGGGACACCTACAGGTCAATCAGGTTCTCAGAGCCCTGTCCAGCCTGACTTTGAGTGTCTCCAGGGATCTTGCACCATCTAGTACCTCTCTGCTCAACCTGTGCCAAGCTTGTTAGTATGAACTGCTCTGAGCTGAACCTACTGAGAGGAAGTCAAGAGGCACTTGGATTCCTACTGCTATCACCATGTGTTTGAAGCAGGCTTTCAGAGCTGCCTCCACAGCCCCAACTCTCCTGTAGAGAAAAAGGGCCTACAAATTTCTTTATAGCAAAAAATCCATGCTCCTCTATGGTTTCTAAATTTATTTAGTAAGACCCCTTAGTAGCAAACAAGACTCTTTTTGCACTAAATGTATTGCATGGTTAAGGTATGTAACGTCAACTGCCTGTCCAAAGTGAGGATTATGTAAGAACAGTATCAATAATTAAAAATGAATGTATCATAAACAGCTTTTTTGTTTGAGTTTACCATGATACATTTTCTTGAACTGTTTGCAAATCCAAAAACCCTAATCTAACTGTTTCTGGATCTCATTTCAACAAATGTTCTATAAACAAAGCAACTGCAAACACTACAGAATTAAGTAAATATATGAAAAATTCTCAGAAAGTGTAACTGACTACTGCATAGTCATTCAGCATTGAAAATATTGTGAAAAACTCAAACACTATGGCTACAGGACAGCAAAACTGTAATTTTAGATCTTTCAAGCACACAAGGGCTAATCGGGTGTATTATGGCAGTGAAGGGACTAACATGAAACCAGACGGCAGATCCAAGCTTACAATGGTGTTTCAAAGCACTATCTAAATGAAGATTACAATTACTCACACTGATAAGAAAGGCAGATGGACCTAAGAAAGATTTCTCTATGCCTGTAATTCTACTAATCTAAACATAGTAAAATAACTAAAAGGAAAAAGAAGTGAAGCAAGGCAATTATTGAGATGCAAGATAAATTAAATACCGAAGTACTTCTTGTCAACCTATGACTTAATTATTACTCGGTTACTACTTATTTTTGAATACTATTTTATATGAAGTACGAAAAAGACTAATGGTTTCCAAAGTCACCAGTGACATTAGATGGTCAGTTTTACACTCAAAAGGGGCTGAATTTCGGAAAGGAGAATGCAGGTCTTTTATAGGCATTCAGAAAAATAGTTTGCTACATTGTTGCCATTTTTTCAAAAGATGGGCCTCCCAATTTGGGATGAATTCTTCAGAACCTCAGTGAGTATGTGTCAGGTGAAGAATTGAGATGTTCTGTATGAATAACATTTTTGCATCAAGGAAGTAAAAAGCATGGGAATTGCAAATTATAATTAATGTCAGAGGACACATTTAAAAAGTAAGTTGTATGATGTTATATATCTACAGCTACACTGAGTCAGATTGTTCAGGGAGGCAAAGAGGAGAAAGGAGGATCAGAATATGCTTATTTCCAATCACATGTAAAGGCACACGTGAGATGAGAGGCAAATGATTATATTTAGGGACCCATTTCTATTACGACTTATTACTCTTAATCTGTAGGAGTCAGATAACTGATGCCTAAGTTCATAGTAAATACTCCTCATTGAGGCTTTCTGAAACTAGTGACATGAAAAGTGGACTATGACATGGAATGGCTCGACTGTGCAATTTTCAGATCCATGCAGATCCCACAAGTTGCTGGTGGAAAAACTCTCAGCAGAAAAGAAAAAAGAGACAAAGAGCAGAAAGTCTTGTTCCCTGCTAATATCACCTTCCAAAAAGCTTCAGAAGCAAAAAGAACACTCTTCTATACCCCCAGACCAGAATTCTCCACTGTCTTGTTGCCAGGGGCACTCCTAGCTGTGTGGGTCCTATTCACTGCACAAAAATAAGCTGCATTCACTCTCATGTTTTGAAAGAGCTGTGTGAGAAGCTGAATAGAACTAGTATAGTACTGATTGACTCCCCCCATCTCCTGGAAAATTCAGGACAAAGAATAAAGTTAAGGTGTTGGATGATCAATGAGTCCATCCATGAGAAAGTAACTTGAGTCTCTGTGACTAATGCCAAAACAAGAGAAAATTGAAGGAAAACTTGTGCCACTAAAAGGTGAGACTGCTGGTACGATTTTACCTTAACACAACCTGTTTTCATAGTTTGTCTCTGGGCTTGCAGTGGCCTGGAATGATCATTTAAATTTAAAATGAGCATTACCAAATACTGAGCAACAACCACCCCACCTACAACGACCCCACTGCTATAGAGGATGGTGAAAAGGCTTTGTCCCTACAGATTTATGAAATTGGACCATATGCAATCAAAAATCTAGGCCAACAATGGATGTTGTTTAATCCATCATAGTCTCCTAAACATGTAAAATTGTCAACACAAGCCAATGTCTCAGCAGACAAATACACCTGCTTACCATTTCTAAAAACATCCTATGCAGGATTGCTAACAGGCTACACAGGCAAACCCTTACCCCAACTAAATGACCGTGGAGAGATGTGACTGGCATCATGGGGACAGGACTGGGAGTCCTAAAGAGCATAGATGCCGAAATGCTTATAAATAAATTAAGCTCAGCAACAAGTGACTTACATGCATTACAACATCCCTTGCATTCTTCCCTATCAGCACTGGGAGACAACCAGTGGCATTGCCTCAATGGGGAAGACCTAATATAAAAGACTATTGCTTAATCATAGGCGCACTTGCCATAACTCAAGATGTCTCTGTAGCTCTTAGTTCTATCCAAGCGCAAATATGGATTGCAATCTATGGCAGCGGCAATTGTAAGAGAAAGTGAAGGAAGCACTTTACCCACTGAAATTCAAAAGGTGATTTAGGATAATGCAAATAAATTTGAAAGAGAATTTCAATGTTGATGGCATCTAGTTAATTTTAATTATGATCCTGTTAATAACTAGTCTACAGCTTTTGTCCTGTTGCTGTGCAATGCATCAGTATATACCATATACCTAATATCACTGCACTGGGACTGAATCAGAATGGGGCTATAGTCTACTCAGTAGAACACAAACTATGGGCCCAACAAATGGAAATGAATAGCAAACTGTTGATGTTGGTGCATGTACTGGACAGAAACAACACGGATTTATTTGTGAGAGCAATACCATCAAAGTTCAAGACATTTGTCTTGACGCTGAGCAAAAGATCTGCCATATTGAAATGTATCCTAATGAGACCCCTGAAACAGTGCTTGTCTATACTGGAAAAGGATGTGTCTGTATGAGAATCTCATTACTGTAGATACAAGAAAGTGCTCATGTATATGTGTTTGTAACTTTACTAACATTATGGGATTACTCAGTTCCAGTTACATCATACCTTGTTACAACCCAATTACATATTAAGTCAAGATTTACTACTTGCCCCAGTTGGAATGAATCTTGCATTAGTAAATAAATTACTTCAACATGACAATCTATGCCAACTGCTAGAACTCACCTGGAACAGTGGACAAAAACTCTAATTACTGTTCACTGTGATACAAAAGAGATACATTGTGTCCTGGAAAGGGTGAAGAAGGATGGAGAACACCATTGGTGCAAAACACTTCTGGAATGGTCACCAACAGCAACAGGAATTTTTAGTTCTGTGCTTCACCCAGTTGTGATCCTACTAACCCTAACATTGATGTGTTTATTCCTTATAATCATATTATATATGAAAGTCACATGATAAAGAGACTAACCTAACTTGGATTACCCAAGGATTCTGGGAGTTGGCCTAGGCACTAGATTTCTTTTCCAGGCCTCCTGACAGTCTGTGGGTAAAGCAAGTTCTGTTCTATTTGTTATGTGCTCTAACGGCACTCACGTTTTCACCCTGTTTGATCCCCTGCTTTATCCAACTCGCCTAAAGTGTTGTACCTACTGTGCGTTTTACCACTGTCTCTTCTGATGGATCAGTCCAGTCATTGTATGAATCAGCCCTAGACATGTGTCTTTCCCCTTCCCTCATTCTTCTCAATGCTTTTGTCCTTAGTACCAGCATGGGACTCTGTTAACAAACTTTGAGACACTGGATAGTGTGAGAAGCTGGAACAATTTTTGGCTCAAAGTTTGTTCAGAAGCACCTGTCTGAAACGTAATCTGCTTGGCAAGCTTTTGTCATTAATGTTTACCATGATCACAGTGGTAAGAGAAATTTATTGGCTGGGAAACCAGGAGAAACCATTTTCAGCTGTTGCTCTTTTTTGGGCATTCAAGCTTACTTATCTGGGTTGTTTTGGAGGAGAGGTCCACCATACAGTCAATGCGCATACCTATCTGTCTGTCACGCAACAATTATGTGATCAACTACCAATTGCCCAGTGGAAGGGGCATGTACTCTGGACATGTTGTTGCCCCTGACAACTAGATCAAGCATTGCTGTTGCTCCTGATGAATAAAACCTAAGTGCTCCTGACAACAAACCACTGCCCCTGGCAAACAAAACAACGCTATGAAGAGTATAAAAACCCAAAGAGTAGAATGGGCACCCCCTCCACCAAACTGCAGCCATGCAGGTCAACGAGACATTTGCTGACCAACCTGCAGCCCCCTATGGACCAACGAGACATTGAGAGATCCCTGGTGGTGCCTATCTCTGCTTTATAACCCATTTGCTAGTATTCCTCTCTTTACTATTGCTAACCTCCCCATCTGTTCTGCATTCCTGAACTACTTAGAATTTGCAGTATACTGGTTGGACAGCATTTGGCCTCATTTGGTCCCAATCTCGCTCCAGGAGTATATATATTGAACCATCTCCTCCAATAACTGAAGCAAGACAAGCTGATAAATGCTCTGCTTAAAAAAAGAATTTATTTCTGTTATCAGGGGAGGTTTCTGTCTTGTTTATTCAGAAAAGAAGTTGTGCTTCCACACAGCCAGTATGTAAAACCCTACGGCAGGTCTGTGGAGGTTTCATGACACACGTCAACACTGATATCTACACTAAATCACAGAATGGCTTGGGTTGAAGACCATCTAGTTCCAACTCTCTGCCATGGACAGAAACACCTCCCTCCAGACCAGGTTGCCCAGGGTCCCATCTAGCCTGACCTTGAACACTTCCAGGGATGGGGCATTCACAGCTTCTCTGGGCAACCTGTTCCAGTGCCTCACCACCCTCTGAGTAAAGAATTTCTTCCTAATGTCTAATCTAAACCTACTCTTTTTTTTTTTAGTTTAAGGCCTAAAGATCCTGTATCCTTCCATTCCAACACTCCAGTCATGGGAGCCATCCCACCACATCGTTGTGATCCCACATCTCTCTCTCCAGTAGTAAAGGGAACTGCTTAGATATCTTAAATGCCAGTTTAGGCAGACCTTTCCTTCCCACCCGCCATGAAAATAGGGTTTAACTCACCTCTGTAAGTTTGTAAGTTTGACAGTGGAGTTAGCACATCCACATGTTGCCTGTGGAATACCTCCATGGCCCACAAGATGGCATTGTGCCACACAGAAATTTGTCGCCAGCTTTTGGTAGAGTTTTCTGACAGCATGAGGTGGACTTTGTCATATCACAGGTTTCTCTTCTGAATTTCCAGGCTTTCCAGAATTCAGAGTAATTGTACAGATTATTCCATGTAGACATACCAGCTGATTCTCTGTGTCTTTACTCATAAATATCACCATCTGCTTTCTGTGGGCATTTTGCTTGGATAAATAACAGTAACCTGAAGGGTTAGCCTAGCAGCTACACAACAGCCTCCAGAACAACAACTTCATCTTGCTGCTGAGAAACTGTACTGAGAAAGCCTGAAACTAATTAATAATAGTCATTGCTTACAACATGCTTTGTATGTTCGAAGTAATGTACATCACCATATTCAGTTGTCTGTCTAAATACCACATTACTTGCATTCTACCTAAGATGAATGCAAAAACTTGGAGCTTGTGCAGCCTACAGCTATCAAGCACAGACTGAAAGGAGCTCAAATCTTTATATGCATGTGCATGGGTACATACTAGGTGCATACACTCATGTAGCGCCACACTCAGCCAGTCCCATCTATGGCTCAAAGAAGGAACCAACCCACAGATATCATTATTTGGACTGCATAACAGATTTCAAACAGTGTTTGAGGATCATCTGGTATAATATTTGAGAATTTCTCTTAACTCACAGAGTATCCCATGAAGAAAATATACTGGGAGCACTGCAGTCAATGGTTTTACATTAAAATTCCACAATATATGACTGTTCTTATTAATTTTTTCGAAAATAATCACTGAGATTAATTATTTCATCTTAGAGTAGCTGAGAAGATGAAGTAAGTTGAGTTCTGCTTTGACTGACAACCGGAGTTTAATCCATCTGTTGCTCAGGGCAACAGCCTGCTGTGGATAGCAAAATAGCCATGGTCCTATCTCCTCTGCTTGTACCATAGCCCTGGGAAGCCATTCTGGTGGCTGCTGAGAAGAGGGGTTATAGAGAAGTCACAGTTATGGCAGCAGTAGCAACAGCCACCAATCTTTGCCTTTACTATCCTCCCAAGGAGCAGCAAGCAAGGCTGTCCAGCACCTCTCACTCACCCTTTCTCACTTTTCCTCCCCATTGTTTAACTCTAGCCCTTTACTTGCAGCAGTATTCCATTTTGCCTTCACAGCTGAGATACATCAGGTTGGCATAGTGAAACATTAATAAGCCAAAAGCCACTAAATCATGGAGAAGTTGCTAAGATTGGATGAAGCCATGGCATTAAAAGAAAGAACCATGAGGAAAGACATCGCTTCAGTGGGCTCCATATGTAGGATTGTGAATAGAGGTGGCATGTTGCAGTTCCTAAGTGCCATATATACAGGGGATCCCCAAGCATCACTTAAAGACATGAAATGTGGTCAAAAAGAGCAACATAAATACAAATAGCAAGATCATTTAGGCTTCATCAGTCCCTGAGCCACTGATCTTGATTCAAAGGAATTTTTCTTCCTGTTGCTCTTTCATTGTCAAATAATAATCCAGTCTGGAGCAAGAGGCAGCATTTTCAAACATGCTTGCTATTGGTCCAATTCTGTTTCACTAAAATTACTGGAAAAAAATTCCAGTGACCATAGCAGTCAAGGACACATAGAGATTGTCAGCATCCCACCTAGCCTGCTTCCAGCTGTGAAAATGAGGATGCCCTTCGTGGAAGTTACAGCCCAGCGAAAGTAGAAACAGGCTTAACAGAAGTGGACTGAAGGTCCCTCTGTAACCAGCTATTGGAACTAGCAACCCCAGTCCAACTTTTCAGTCCTGCCTGATGCTACCTGTGAGTCACTGTAAGAAAAAGAAGCGTTTGCATTATCTGTTGAAAAATGAGCTCCTGTTGCTCCTATAGATCTTTATTGCTGATGAACAGCCAAGTGAATGCTGAGGACAAAAAGACAATATTTCCATTCTACAGTTGGGGAACTTGAAGCATGGGAAAATAAAACATCAGATACATAGCAGACCCAGATCCACAATATACATGTGCGCCTCAGTCTATCCACAGACTATAAAAGCCTTGCAGCAGATCTGATGGTCAGCACCTAAGCAAAAGCATTCAAATAGGAATTTTAGCTATGCTTCAAGACACTGAATTTTCAAGATAACAGGTTTCCTAAGTCTAAGGAAAATTGACTAGCTGAAAAACAAAAGACCTCTAAAGCACACTGTACCACCCTGCCTACAAGCATCAAAAAAAGAGTGTGCTAATGTACATATGAGCCCATACATTACAGTTACAATATATACAATCAACAATTCCTATATAGAATACGCAGAAGTCTGTAAATCAATTCACTTGTGTGTGCAGGCTTAGTAGTTGTTACTGGATCACACACAAGGTTCATAGTTGTTGCAAGATCGTAGATGTTGCTTGGTTTATTCAATAGATACTTCCAGAATGTCTAGGATATTTTTCCATCAATAAAGTCCACTACCAGGTGCCACTGAAGAGCAGAATGTTACAATGTCACTTCAGTGATGATGGAGAGCATCAGAGTTCAGTGATGTTGCTCCTGCTACTGGTCTTGCGAGCCATGGGTCGTGAAGTAAAACAAATGTTTAACTGGTATCAGAACAGGTACGTCTGCCCTCCAAGGTAAAATATGTGCAGTACTACCATCCGAGGTCAATATTTCTGAAGAGGGACATGCCCAGGCAGTTTGTACTACATCCTTTGGCCTCAAATTGATGGTTGGATGATAATATCAGACACCAGAGGGGGTGTTCTGACCTGCCAAAGCAACACCATCACTGTTCCCTTCCCAATGAAAATCGGGGTTTGTATTATAATTTCTGGGATCCATATACTGATTACTCATGGAGTTACTGATCCCACCTTTTATAGTATGTTCCCCCATGGTGCAATTGCAAGGTTGCACTACTTTGGTCCTACCTGCAGCTCCCAAGGCCACTTTACTTCATTGGTCCCCAGCTCAAGATCCTCAGGGGAAGGGAGATTAAGATTATTCAGTGTTTCAACTTGAGGTTTCAGGCATACCTCATTTCCCTTAATTTGGATTCTAAGTGGGGAGGCCCAAGTGGTTTGTAATATACACAAGGCACTAGGTCAACTACCTCTGGGAGTTCCATCTAAATCTCTCTGTATCTCATGCAGTTGTTTGGTCCACCCCTGCAGGGGCTGGGAGTCAGTCTTCAGAGTGGCCTTTAGAATGCCATTATATCACTCTATCAGGCCTGCTCCTGTCTGATTATAGGGCAGGTGGAACTATCTTTCTACATTATTTTCCTTAACCCACTTCTGTATCACTATGCCCTTAGAATGTGTTCCTTTGTCACCGTCAGTGACCTGAGAAGTACCATATGTTGCCATCAGTTTGGTGAGCGCCTTGATGGTGTAAGGTTGATGTGCTTGTGGTACTTGATAGGTCTGCAGTAGTCCACCCGCTGTATCAACACGGGCCAGATCATACCAGGCCCCTTCAGACCAAGGGAGGGGACTTGCCATACAGTCAATCTGCCATCTCTGCAAGGGGTTGTGTCCTCTGCCAAGGTGGGCTATTGTCTCCAGTAGCGGCCTCTGTCATATTCTGGTGAAAGCTTCATAATCATAACACACCTGGACAATACCTGAAATTCAGATGGGCAGTCCCATCTGCTGCCTACATCACCTTTTGTCTGGCACGTCACAATTTCTTATGCAACTAGTCAGCAATGTTCTCTGTTGGAGGATCTTCCAGCCATCTGATCAGAGCCAGCGTGCCAGCTTCATCATTTCCAGGTGACTGCATGGGCCAGATACATGGTAGACTGCTCTATGCCTAACCATGTTCCATATATCAATCCACATGCCTCAGCCCGAGATTGGTTGGGCATGGATAGTCCTGTCCTGAGCAGCCTACTGTGCAATCCAAAGTGTGAGATCTCAGTATACTGCCCAGCTATCCATGCAGATGTTCAACACACTATCACCTGGCTCTTGGATCACAGCCATCCACACTGCTCGTAATTCAGCCCACTGGCTACTTTGTTCATTTCCTTCTCCAAACCAGATTTTCTTGGCTGAGGTATGGTATACGACCACACATCATTTACTTGGATTTCTTCTGCTGGACCCATCTGTGTTACCAGACATCCTCTGGAATTGGATATCTTCCCACTTCTATGGGACTCTTCTCTGGTGCAGCGACAGACAACTCCTGGGGTGCACTGCTGTGGTATGTCACTGAGCCAAGTATTTTCTGCAATTTTTCCTTCAGTGGCAAAGAGGACAAACAGCTGTGTTGCCCCAGATAGGTGGCCCATCATGCCACCATTTGGGCTTAAGACACCCCTGTCTTAGGAATACGGGCCAGATCTTTCACCCATTCCTGAATAGGCAGCGTTTTTTTTACTACTGCCTTTGCTGTCTGTGTTATTGGTTCTACTGCCTATAATGCAGAATATGTAGGCAATAACTGCTTCTCAATCATACCGTATCTCTCTTCAGCTCCATGCCATACTTGAAACCAAGAACCATCTGGGGTCCAAACAGAACTCTGGTGCTGCCACATTCCCCAACTAGACCCTTCCTGAGTTACATGTATGTCCTGTTCAGCAGGAAGAGTGGGATCAAATAAATAAGCACAGGTGCTTAGTATAATGACTAACTTTTCTTGTTGAAAGCATCCTGTTCTACTTGTCCCTGTTCCCACAACTGGCCTTTCTTAGTTAATCAATATTGAGTTCTTAAAATCTGTGTGAGGTGGGATAGGAAGGTTCTCCAATATGCCCAGAAATTCCTGTGATTTTTTTGCTGTGATTGGTTTGAATTTTATCAATATCATTGGGTAAGATCAATGATTAGCCAAATAAGACTCAAAAATTTTACTGACAGTCTAGAGCCTTGAACTTCTTATGTGTTCATTCACAACCCATCCTTTCTCCTACAGGTAAGCTAACAATGATCATACCCCTTTCTCCAGTGCTTCCAAAGAGGAAGAGGTTAACATTAAATCATCGATACAATGATATAGTTTTACATTATTAGGTTTATCCCATTCCACCAAATTGTACGCCACCAAATTGTGGCAGACGGTTGGAGAATGCACATACATACTTGTGGTAGGACCTGAAAGGTCCACTGCCTACCCTTCCAAGTAAAGGTAAATCCTTCCTACAATTCCTCAGTAACTGAGTTGCTAAAGAACAGCAGCTCTTGTGAGAGAGGCTGACGCAGCCTGGGAATTGCCTGGGCAATGGAGGCCGCACCTGCACCCTTAAAAGAAATCTCAGGGAGGGCAGTGACTAGTGGCTGGGTACAAGGTGGGCAAACAATGTGGGTGTCACCTATACTCCCATTGTATGCTGTAACAGCCAGAGCCATAGCAGCATTCACGAGACAGGGCACTAAGGCTTTGCCAGCTTCAGAAGTGAGGGGCACTAATTCTCAAAAGTAGGCTGCAGCTCTGGCAGGGGGGTATGCACCACCTACCCTGGTCATGATCAGTGCCTCCACTCGAAAGAGCCACTAAAAGGAAGAAGCTTCTGTGCAGAACGTGGTCTGTGGGAAGTGTCTGGACCTTTCTCCCAGAGCAGAGGTGAGTGGCAAACTCGTGTGTAAGATGTGCCCAGGTGGAGGACCTGCAGGAGACAGTCAAAAGGCTGAACATATCAAGGAGGCAGAGCTAGAGAGAGTCAACCAGATTCAAGCACACTGCACTGAATCAACAGTCCGGGGCTAAACAGCCCCAAACTCCCCCACTGGCATATCCAGCGGGGGGCGGAGGGGGAACAAACAGCGATGAGAAATGACAAATTGTCACAAGAAAGACTAACAAGGGGAAAAAGCCTGCCTCAAAGCCTGAGGTGCCTCTACAGAACTGCTTCACTGTTCTCTAGGCTGAGAAGGAAAAAGAAACAATAACAGGTAAGCTGTCTGAACTGAGTAAGGTAGCCGGACCAGCTCCCCATTGCATAACTACTGCTACTAAGAAAGTGACAGGTGATTCTCTTGTGAGGGGTACAGAGGCACCTGACCCGCTATTTAGAGAAGTCTGCTGCTTGCTAGGGGCCTGCATCAAGGATGTGACAGAGGCTGCCAGACCTTGTACTTCTCACAGACTACTGCCTCCTGCTGCTGTTTCATGTAAGCACCACTGACGCAGCTGTCAGCAACCTTAAGAGTATCAAGAGGAATAACAAGCAGCTGGGAGCAGCAGTGAGGAACTTGGGAGCACAGGTAGTAATCAGTCCTCTGGGTTAGGGGAATGGGAAGGGAAAGGACTGACAAAATTAAGAAGAAATCAACAAATGGCTAAGAGAGTGGTGTTGGGTAGGGCTTTGACTACTTCATGTCATGGAACTAATACTGAGAACTCTGGTCTTCTGGGGGAGGACAGGGTTCATCTGTCAGACAAGGGAAAGATCATCTTTGTCAGCAAGATTTCCAATTTAATCAGGAGGGCTTTAAATGAGAATTGCTGGGGGAGGGGATCCTCAAACCATCCCATTTTGAGGCTGACAGTGGTAATGCCTTGGGCCTGGAGTAGGATCACAGCACCTAAAGTTCAGGACACGGTAACTAATTGGTAAATCAGCCTCAATGAGAGCCCAACTCAAGTGCCTGTACACCAGTGTGCAGAGCATGGGGAACAAGCAGGAGGAGTTTCAGGTGTGTGTGTGTGCCTACAGGGCTGTGATGTCATTGGCATCACTGAAATGTGGTGGGATGACACTCATGACTGGAATGTAGGAATAGATGGGTATAAACTCTTTAGGAAAGACAGGCCGGGGAGAAGGGGAGGGGAGTGTTGCCCTCTACATCAGTGACTACCTGGAGTCCATGGAGCTCCACCTGGGAATAGACAAGGAGCTGACAGAAAGCTTATGGGTTAGAGTTAAAAGAAAGGCAGAGGAAGTGGGGCTTTGCTACAGGCTGCCTTATTAGGAAGGCCAAGTAGATGAGGCTCTCTATAAACAGATAGGAGCAGCTTCACATTCACAAAACATGGTCCTCATGGGGGACTTCAACTGCCCGGATATCTGTTGGAGGGACAACACAACAATGCTCCTGAAATCAAAGAGGTTCCTGGAATGTTTTGATAACATTCCTCTTCCAAGTAGCACCTTTCCTTGTGGGTTTCTGTACTGTGCTGGACCTTGTCCTCACACGGGGCTGGTGAGTAATGTGAAGCTCAAGGGCAGCCTTGTGTGTAGTGACCATAAACTGGTGGAGTTCAAAATCTTCAGGGTATCAAAAAGGGTGTGCAGCAAGCTTGCTACTCTGGATTTCAGGAGCGCAGACTTGCTTAGAACTCTTCAGGGAACTGCTTGGCAGGGTGACATGGGATAAAGCCCTGGAGGGAAGAGGGGCCCAAGAAAGCTGGTCGGTATTCAAAGACCATCTCCTCCAAGCCCAGAAGCAGTGCATGCAGAGAAAAAGGAAGGCAGGCAAGAATGCTAGGAGGCCTTCATGAATCAACAAGGAGCTCCTGGACTTACTTAAGCTAAGAAAGAAAGTCTATACAGAGTGGAAGCAGGAACGGGTTACCTGGGAGGACTACTACATTGTCCGAGCAGCCAGGGATCAGGTTAGGAAAGCTAAAACCCAGGGACATAAAGGCAAGTGAGAGGAAATTCTACAGGTATATCAGTGACAAAAAGGTCAGGGAGGATGTGGGCCCTCTGCAGAAGCAAACTGGAGACCTGGTCATGAGGGATACAGAAAAGGCTGAGGTGCTCAGTGACTCCTTTGCCTCAGTTTTCACAGGCAAGGGCTCTAGTCTCACCACCCAAATTGCAGATAGCAATGGCAAGAACTTGGAGAAGGTAGATATACATGCTAGAAGTGAAGATGAGGTTTGAGACCTTCTAAAGAACCTGAAGATACACAAGTCCATGGGACTTGATGAGATCCATCCCCGGGTTCTGAGGGAACTGGCATATGAAGTTGACAAGCCACTATCTGTCATATTTGAAAGGGCGTGATAGTCTGGTGAAGTTCCCATTCCCTGACTGGGAAATGGAAAACATAACCTCCATTTTTAAGAAGGAAAAAAAGTCTGAAAATCCAGGGAACTACAGGCCAGTCAGTCTCACGTCTGTGTATGGAAAGATCATGGAGATCTTCCTGAATGCCATCCTGAGGCAAATGGAAAATGAAGACGAGGTGACTGGTGGTAACCAACATGGCTTCACCAAGGGTAAGTCATGCCTGAAAAACTTGTCAGTCTCAAGCACAGATACAGGCTGGGCGGAGAATGGCTTGAGAGCAGCCCTGAGGAGAACGATTTGGGAATGCTGACTGATGAGAGATTCAACATGAGCCAGCAATGTGCACTTGCAGCCCTGAAGGCCAACTGTATCCTGGGTTGCATCAAGAGAAGTGTGACCAGCAGGTCGAGTACAGTGATTCTGGCCATCTACTCTGCTCTTGTGAGACCCCACCTGGAGTATTATGTCCAGTTCTGGAGCCTCCAATACAGGAGGAACATGAAGTTGTTGGAGCAAGTCCAGAGGAGAGCCACGAAGATTATCAGAGGGCTAGAGCACAAGGATGGACTGAGAGAGCTGAGGCTTTTCAGGCTGGAGAAGAGATGGCTCTTGGGAGACATTATAGTGGCCTTCCAGTACTGGAAGGGGCCTACAGAAAAGCTGGGGAGGGACTTTTTAGAGGGGCATGTAGCAACAGGACAAGGGGAAATGGTTTTAAACTAGAAGAGGGTAGATTTAGGCTAGATATCAGGACGGGATTCTTTCCTGTGAGGATGATGAGGACACACTGGAACAGGTTGCCCAGTGAGGTTGTGAATGCCCCCTGCCTGGAGGCATTCTGGCCAGGCTGGATGGGGCTTTGAGCAACCTGGTCTGGAGGGAGGTGTCCCTGCCTCTAGCAGGGGCGTTGGAACTAGGTGGTCTTAAAGGTCCCTTGCAACCCAAACCAGTCTATGATTCTATGATATTAGTGATCCAATGCAGCTGGGGTAACCAAATGGGCACGTTTCACATATCCCTGCAAAATTGATTGCACTGCCCAGACACTAATACTTCTAACCTGAACTCTCCAATATTAGTTTGGAGAGCCAGTCTCCATAGTATATTTAAATCCAATGTATATTCCTGAATTGGAGCTGTAGATACTTGATACTCCTGGAGGCATAGATACCCAATATCTAACATCAACCAGGTTTGTGTTACTGGAATCATTTTCCCTCCAAAACCTTCTATAACAGTACATGTGCCTGGAAATCGTGACAGACTGCCATTAGTTATAGATGTTTCTGCTCCAGTACCTACTAGAGCCATGACCTGTTGTATATTCTTTTGGGATTAATAGATTGTCAGCTCAGTGTATGGCCTCTGGTCCCCAAAGAAGGCCTGGACTCTAAGAGTACCTTAGACTTCATTTCATGCCATTAATGTATCTTAGACATAGATCTTGTTCTGAGGAAACCCCTACAGTGGCCAACTGGGCTGCTTGGAGCAGCTGCCTTCACATTGCATGTTTCAAGACACCTTCTAAATTCCATGTCTGGGTGGGGACTCACTCTACTCTTCTTACACTTTCCCTTCTCCTTGGGGTAGGCTTAAAACATTGATTAGCATTATACTGCCGCCATAAATTTAGTAATACACGATTCAGTTGTCTATTTAACTTTTGAGGTTGGACCCCTGCTTTTATTAGATTGTTCCACAATTTGCCAACGAGACACTCTCACTGGCCCTGACCGTGAAAGCCCTTCAAGCTGGAGAGATGGAAGGGGAGATAGGGATAAAGGTAGGGAGATAGGCCTAAAAAAATAAAATAAATAAAGTGGCAAGGAGCTAAGGGAGAAACTTAATTTACTAAATATGATACCAGAATGCAAGATAATACAATACAATATAATTGGAACTGAAGCTAATAAATCAGATAAAATGAGAGAGAGTGTCCAAAACCAAAGGCCTTACTCTAATGCTAAAGGCGAGACAGCTAGAGAGCACACATTGCAGTGACGAGCAGTAAAAGAAGAGAAACAGTCTCACTACTTGTGAGCAGTTTTAACTCTTCCTATAAATGGAAAACAGAAACAAACAGTGAAAATCTTCTGGGATATGTAGTAGTTCTTCTGTTCTGAGAGCCATGTACCTGGAAAAACAGACCATCCATGAAACTGGAGCATTAACTCTTTAACTCCCAGTGCTCTACATGATGTAGAATACCAATAACAAAAATCATAAAACCATGACACCTTTACATAAGTCCAGGGTGGCTCCACCCTGTCCCTACCCCCTTCTTCTGATCATTTGGGGAACACAGGTGGAAACAATTTTCCTGTGTTCCCTAGGCCTGCCAGACCCCTTCACCAGGTGCTGAATCACCAGTTCAAGCCATGACATATCATTTCCCCTACCGTGTTCAAGGAAAGTCTTCATGCATCATGTGGATAGATAAAAGTGACAATGGCCCTCAATATAAATGTAATTGACTCACACCTAAATGTGTTAGCATAACGTGATAGCGCAAAAATGACAGCAGAACAGCAAGATCCCAAGTCACAGTGAGTGAGGATTCATTCAAATGCAAGAACAGTGGGCACAGAAATAAGGTTAGAAGCTGCTTACATTCAGAAGACCTCAAGGTATGCAGGGATCTCCAGAGATATACGCTTGTCTCCACTGCCAACCCTGAAATGCTGCTCCGGTCACTCATTGCATGCACCTGAGCTTCCCTGGGTTAGCCCTGACTTCCCACCAGGGACTCAATCACTGTTTCAATTTGAGACTTAACATCTCCACTATGCTCCATCCCTTCATAGCATGAACCAATGATAGAGCAGGTTAAAAGGTAAGCCCTTTCCATTATGATGATCCAGTACACAACACTTGTACAATTGCCCCTCACATCGTAGATCAACAATGATGAAATGACTGGTTCATGGTTGAAGTCCATGTTCCTTTGTGGGCCAGTACTCGATAGTTCTCCTGGAGGCACATAGTTGCTTGGACAAGGGAAAGTTCAGCTCGTGTTCCATCAGTCCCATATAGTCCACCACCAGGTGTCACACAGATCTTACAATGACACTGGAGCACCTTGATGCCACATTATTCCTCCCAGTGATCCTGCGGACTCAAAGAGACTCATGGGGAGTAGCATAGACGTTTCAGAGGTACAAGAAAGAGATAGGTCCATCTTCCATGCGAAGATACAGGTTGTGTTCCTGTCCTGGGTCAACACTTCAGCTTGCACTGGGGCATGTCCCAGCCATCTGTAACTATACATTTTGACTCGATATCTGAGGCTGCATGATTATATCAGGTACCAAATGGGGGGGGAGGGGGGGGAGGTGTCCACAGGGACATGATTAAGGTCCCCTTAGCAATGAAAACCAGAGTGTTGACCACAATATCTGCAGGCCATGTATCTATTACTAGGGGGACTACTGAGCCTCCAATAATCTCCCCCAAGGTGCAAGTAGGCCACACCACTTTGGACCTACTTGCACCTTCCAAAGCCATTCTATTTCATGGGTACCTAGTTCTAGGTTTTCAGGGGCAGGGAACATTAGAAGATTATTTTCACTGCCAATTTGAGGTCTTACTTGATTATAGGTGCCCATAATTTGGATCCTAAGCAGGGAGGCCCATGTTGTCTGTAGCATCTTCAGAGCACTGGGTCTGACATCTCTAGGCCTTTCGTTCAGGTTCCACAGGGTTTCATAGAGTCTCTTTGTCCACCCCCACAGGGACTGAGAATTTGTCTTCAGGGCAGCTTTAAGAATACCGTTATAGCATTCAATAAGGCCTGCCTCTGTCAGATTACATGGCAGGTGGAATTGCCGCTCAATGTTGTGTTCTTCCCAGAGTTGTACCATTGTGCCACTGAAATGAGTCCCCTGGTTGCTCTTGATAACTTGAGGTGTCCCATAGGCAGCCATCTACTTGGTGAGTATAACCAGGTATATGCCTGGTTCACTCTTGGCACTAGATAGGCATGCATTAGCCCACTTGCTGTGTTGATGCAGGTCAGGGCACATCTCTCCCCCCTCAGATCAAGGGAGGTGCCTAATGTAAGTGACCTGCCATCACTGGAGAAGCTTGTGTCTTCAAGCAAGATGGGCTATTGTTTTGGGCAATGGTCTTGGTCTCGTCTTGGAGCAAGCACTGCAGTCACAGCATGCTAGGACAGTATCAGACAGTTGTACGGGCAGCCCCCATGTTTTAGCAGCTGCCCACATTGTCTTTTGTCTGGCATGCTGCAGCTTCTGCTGTAACCAGCAGGTGATGTTCTCAAAGGGCAAATCCTCAATCCATCAGACTCGAGCCAGCGTATTGGCTTCATCATTTTCCAGTGACTGCAGAGGTCAGTGGCCACAAATGTGGTAGACATGTACAGTCCTGTGCTGAACCACATTTCATGTATCTAAACATGTATCTCTGCTCCAGATTGGTCAGGCATGAATAGTCCATTCTTGGGAATGAAGAATGTATTTGCCAAGTTTAGGACACAACGGTAGGTTCCTATCTCCCTGTGTTCATGTGTTCATCAGGGAGGCAACACTGGGTATACTGCATGAAGGGGCAACATGACCTTATTTAATTCTCTGTAATCCACTGTCATTCTCCACGCACTGTCTGACTTTCATATTGGCCATATGGGGGAATTATACAGGCTATGTGCAGGTCTTATGATTCTTACCTTTCTAGTTCCTGCACCATTCTGGAGATTACCTCTTGCCCCACTGGAGTCTATACTTAGTAGTAGTATTAATAATCTGGCATGGACCTGGCAGGTGAATAGGCTTAGGTTTCACATGGCCTCTTCATATCACCTGCGCTGCCCAGATACCAATACATCTCTCTCTCAGTCTGAGCTATCCTATGGTCATCTAGAGAGTCAGATGTAGTATATCTATGCCCATTATATACTCTGGGACTGAGGCAATAGACACTTGATATTCCCAGGGTGGGAGATGTCCAACTTCATGTCAGAGTTACAGGGATGGCCTGTCCTCAAAACCCAACTATCATCATCCTATCTCCACGGAATTTATTTGGATCACCATAAATAATCATGGTTTCTGCGCCTGTGTCTACTAATGCCGTCACTCACTGTATGTTCTTCTGGGACGAAAAAAAAAAAAAAAAAGTTAATTCAACACAGGGCCTCCAGTCCCATCTGGGGGCCCTAGGTGCAGGACATCTCACATCCCCCATCACAAAAGTAACTGTGCAATCACCAATTCTTTCTCCTCAGGTGGCTCAGGTCACTTGAGAAGAATTTTTCCTTTTGCTGGGAATTACAAAATCTTCCAAGTTCCATTTTCACATTGGTACATGTTCAATTATTCATACTTCTGCATTTTTGGGGGAGATTTGAAACTTTTGCTTTTCCTCCAGCTGCCTACATAGCTGGAGGAAGACATGACAAGGCTGGCAATCAACCTTTGCAAACTGAACTCCAGCCCAAATTAAATCATTAAACCTCTGTTAACAGGATAACACATGGGTCCTGATTGAGATGTCTGTGGGGTGGATCTCCTAGTTTTAGTTATAGAGAGGACCTCCACCCCTTCCAATGTCTGGATATTGCACCTGCTCCATAGATGCTCTGTTTCTCCTAGATCATCCACCAACTTGTTGGACGATAGCCTCTGAGGCTTATAAAGAGTTTAGTATGGACACTAGTGTACCATAGTGGTGGGGAGGCACCTGTTGTAAGATGAGGTCCCTAATTTCTGCTGGCAACTTCACCAGGTCCAAATTCTCAAAAATATCATAATTAATCTCCTCCTTCATTCCCAGTTCTCTGATGTAATTTTGAAGTTCTTTCATCAAAGTCCATAGATAAGTATTTACTGGGACATAACTTTTACTTGGCCACATGATTCTATGTGCAGCCATTATCCATTGAATTAGAGAATTATTTTTGTGATTATGTATTATAGCCACAAAGATTATATAATCTTTGTCTGGGGGACAGATGCGTGGTCATGGACACAAATTTTGAAATCATCAATCCATTAATAACCACACTTTTGGCCCCCATGTCCCATAATCTTAAGAGCCAAGCTGGTATGCTCTCTCACGGTTTTTGTTTAAATAGTTTTAATAAATCCATAAGTTCAGCAGCCATGTACAGGCACGCTATCACATGTAATGTATTGCGGGGAGGGGGCCACTCCTTGGGTGGCAACCTGCTGGTCTATCTTGGACTTTTAGTTTTTTTGAGTTATTATTGGTCATATTTCTAGAGTATCTGAGGTTCCTAGATCCTCTAGTTGGACTCTAGTCTGTTTGATTTTCCTTTTAGTTTTAGATTCAATTGGGATCCAAGGATCCTGTTGACCTAAGTCCTTTTCTCCTTCTAATGATACAGTTCTTAATTTTAGAGGGGAAATGCCATTTGAAGACTAGGCAGTTTGACCCATCAGAAATGTAACTTTATTTTTCAGTTTTCTGATACAGGCTTTTAAAAGCTCATTTTCATCTTTCAGTCCTTCCTTGGGGGAATGATATGCATTAATAGTTAGTTGTAGCAGCCATACTACAGTGGATGCCACTGCTACTCTTTCCTCTAGAATCACAGAATGACCTGGGTTGGAAGGGACCTCAAGGATCATGAATCTCTAACCCCCCTGTCAGGCAGGACCACCAACCTTCCCATTTAATATTAGACCAGGCTGCCCAGGGTCCCATCCGACCTGGCCTTGAACACCTCCAGGGACAGGGCATTCACAACCTCTCTGGGCAGCCTGTTCCAGCACCTTACCACTCTCATAGTAAAGAACTTCCCCCTGACATCCAACCTAAATCTTCCCTCCCCCAACTTAAAACCATTTCACCTTGTCCTGCTATTACCTACCCTTTCAAAGAGTTGACTCCCCTCCTGTTTATAGGCTCTCTTTTGGTACTGAAAGGCTGCAATTAGGTCACCCCACAGCCTTCTTTTCTCCAGGCTGAACAAGCCCAGCTTCGTCAGCCTATCTTCATAAGGGAGGTGCTCCAGCTCCCTGATCATCTTTGTGGCCCTCCTCTGGACACTGTCCAACAGCTCTCTGTCTAGAATCACAGAATGGATTTCTTCTGTTATCAGGAAAGCTTGTCCTATGTTATAGAAAAAATTCTGCCATCTTGAAAGGGGATTTAATAATGGGAACATTGTCCCTTATCTTCAATGATTGTCCCTGTCTTCAATGATTTGAGAAGTACTCAGTCATAGGGAGCACAGGAATCCCAGGGTTTCCCCCAGGAGTTCCTCCTTCAGGGTATTAGGGATCCCGATGACCAGCCAGCACATTACCTTCTTAAGATAAACCATCCTAAGTATGTACACTGCTGTCATGCCTGCCTGGCTCACCTAGTGTAACACACTGGTAAGAACAGCAATGACAGCAGAGCAGTAGCAAGTGTGGATTTATTCAAACAAAACAGCAGTAGGCACAGAAATAAGGGAAAGAAGCCTCTTACCTTCAGTAGACCTCAGATATACAGGGATCTCAAGAGAAATACCTTTTCCTCTGCTGCCAACCCTTAAATGAAGTCTCAGAAGGGGTGGATCCTGGCTCCACGCCTTCCAGTCACTCAGGTGCATTCCACGTACCTTAGCTCCCCTAGATTGGCCGTGCCTTCCTACCAGGTGCTCAATCACTGTTTTGGATTGTGACTTAGCATTTCCACTGTGGTAAGACACAAAGAAATTTCTATGAGATTTCGCCTGGGTCTTGCATCCCCAGTATATGGCTAAATGTAAAACATGAGGAGGCATAATTACCACCTATGTTTTCTAATATTCTGTCAAGAGAACATAAAGCAAGAAATATCAGCAAAGCATACAAATTCTTTGTCATTAATAATGCCAGTGAAAATACTTTTTTTTTTTTTAATGACCTTGCTAGAATCCAAGTGAGGATTTGACTGTTCAGTAGCTGTGAGCAGCTAGCATCCAAATTGACTCTGTGCTCAGAGAACTGATACAAATCTAGGTAAGCCATGTTACTGGTGAACTCCTTTCATCTCCAGTCTATGCTCTTCTGCTGTTTCAATATTTTGGTCACTGATAGAAATTCAAGGGTTGAAAA
This sequence comes from Pavo muticus, assembly GCA_016647715.1. NCBI lineage: Eukaryota > Metazoa > Chordata > Aves > Galliformes > Phasianidae > Pavo > Pavo muticus. Next base: position 1,007,002 of record JACDJE010000292.1, read on the forward strand.
AAGAACATCTGCATAAATTTACTTCTATTGGACTAGCTGTGAAAAGTTGATGCCAGACTCTTATCTCCATGGTGCATTCAATGGGCTTTCAGTGTACTGTGCAGTAAATGAGCTCTGGGCTTCATCATCATGTTCTTTATGCCTTGAATTATAAGGCAGCCTGCAGGGGAACAGAGAGTCAGAAATAAGGAGAGGTGGACTGAATATTATGCGTGAGACTGAAAAATATAAATCAGATCAGCATGGCCAAAGCATTGTCACAAAGCCAACATAAAGCTAGGTAGAAGCAGGATGTGTTAGCATTTGGGTATTCCAAATGTGGTGTGGGCAAGCTGGGCATGACCAAGCAATAAGCCGCTGCAGCGCAGAAAACCAACCATATCCTGCGCTGCATCAAAAGAAGTGAGGCCAGCAGGTTAAGGGAGGCAATCCTGCCCCTCTATTCTGCGCTGGTGAGGTATCACCAAGAGTACAGCATCCAGATGTGGAGTCCTCAGTGCAGGAAAGATATTGACCAGTTGGAATATGTCCAGAGGAGGGCCACAGAAATGATCCAAGGGATGGAACACCTCTCCTATGAGGACAGGCTGAGAGAGCTGGGGCTGTTCAACCTGGAGAAGAGAAGGCTCCGGTGTGATCTAATAGTGGTCTTTCAGTATCTAAAGGGGAGAAAGAAGGGGACAGATTCTTTAGCAGGGTCTGTGATAATAGGACACAGGGAAATAGTTTCGAGCTAAAAGACAGGAGATTTAGGTTGGATATTAGTAAAATGTCTTTTACGTTGGGGGTGGTGAGGAAATAAAACAGGTTGCCCAGAGATGTGGTGGAATCCCTGTCCCTGGATAGCATAAGGCCAGGCCGGACCAAGGCTCTGAGCAACCTGATCTAGCTGTGGATTTCCCCGTTCATTGTTGGGGAGCTGGACTAGATGACATATCCAACACTAAGGATTCTACGATTCCATGACTCTCATGCACAGGTCAAAAAGTTTTTTCAGTATTTGTATGATCCATAAGGTAGATATTGCTGTTATGACAGTAATACAGCAGAATGTCCTATTGTGGTTCAAACCAGTGGGTGACTAACCACCACAAAGTTATTCACTCTCCTTTCTTCCTCACCATCTAAAGAAGCCAGAATCAACATTATAATAAAGAACTTTTTTTGACACATTTATGGGCATGTCCCTGGTGCTGAAACAGCATTTTGCAAGACTGCATCTTTGTTTGCAGAATTGTTGGCCATTTCGGACTCACAAAAACAGATTGAATTCTAAAGACTTTAATCCAGAAATTGGCTCTGATGACAGCTTAGACTGTCTTACAAAATGAAATATATTTAATGTTATTTCTGTCCAGAGCGAATCTTTTCCTCTTTTTAATTCTAAACTACTAGTAGCAATGTCTCTATAAAAGATCTAAAATTCAGAATTCCACATTTACAAATCCTTTAGTCAAACGATTCCTCACACTATTTATGCTAAAAAAGGCTAAAGGGGAATTTCTTAACTGGATAAAAAGCTGAAGGATTGGAATTAATATCAATAAATGAAACAGTTCCCTTGGGAAAAATCATAAAGAATCTGCTTTCAAGAAATCACTGGAAATTAGAGGGATTTTGCTTTTAAAAGCCTGGAATATTTGATTTACTTTGAGATATCTGGAAAAAAAATGGCTGCTTTGGAATGCTTAAACACTTCATATAACCAAGCAATATTACTTATGTTTCCTTCGATGTCAAGATATCAACAATAGTTTTGTTTTCATAGACCTGTCAGTTTAGTTACTTTTGCTTCATTGACAGTGTTAGTCTGATGGAGTCTTATTTGCAAATACTTAGTTCTCAGGGGCTGGCTGGCCTACTGCACAGACAGAATACGAGAGAAAAGAGTAAGGAGATCATATTTTTGTAAAGGCAGCCTACAACCTAAAAATCTGTGGATACTGAATCCAGAGTTCTACAGAGGGTGATTATATGATGATATGTACAAGCAGTAATGGAAATTTCTGTTTCTCAAGGCTGTGGAACAGAAACATGACAATGGCTTTATAACACCATTATGGACACAGTTTCTGTGACAAACTTAAGATTCCTGTTTATTTAAAAAAAAAAAAAAATTCCAAAAAGCAGGAACTAGATTTTAGAACTTTGTTGAAAATCAATGGGAGAGATATTATGCTTTGCTCATCAGAAAAAAAAGCATTGAAAGTTAGAGTCTAGTTCCACAAACGCTGATGTGCTGGAATAGCTTTACTGCCTTTGTGCTAACTTAAGGAGGCTAGCAGGATTCCACAGGCCAAGTACAGTTGCTCCCATGTTTGTCCTAGCAGTAGCACCTAAATGACTATATAAGGATTTTCATGAGTACAGGATTGAGTAGTATTTGTTTGTTGCCACCATAACGCATTGGGTGTTGACATATTCATAGCAAGCCTGTCCCAGCAGGAATATTTCATAATGCATATTTCATTAAACTCTGAGGGATGATTCGAGAAGGCCCATGTTTTATTTGCAGGCAACTTTCGCCTGTTCAGGCAATTCAATTTTTTAAAAAGAGTGGTGCTGCTGTTATTTCTTCTCACTTAAGATCCTATCTGTGGAGCTGAGGGTTGGTTTGGCAGCCATTAAGAAACTGTTGGGTATAGGTGGATGAGACAGCTCCAATAGGAGAGATGTCATGGAAAAAAAAGTGTTATTCATAGCGTTGAGCTGCACACAGAGCTTAAACGCTTGTTTTAATTTGGTGTTAGGTGCCAAAAACATATCTGGAGTTTGACCCCAGGACTAGTAGCAATCTTTTTTTCCTTTATTCTTGTTGATCCTGAAACTCTTCCTTCTTTTTTGAGGAGCTTTTCCTGAATGTCCCAGGTTGATCATATTCCAGTAAGATCATAAGATATCAGTGCTGCAGACAAGCTCTGCAAGGGGTGGTTGGAGCTTGGAAAATGCACACTTTCCTTGGAACTTCTTATTCTTTAGAAAGTTTTAAAAAAAGTCATCCCAGCTCCGCTTCCCAGTTTATCTAATATGACTTTAATCTTCATCCAGTGCCGAAATAACAAGAAGTCATCCCCTAGGTCTTCTCTGCTCCTAGCTGAATAAAGTTAGCCCCCTCAGCCTCTGCTTTGTACATCATGCTCCAGCCTTCTTGCCATCCTAATGTTCATTCTCTGAACTTATTCCAGGGTGTCAACACGCTTCTTCTGCTGGGGAACTCAAAGGGTGCAGTACTCCAGCTATAACCTCACAAGTTCCAAACGAAGGGGAAGAATCAATTCCCTTACTCTCCCTACTCTCTTCCTAACACTGCACAGAGTGGGGCTCATACTCTCTGCTTGAAGGGCATCCTATGAACTCAAGCTTTATTTATGGTCCATGACGAGCTCATGTGTTTTCCTGCAAAGCTGCTTTCTATTCAGTGTATACCCAAGCTATTCTGGTATCAACAAATGCAGAAGAAAAAGTTAGCCTTTTTGTGTCTTTTTCTTGTCCTTTCTCAGTAGGTTCCCTGTATCACTAAGCAGAGGGATCTATTAGCCTTCCTTTTTCTGCTGGTTTGCTTCTGGAATCCATTCCTGTTGTCCTGAAATCTTAATCAGATCAAAAACTTGTGGTCCTCCAGTGGTTTCCAGAAAGACCAGGAGTGAATGGAGATTATTTTCAAGTAATAATTCCTGCCACACGTGTCACCCTCACCTTAACAGTGGCCATTGTGGTTTTTAACCAGCTTCTCTGCACTGCTACACTGACTTTCAGCAGTTTTCATCCAAGAGAAGAGGTGGCTCATGTTACAAAATTGGTGCTTATGTCTGTTTCTCATTGCTTCATATTCAAAGACCATCTTCTTTCAGTGGTCAAAAGGAGGGAAAGTTATTTCTGTTCTTTACAGCCATTAAGATGAGAGGAATATGTGAATTAGTTTGTATATTGTATTTTGGTACATCAGGTTCCTCTACTGAGTTTTAATTGGGCTTAGTGTCTATATTCAGTGACAAAAGGTCCTGAAATAATGTCAGTAGCACCATGCACATACCATTCTTATCTTAGAAGAGTCTGGTTTTCTCTGCTCCTCCTGAAAGGTTTCTCATTATTCCTAAGACTGTTCAAAGTGTGATTTTTTTTCATGTTGGTTTTCTACCTTGGGCTAGTTTGCTTTCTTTTATTTGGAAATGTGCTAAAAGAAACAAAGAGAAGATCATTTGGCTGACTCTGAAACAAAGTTAGTGGGAAACGTTCTGCTTTGCCTGTCAAAAGTTATTGCATTCATTTTGTTGCAAAGCTCTTCTACTTTTTGAGCAGAGATGGAAAATTTTGCAGGCAGGTTGTTCTGATGTCACGATGTGCTTTTTGCATTCCTTGAAGAAATGTACTCAGATCTATTTGCCACCAAAATCCCTGAGGATTTTTTTGCACCAAGACCAAATTTTTCTAGGACTGGAGAAGGAGGAGGTGTAGAAACTTATGGAGTGGAATGAAGGGAGACAGAGCCTGAGATGCAAGAGGGAACATAGTGTTCTCAAGTTTATCTTCACGGGTAGTGACATTTTCTTTTGTGACCAAAAGAGCTTTAGAAGTCTCATCATTTCCATTCCAGGGGTGTGGAGAAATACTTGTGAAGAGTAGTTAGGCAGAGCAGCTGCAGAAAGGTCTTTTTTCCCCCTTCCCCTTCACAGGTGGGATGGGGATGGACAGGAAGAGTGAGCAGAAATAAAGACACAGTTCTAGGAAGAAGCATTGCTTCTCTCCTCTGCCTCTTTTACATAACTTGTTAGCCTCCTGCCTCCACTCATTCTAGCAATACCTGGTGAGGAAAATGGAAAGACATCCCTTACAGAGTCGCTTCCCTCAAAGAAAGCATACTGAAGATGCTACACTCCAGGGCAATCTAGGGTTGAGAGACACAGCACTGACATGTAAGGGGGGAATTTCAGTCAATGGGAAGAGCACAGACAGGTGTAGTTTTTGGGAGGCAAATAGGTCGTGTGGAACAATGACGGGGGAAGATCTTTGTGCAGCCAGGCTTTTCCTCACAGCATCACATTTGCATGTTGGGGTGAGGGGTTATGGGACAATGGGGTTACAGGATAAGGGCTTGCCTTGGGTTTTCTTCCCATCAGAACTACACAAATCTCAGTAAAATCTTTCTTATTCTATCTTAATACCGATATGCAGTGGCAGCATAAGTTAAAGGAAGTGACATGAAACAATGCAGGCAACATCTAACAACTTACCTTAACATGCAACAAGTAACAAATTGAAATGTATTGTTTCCGCAGTTGCTTTTGTTGTTCTTTTCTTTGTTTATTTGAAAATACTTTTAAAATACACCATATATGCATGCGTCTGCAGAGATGCTCTAAGTGGAAGTTCTGCTGCCTGACTCCAAGCTGTCATTGGTGGATGTTAAGAGATGCTATAAGTGGCTGCCACTTCCAGAAGTTTCAGGACCCAGTGCTTTCTCCTTCCTAGATGCTAAAGTCCAGCCCTGAGCCTCCAGAGATCCAAGGGCCTCTATCCCAGGCCAATGGACATGGCTGTTGCTGCTGGTGTGTTGTTGTTATAGAACCTCTGTTCACCCATTTGTTTCTCCCTGATCCCCTTCCCCTAAATGTTCCTTACCAAGTTCTCTGCAGTTCCACAGGGCCTCACCAAATATCCCAAATCTTCCTGTTCCTCTGTTTTCCCCCTTCTTATCAGTTACAAAGCACAGGGTGGCCTTGTCAAAAGTTGTGTCTGGAGTTTCTTGATGGCCCATTAAGAAGGGGCTGAAGACTTCTGGTCATTGCCATTGACTCTGTTATCCCTTATCTATCAGATTCATGTCTACGTATGTTTTGTTTTATCTCTTCCCCTTTATTATAATGTTTGTAGCAAAAGGATTCTTGATCGGATAACCCTAATGAAGCAGATGCTTTCTCCTTCCACATACTCTTGCACTGGCTACGTGGCACTGGTGGATCACTAACAGAGAACTTACGGGTTCTCTTAAAGGTAATCTCACTTCTTTCTCTTATTGAACATCTCACATACTCTCACTTTGTTGTTCATCACTTTAATAATGAATAACCGATAGTGTCCTTTTTTTTTTGTATGGTATGGCTCTCTCAAACATTCTGTTGTTTATCCCGGTGGTGACTAAGCACCACACAGTTGTTTGCTCACCCTTCCCACTCCAGTGGGATGGGGGAAAGAACCAGGAAAAAAACAAAACAAAACAGCAAAGTAAAACTCATGGGTTGCGATAAAGGTAATGAGGCCCCTTGCGGGATGGGAGCACTACTTTTTTTACTTCCCAACCTGCATGGCAGAATACGTTCATGGTCTTAGTAAAAATATATTAACTACAAAAGAATGACAGCTGGATGTGTCCACTGTGCTGTGGACACTGTTAATGGTTTTGAAATTATTAGACCTATCAAAGAACACCCTGGAAAATGAAAACTAATTGCTACGTCACCCAGTCAAAAGACTTGAACAACAGTTTCCCGTATTAACTGAAAAAAAAAGCAACTCTGGCTATTCCCTTGAAAAAAATCCAGAATATATGACTAGAAACTATGAAGGCCCCTGAACAAACAAGCTTGCATAACCCAGATTTGGTAGACAAGAAAAACAAGAAGTTGGATCTTGAGGCTCCACTTGAGCTGGATCCTTGTCAGATCTAATCTATAGGAACAAAGGAAACAAAAAAGATGGAAGATAGACCAGTGTGTGTGCCTCCGACCAGTGGCCCCTCCACCCAGAAGACACTACATGTAACATCTTGCCCATATACAGCAGCCGTACTAATGGATTTAGTGTAAAGAATCAGGCAGAAACCAAGACGTGCTGGCATGGTTATTCCGCTTATGGGATACGAAGGCAGAGAGTGTTGTTGTAAATGGTCTGGTAATCTTGCCTCTACCTAGAGGTATAAACTTGCCTCTAATACCACTCACCCTGCCCTCAGACAAAGACTATATGCCACTCTACAGCATAATGAGGAAAAACACTCATTAATTCAATAGTTGTCGGCTGCATGCTGAATAACGTGGACTAACAAACTGGATATACCTATCCATAGTGGTCTATGGAATGCTGTATCACAGCTCCAGGATTATATCTGGGATATACGCATGAAGGAGTCTATCTATGAGAACACTTTTGAAAGTCTTGATTTAGTCAAATTCACTGTGGGGATGAGAGACCTGATTCTACAGCAAGCTTCCTCCCATCATTATGGGTCACTTGTAGCAATCTCAAATCCTTTAGTAGCCTCCAAGGCAATAATTCAACAGTCTGCTCAATTAGTGGCTGACCTCGGAGAGACCGAGTGCCTAAGATCAAAGAGCAACATTCAAGTAATGCAGGAGAAGGAATACCGACCTCAGGAATTCCAAGCCTGAAGATCCCTCCCAAGGATTCCACAGTCTGGACCTGTAAGAGTCTCTTGAAAGTAAATGTGGAATGATGTCAATACAGGCTGGGGTACAATTTAGCAAAGTTGATAACCAATGTAACCATGTCCTCCTAAACCTGTGGAGGCAACTAAATGAAAAACAATGTTTTACACCTTCCCACGCTAGAAAGGAAGGTATCAGGACTATAGGATCCCTCCACAGGCATGTAGGCTAGAAGACAGCCTAAAACAGGGGGCTCGGGCAGCCGTGGCCAAGCCTCCAGAAGAACAAGACCTAGGGATTTCTCAACTCATGGCATGAAGGGGAGGCCAAGATTCCTTTGGATTAGGGCCTTCAAAGGGAACTGGAGGCCCTATGTCGAGTTGACAAAATACCAGTCCTGAAAGAATATACAACATTAGTGGACATGGGAGCTGAGATGTTGACAGTTTGTAGTGACCCATCAAAATTTCCTGGTACATGAGCCATTATGGGAGGATATGGTGCAAAAGTGATCCCCGTAACACAAATTTGGTTAAAATTGGGTGTGGGACACCTACTTCCTCAGGACTACAAGGTATCTGTTGCACCAATCCAGGAGTATATATTAGATATAGATATATTATGAGGACTGACACTCCAAACTAATACTGGAGAGGTTACGAATATGAAGTATTAGTATCCAGGCAGTACAGGCAATCTTGCAGGGTTATGTGAAACATGAGCCTATTCAATTGCCCCAGCCTTGTCAGATCACTAATATGAGGCAATACAGGCTCTCGGGAGAACAGGCAGAAATCAACAGAACAATTCAAGGACTGGAAAAGGTGGGGATTTTAAGACCCTTGCACAGCTCCTACAACTCTCCCATACAGCTGGTGTGGAAACTTGATGGCATCTGGCAAATGACAGTAGATTATAGGGAACTAAGCAAAGTGACCCTGGCAATTCACTCAGCAGTACCTAACATTGGCTCCATCATGGACACATTAAGTAGAGAAATAGAAACCTATCATTGTGTCTTAGATCTGGCTAATGCATTCTTCAGTGTTCCAATTGCTGAAGAATTGCTGAAGAAGAATCCCCTCAGCCTTCTCTTCCTCAGACTAAACAGTCCCAGTTCCTTCAGTCTCTCCTTGTAAGACATCTGACCAGTTTGTGTTCACTTGGGAGGGTAGACAGTGAACCTTTCAGGTCCTGCTGCAAGAATATGTCCACTCACCATCTTTCTGTCTGGTAGCGCTTGATTTGGTGGATGGGAGTAAGCCTGACTGTATAAAAACCTACTGTTATATTGATTACTTGATGCTTACTTCTGTCTCAATAGAAACACTAGAAAAAGCAGTAAGTTCATTATTGGCCTATTTGGAAGGAAAAGGATGGGCAATAAACCCACAAAAGGTACAAGGACCGGGACTATCGGTCAAATTTCTGGGGGTCATTTGGTAAGGCCAGATCAAGGTTTTGCCTAATGCAATTATAGACAGGGCATTCTCAATACGTACAACGGCAAAGCAGTTGCAGGAATTCCTTGGCATTTTGGGGTACTGATGAACTCATAGTATCATAGAATCATAGAATTGCTTAGGTTGGAAAAGACCTTAAAGATCATCAAGTCCAACCACGACCTAACCATACTACCCTAACTCTAACAACCCACCACTAAATCGTAGAATCATAGAATCATAGAATCATAGAATCATAGCATCATAGAATCATAGCATCATAGAATCATAGCATCATAGAATCATAGAATGGCCTGGGTTGAAAAGGACCACAATGATCATTTAGTTTCAACCCCCCTGCTATGTGCAGGGTCGCCAACCACTAGACCAGGCTACCCAGAGCCACATCCAGCCTGGTCTTGAATGCCGCCAGGGATGGGGCATCCACAACCTCCTTCCCATGTATTGACTGACACCAGCTCAGCTTGGTGTCATCAGCAACCTTGCTGAGGGTGCACTCAATGCCATCATCTATGTCATTGATGAAGATGTTGAAGAGCACCGGACCCAAGACCAACCCCTGAGGGACATTGCTTGTGACCGGCCTCCACCCTGACGCAGAACCATTGATCACAACCCTTTGGCTGCGTCCAGCCAGCCAATTTCTAATCCATCGAACAGTCCATCCTTCAATCCACACCTCTCCAATTTAGAGAGAAGGATGTGGTGAGGGACCATATCAAAGTCTTTGCAGAAGTCCAGGTAGATGACATCCACCGCCCTTCTCCCTTCAACCGAAGCTGTCACTCCATCATAGAAGGCCACCAGATTGGTCAGGCAAGATCTGCCCTTGGTGAAGCCATGCTGGCTGTCTTGAGTCACCTCTTCATCTCGTATGTGCCTTAACATAGCTTCTAGGAGGATCTGCTCCATGACCTTCCCAGGCACAGAGGTGAGGCTCACCGGCCTGTAGTTCCCTGGGTCTTCCTTTCTCCCTTTCTTAAAAATGGGAGTAATGTTTCCCTTCTTCCAGTCACCGGGGACTTCACCAGACAGCCATGATTTTTCAAATATGATGGAGAGCAGCTCAGCAACCACATCAGCCATCTCTTTCAGAACCCTAGGATGGATATCATCTGGCCCCATGGACTTACATACATTCAATTTCATGAGGAGGTCTCGGACATGTTCCTCTGTTACAGTGGGACAGAAACCACTCCCCACACACTCACCTAGAGGCTCAGGATCCTGGCAGACACGGGAAGCCTGACCACCCATGAAGACTGAGGCAAAGTACTCACTGAGTACCTCAGCTTTTTCTATGTCTGAGGAAGCCAGCTCCCCATTACCTTTCATCAGAAGGGGAACACTCTCCTTGGGCTGTCTCTTCCTGCCTATGTACCTGTAGAACCCCTTCTTGTTGCCTTTCACATCCCTCACCAAGTTCAACTCCATCTGGCTTTAGGAAAGCCTTGGCTTTCCTAATCCTATCTCTACACATATGAACAACAGCCCTGTATTTCTCCCAGGCTACACAACTCTGCTTCCACTTTCTGTACAGTTCCCTCTTTTCTCTCAGTTTAAGCTGCAGGTCCTTGCACAGCCACGATGGCTGCCTGCCTCCCCTGCTCGACGTTTTCTGCTGGGGGATGGAGAGCCATTGCACTCTCAGAAGGGTGTCCTTAAAGAGCTGCCAGCTTTGTTCTGTGCCCATGCCCTTAAGGACAGTTTCCCAGGGGATCTCACTCAGCAGTTCCTTGAGCAGCCGGAAGTTTGCTCTCCTAAAGCACAGGGTCCTAGCTCTACTTTTTGCTAGGCCTGCATTCTTCAAGATCACGAACTCCACCAAGGCATGGTCTCTGCATCCCAGGCTGCTTCCAATCTTAACCTCTCTAATGCTCTCCTCTGCATTAGTGAGCACCAGGTCCAGTAAGGCTTCACCTCGGGTTGGTCCATCTATTACCTGGACCAGGAAGTTGTCCTCTACAGACTCCAGGAATCTCCTATCATGTCCCTGAGCACCACATCCAGACAGTTTTTAAATGCATTCAGGGACAGTGACTCAACCACCTCCCTGGGGAGCCTTTCCATAAAGAAGTATTTTGGTATTATAATTCTACCAGATGTCTGGGAAGTTGAAGTACTCCATGAGAACAAGGGGTAGAGACCGCGACACCTCACCCAACTGTCTATAAAGTATCCTATCACCTCTTCATCCTGGTTGGGTGGCCTGTAACAGACTCCCATGATAATGTCAGTCTTACTGGCCTTCCCTTTGATACTGACCCATAAGCTCTCAACCCTATTATCACCAACATTAATTTCCAGACATTCACAATTTTTCTTAGCATAGAGTGCCACACCACCATCTTTTCTGCCTCTCTTATCTCTTTTGAAAAGTTGGTAGCCATCAATCACAGCACTCCAGCTGAGTCATCCCACCACAATTCCGTGATAGCGACTATATCATAGTTTTCCGACCACACAATGGCCTCCAGCTCCTCAGATTTGCTACCCATGCTGCATGCATTAGTGTAAATGCACCTAAGCTGCACCACTCTTTGGATGGGAGAAGCCCTAATAACCTCTTGAGCATACTCAGGTGTTTCCATATAGTAATCAACCTCACACCAACCCTTGTGTTCTTCTTGCAAAATAGTGTGTCATCCTCTTCTTTCACCAAGACATATGACTGTGGGACCTTGCTAGCACATTCCTCTCCCACAGGCACTGGCATGTTACATACAGGCTCTTTTCTAGTGACCCCAGTTTCACCCCCACCCCCCTTCATACCTAGTTTAAAGCTCTATCAATGAGCCCTGCCAACTCCCATCGTAAAACCCCTTTCCTTTCCACAAGTGGGATAAGCTATTCCCATTGGTTGCCAGCAGGCCTGGTCTCATGTAAATAGAGCCAAGGTCAAAAAACCCAAAACCCTGCTGGGCACACCAGGCTTGGAGCCAAGTATTAATCTTTTGGCTTATAATATTCAGTCCCTCATCATTCCCTACAACTGAAAGGATAGAGGAGAGCATGACTTATGCTCCCGAACCCCTCAGCAGTTGCCCCAAGGCTCTGAAGTCCTTCTTCATAGTCCTTAGGGAAATTCTTCTTATTTCATCACTGCCTACCTGAAATAAAAATAGGGGATAATAATCTGAGGGCTGTACTAGGGAAGGAAGTTTCTTCCTTACATTTTTAACCCAGGCCCCTAGGAGGCAGCAGACATACCTTTGTAGTGGGTCTGGTCTGCACACTGGGCCTTCTGCTCCCTTCATCAGTAAGTCACCAATGACAATGACCTGCCTTTTATTCTTTACTGAGGAGATTTTAATAGTAACGGTAGTCTGACTAGATTTCAGTGACACCTCTAAGTGGGAAGAACCATCATCCCCACCATTGTCTAGTTGTCCCTGATGAACACTGTACCTGTTCTGCAGGGGCAGCTGGGGAAGTAGGGGAATCATGGGGCAGGTGGGCCTGCATTGGTGAGCAGGGATCTTTTGCCATTGTTCTCCGTTCCCCAGTTCGTCACCATTGTTGTTAAGGGGAGGAGAAGACAGGGGGTTCACATTAGCAGGAACACCGTCTGCCAGCTGGTCCCTTCCAATTACCTGTTTTCAAGGTGGTACGGGATGATGTTCTTCCTGTGGAGCCTCAGCTGGCTGCCTAAATCTCAGGGCTGGTAGGGACTAGGGAGAAGATGGAACAAGACACTTTCCAGCAAGCCAAACTAGTTGTGAAATAATTACAAGCACTCAGTATATTCAACCCCACTCTGCCTATTGGTGAATTAGATATACACATAACCCAGGAAGGGTTTGTGTGGGGACTGTGGGAGTGTCAAGTTTCTGTCCATACCCCAATTAGGTTATAGTCCCAGGTCAGGCACAGGGCGGAAGAGAGATATAGTATGATAGAAAAACAGCTATTAGCAACATATTCAGCATTACACACAGTAGAACTGATGAAGTACACACCTGAAGTAATAGTAAAAACAACACTACCCATTCAAGGTTAGGTAAAAGATTTAGAACTATTCCTAAGATGGGGGTGGCCCAAGCACAAACAGTAGCATGCTGGATCACCTATCTGGGTCAATGTAGTCATTCATTAAAAGAACTACAGAAGATATTGGGCCCAGTCACATATCATAGTGATGTACCAGATGAAACCATGGTCGCTCTGCCCGAGAAGAGTCCTGTACTAGAGGGAAAGTATCCAATCTCTAAAGATGCATGGTGCACGGATGAGTCCAGCAAAGGCAATATGAGCAAGTGGTGAGCTATTGCATACCATCTCTCAACAGAAACAATGTAGTTTGAAAAGGGGGATGGACAGAGTAGCCAGTGGGCAGAGCTTTAGTCTATGTGGATGGTCATTATGCAAGAACCAGGTGACTACCCTTTGAACATCTGCACTGATAGTTGGGCAGTCTACAGAGTGTTTACACTATGGATAGTGCAGTGGGACACTTAGAACTGGATGATTCATGGCCAACGAATCTGGGACAAGGATATGTAGGTGGATATCTGGAACGTGGTCAGGCATAGGACAGTAAATGCTTATCATGTATCTGGACACCAGCCCATGCACTTGCCAGGAAATGATGAAGCAGACATACTCACCTGAATTAGATGGTTAGAAGATTCACCTATGGAAAATATAGCCCACTGTCTACATCAAAAACTGCAACATGTCAGAGAAAAAATGATGTGGGCAGCGGCCAAATCATGGGAGCTGCCCATACAAACATCAGATATCATTCAGGCACATCGCTATTGCGACGCTTGCTCGAGGATTAGACCAAGACATTTGCCAGAGGTGACAGCACACCTTGCCAGAGGAAACAACCCTTTACAATGGTGGCAAGTTGACTATATAGGTCTCCTCACTTGATCTGTGGGGGCCATATATGCACTGACGTATTGATAAGGCAAATGGGCTGATGGAAGACTATCTGGAACAAAAAGCAAATCAAGCCTATACTGTCAAAGCCTTAACCAGATTGGTGGCAGCATATGGGACTCCAGAAGTAATTGAGAGCACCCAGGGTACACATTTCACATACACAGTGGTACAAAAATGGACTGAAGAAAATAAATCAAGTGTCGATTCCATCTGCCTTACAATCTGACAGGAACAGGCCTGATAGAAAGTTACGATGAAATCTCAAGGCTGCTCTGAAAATAAAATTGCAGTGCTTGCAGGGATGGACTGAAGAAATTTGTGAAACACTGAGAGATCTGAATGAAAGACCCAGAGACAGAAGACCCGCTACCCTGCACATGCTATAAACAACTCGGGCCTCTCTTCTTAGGATACAAATTAAAGAAAATAATATTTCTGTAAAACGCCAAACTGGGACAATGAACAACCTTCTGCTCTCTGCCTCTGAAGACTTGGAACCAGGTACGCATAAGATAAAATGGCCTTGGGAGGTGCAAATAGGACTGAAGTGGTGTGGCCTGCTTGCACCTTGGGGGAGACTGTTAGAAGTAGGGGGAGCAGTCATCCCACAAGAAACTGACAAATGGCCCTCAGATATTATAGTGCAAACCCTGATTTTCATCGCTAAGGGGACATTAATCATATCACTACGGCAAATTAGGACCTCCTCCTTTGGTACCTGATAGAGCAGTACAACCATCAACATTAGGACAAAAGGTATGGTATGAGAGATCTGAGCATGTCACTATGCAAGCAGAAATATTAACTCAAGACAGAAATACTGTGTGCATTCTACCATGGAGAGTGGACTTGCCCATACTGGTACTGACTAAACACTTATTCTACTCCTCATGAGATCCATGACCCACCAAGACCACCAGCAGAGGCAGAAGTGTCATAAGTGGACACCAATATGTCCCGGGGCCACTAAAGGATCTTCACAATATCTTGATCCTGTTCTTCAGTGACATGCAACAGTGAACTTTTTGAGCATCTTTCAGGCTAAGAAGACATAATTGAAAACTCTGGACACTTTATATTGTGATGGTAAAAGTTGTATCCATGTCATATGAAATAACATCTGTTATGTTATAAACTGCACAGAATAGTTTGCCTCTGATATGCTCAATCATTGGTTCACACCATGAAGGGGTGAAATGTATGGGGATTGCTAAGTCACAGCCAGAACCAATGATTGAGCACCTGGTGAAGGCACACAGCCAGCCCTGAGGGCATAGGTAAAAGCAATTCACCTGTATGACTGGAACTAGGTTCCACCCCTCCCTAAGCCTCATTTAAGGGCTAGCTGGCGTAAGGGAGGGTTTTCTAACTGGTAATCCCTTCTTTTGGAGTATTTGTTAAGCTCTGATCCTTGGGATGGGTAAACAAGTATTTCTTTCTTTATCTAGATTGTGACCATTACTTTTTTTGGAGTAATTTAGAACCAGTTATCTGGCATTGTCTTTCCTAATAAAATTTCTGTAAGTGTGCATTTATATTTGTTTTTCTCTGACTTCTGCTTTTTGTATTTAGAGTTCTTCAAACAATTTGCTCCCTTTGTATTCTCCTTCTCTGTAACACTTCTCTCACTTCTTTCTTCTTCTGTGGGCTGTAGCAATGCTATTGCCATCCTTTGGGCCCAGGACTTTCTCACTGGTATGTTTTCTTCATTGTCTCTTCTTGTTCTTCTTTTTCTGGTTGTTTGAGTCAGCGTAGGAGGAGTTGTAGGAGCATGAAGACTAGGAAGTGCATGGTGTTCATGGTGGAGGAAACTTCTTTCACACTTCTGTACTGAGAGGGAAATGGAATTGTTTTAGTAGAAAATACTGTGTGAAAATATGAATGGAATTACTTCCTTGTAAAGCCTGCTTGTGGTATTTCAACATGTTTAACTTCCTTAAGTTAAGGTGTAGCCCTGTCAACCACTCATAACAATTAAATGAAGTCTGAATCTCAGTGTTTTGGTTTTTTTGAACTGAAGTCTGTGAATGATTACTTTAATATACATCCTAATCATGCATCATAGAAACATGTAAGCTATCTTTTTTACAGAACTGTGCAGTAGAAGACTAGCAGAATTAAGATTTTCATGTTGCTTACATGAGGAATAGAAGGAAATAGAAGTGTTGCTTGCTTTATAAGAAACTTTTATTTGAATAGCCCTTCAGGTTGTATTTGTCGCTAGCACAGATGAATTTGGGTGGCTAAAATGGAGTACATCAAAGTGTGACAATGGAAAACATCTGTAAAAGAAGAAAAGTCCTTGCAGGCCAAATTTGCTTTCTCTTCTTTGCCTCAATAAATGATTTTAGGTCTGATTAATGAACAAAAACAACAACAAATAAACAGGAAAAACAAAATCAACACAAAAATCAAACAAATGAGCAAAAAAAAAACCCTCTTTCTTGCTTGGTAGATTACCCCAACCCAGGCATGGCGGAGAAAAGGCTTATAGACTTTGCATTTCTGTGCAGTACAGCCCTGCAAAACAAACTATCAAACTCTGAAGCCTTTCAATATGCATAATTTATCTCATGCAAGTAGCTCCCAGCAGCTGGAAGAAGAAATCCACACCAAACCAAATCCAAATAGTGACAAGGTGAAACAAAGTAAAGCAGTTCTTTCTGTTGTAGCTTGACTGCAATTATATTGACAAGATATTCCAAATCCACTCCCTTTAAACATTATCATTAAGAAATAAACCCTATGGTTGACACGTCTTAGCTGTGATTTATTCAAAGTAAGATATTTCTCTTGGGTATTTTTTTAACACAGCTTTTTTTTTTTTTTCCTCTCAGTAGGCTGGATTCTGGATGATGCAAGGCTGTTGTGTCAGGGCGCTGCAAAAGAAATTGCATCTTCTCATCATGGAGCTGGTGAAGTTTCACTTTGTGCACAGAATACAGAATTTATGTATAGGAAACTTTCTTTGCATAGTGATTTTCTTGTTGTCTTTGAAGAAGTTAGCACTCTCAGTTCCAGGTAAGTAAATGTAAAGCAGTGGTTAGAGGAAGAGGCAAGAAGAATCCCATATGAGATTCAAATGTGTCTGATTTCTGGGAATTCAGAATTCTATGATTCAACTTCCAGTGGCTAAATAGAAGCAATATCTGAGCTATTCATCAAAAGCCCCAGACAAGCACAGAGTCCTGTGTGAATCTGAAAATGGACACAGGGCAGTTCCAAATCACTCTGTTATTGACGCCTAATTTAGTGGAGGGTGCAGTCCTGGCAAATGCAAAAGGTCAGCCCTTAGAGAAGGACAAGTAGTGTTCTCTAGAGACCTGAACAGCTATCCAGTGTATGTCCAATTGTCTGCCTGTCTTTTACCCCTTGATTGCTGTGTTGTTATATACTCAAATAAATGGTAGAAGTTTAACATAACTCTACAAGTAATAATCTCCTGATCATACCTAATATATAATATGTAAGGACTGGGGCCTGAACTAGAAGTATTTCTCATTTCCATATGAAGTGTCTTGTTTTAGTGTATGTGCAGTTAGTTCTTCTTGAAAACATGTGATGGATTCCACTCACTACTCTAAAGGAGCTAGGGGCTTAGCTTCAGTGGCTGTAGAGAGTTTCACTGAAATAACACAGTTCGTAGTCTTTCATGTCATTTAGAAGGCACAACTGCCAGATAGTTTGAAAGTGTAATATAATTGTATGCAGTGTTCCTGGGAAATGCTCTGAAGTCTTCTCTCATTGCACCAGTGATAAAAACCTCTTGCTCCTCAAGTTCCTTGAGCTCATGCTGTACTATACTGAAACTGATAGGAAACTCAATTAGTACTGGAGAGCGAAGGACAGAGAAGGATGTTCTGGCTGGAATCCCTTCCCTTTGGCAATGGCAGAGGTCAGTCCTGTAGCTAAAAGTCCAAACCAAAGGCAGTTCTACTGTTGGTGTGTTATCAGTTTTCCATCTAGGTGAGCGGGAGGGTGGGAAATAGGTAAGTGATTCTGGGAAAGGAGAAACTGAGAAGGAGAGGGGAGTAAAGGCTGTTCTAAACATTACAACTGGGATTTTCAGAGGGTATTCTGAGGCATGCTGGACATTTGGACTGGACTGTTCAATGGATTAAGAATTGGTTGGCTGGATGCAGCCAGAGGGTTGTGATTAATGGTTCTGTGTCCGAGTGGAGGCCAGTCACAAGTCAACCACTCGGGCTGGGGTTGGTCTTGGGACCAGTGTTCTTCAACATCTTCATCAATGACATAGACGATGGCATTGAGTGCACCCTCAATGCTGGTGTATGCTGATGACTCCAAGCTGAGTGGTGCAGTTGATACAGTAGGAGGAAGGGAAGCCATCCAGAGGGACCTGGACATTCTGGAGAAGTGGGCCCATGAGAACCTAATGAAGTTCAACAAGGCCAAATGCAAGGTGCTGCACTTGGGCTGGGGCAATCCCAGGTATTTATATAGACCAGGAGAAGATCTTGAGAGCAGCCCTGCGGAGAAGGACTTGGGGGTCCTGGTGGACGAGAAGCTGGATATGAGCCAACAGTGTGCACTTGCAGTCTGGAAGGCCAATTATTTTCTGGGCTGCATTAAAAAAGGGGTGGCCAGCAGGGAGAGGGAGGTGATTGTCCTCTTCTACTCAGCACTTGCGAGGCCCCATCTGGAGTATTGTGTCCAGGCTTGAGGTCCCCAGCACAAGGAAGATGCTGAATTCTTGGAGTGGTTTCAGAGGAGGGCCACTAAGATGATCAGAGGGCTGGAGCATCTCTCCTATGAAGAAAGGTTGAGGGAACTGGGCTTGTTTAGCTTGGAGAAGAGAAGGCTCCAGGGAGACCTCATTGTGGCCTTCTAGGACTTGAAGGGAGCGTATAAACACAAGAGGGTACGACTGCTGACACAGGTGGATAGTGATAGGACAAGGGGGAATGGTTTTAAACTGAGACAGGGGAGGTTTAGGTTAGATATAAGGAGGAATTTTTTCACACAGTGTGGTGATGCGCTGGAATCCTTGGTGTTGCACAAGGATGTTGTGGATGCCCCATCCCTGGAGGCATTCAAGGCCAGGCTGGATGTGGCTCTGGGCAGCCTGGTCTAGAGGTTGGCAGCCCTGCAAATAGCAGGGGGTTGAAACTAGATGATCATTATGGTCCTTTTCAACCCATTTTCTATGATTCAGCTCCCCTGGACTTTTTGTCAATGGCGACCTCTAAATTTTCATGCATAGCTTTTAGCTTGTAGCAGATTTTACAGTCAGTGTGTGAGGGAGTAGAGGTATAAAGCAGCTCACTCTAGTGTGAAAGCTCTTAATGCTCTTCATGGCTGCTGGTTGAGAGTCTGATCTGATGACCTGTAACTTCCTGACAGCCTGTGACTCAAACAGAGAACAGGTTGTTATAGGACTGGGCTTGAAGCAACTGGGAGGTAGCAGATTGGGATACTTCTGCATCAGATCTATGCTGTAGTCCTGAGTGTGGGTGTGAGCCCATAGTTTCTAGGAGGCAATTCACTCTGCATTCATACTGTTTGGGTGTGTCCTGATCTTACAGTCTGTATCATAATGTCACACAACAGGCTCTTGTGTGCAGAGACACAGTGCGCTGTGAAGCTGTGTTTCCTGTTTAGCAATCTCATGTGAGTTTTGACTCTTCAAGGGGAAGGTACACTGGAATGTACTGTGTTTTCCAGGAGCCTCCACATGATTTTTGATTCATTGGTTCGTTTTGATTTATTGCTCTATTATCTCACATTCCTTTTAATAAATTAGTTTCTCCTATCTCTATTGTGTTTTTTCCCTCTTCCTTCCCCCCTCTTTTTTCCCAAGGTGAGGGAGGGGTGTCATGATTAACTCTTCAAACTGTGACAGGATGTGGTTTTCTCTACTGGGCAAATTAATATCCTGTAATAGAGAACTGGATCAATGAATGTCTGATAAATGTGGAAAAAATTCCATGGGAAAGTCAATGTGGTTTCTATTAATAGAGGTTTTGCCTTAGAAAACTCATTTCTTTGAAGGGGTAAATAAGGAGTGACAATGTTGATTCTATTTGGTTAGATTAGATTTCAAAAGGCCTTAGAAGGAACTGTATAGCTATGGGATAAGAAGACGGTGGCATGGTTATAAGTGGGAAATGTAGAGCAGAATCTCTGACCAACTCACAGAATAGAAAGAAGTCACTATTGGATGAGGTGACTGCTGCAGTTTATTCTGTTCCACAGTTTATTAAACAGTCTTGCAAAAGGTCAAGCAGCGAGGTGCTCAATTTTGCTGATGATAACAAGCTCTTTTGGCAGTGTGGCCCAGCCCCTGCCTCCCTGCTGCACTGCAAATCTGCTCTGCCAAGTGGCCCAGTGTAGTCCCAGGGGTGCACCCATTGCTCAGCATCAGCCAAACACTGGTGCACTATTAACACTGTCTGGACTGGAACCAGGGCATGGGGAGGGTGCAGTGCAGTGCCAGATGAAGTCATAGCAGATAACTGTTACACAATCCTGTGAACAGTTAAAATTATGCAGCCTTGCTTTCCATTTTGATAAAGGAATTTGAGAACTGGTTTCAAGATTACTGAAAAGAAAAATCAGCATTTTTTGGGTATATTTGAAACTCTATTTTCAGTTGACATTACCTGCAAATTTTCAAATGGAGTGTATGGAGTTCCAATATGATGTTCAACTCAAAAATCTGGCCATGTCTCTTTACTTTTATAAGGCCTATCTTACCAGAAAAAAACATTCCTTCCTTCACAACCGCATCTTATTCATGTCATCCCTTTTTGACAGTATCATAGAATCACAAGGTTGGAAAAGACCTACAAGATCATCTAGTCCAGCTGTTCTCCCATTACCATTGCTACCATAAGCCACTAAACCATATCTTGTAGCTCCTCATCCAGACGCCTCTTGAACAGTGCCAGGGACGGTGACTCCACCACCTCCCTGGGCAGCCCATTCCAGTATCTGACCACTCACTGAGAAAAGAAGTTTTTCATTATGTCTAATCTAAATCTCCCCTGGTGCAACTTGTGGCCATTTCCTTGGGTCCTGTTTGTTGCCTGGGAGAAGAGGCCAAACCTCCTCCTCATCACAACCTCCCTTCAGGAAGTTGTAGAGTGCAATGGAGTTTCCTCTGAGCCTCTTCCTCTCCAGACTAAACAATCCCAGCTCCCTCAGCTGCTCCTCATAAGACTTGTGCTCCAGACCCCTCACCAGTTTTGTTGCCCTTCTTTGAGCATGCTCCAGGGCCTCAATGTCTTTTTTGTAGTGAGGGGCCCAAAACTGGACACAATACTCAAGGTGCAGCCTCACCAGTGCTGAGTACAGAGGGATGATTACCTCCCTGCTCCTGCTGGCCACACTATTTCTAATGCAGGCCAGGATGGCACTGGCCTTCTTGGCCACCTAGTCACACTGTTGGCTGATGTTCAGCTGAGCATCAATTGATACCCCCAGGTCCCTTTGCTCTTCACAGTCATCCAGCCTCTCAGCCCCAAGCCTATAGAGCTGCATGGGGTTGTTGTGGCCAAAGTGCAGGACCCGGCACTTGGCCTTGTTGAACCTCATCCCATTCACCTCATCCCAGCGATCCAGCTTATCTAGATCTCTCTGAAGGGCCTCCCTACCCTCAGGCAGATTGACACTACCTCCCAACTTGGTATCCTCTGCAAACTTACTGAGCGTATGCTCAATCCCCTCATCTAGGTCATCAATAAGGATATTAAACAAGATGGGACCTAGTACCAACCCCTGGGGAACACCACTTGTATCGGATTGCCAGCTGGACTTAACTCCATTAACTACTACCCATTTGGGCATGGCCCTCTAGCCAGTTCCTTACCCAAAGAAGGGTATACCCGTCCAGGCTACAGGCAGCCAGTTTCCCTAGAAGAATACTGTGGGAGACCATTTCAAAGGCTTTGCTGAAGTCTAGGTAGACTACATCAACAACCTTTCCTTAGTCTACCAGTCTGGTCACCCAGTCATAGAAGGATATGAGGTTGGTCAAGCATGACCTACCTTTCATGAACCTGTGCTGGCTGGGCCTGATCCCCTGGATGCCATGCATGTGCCATGTGGTCTCACCCAAGATGATTTGCTCCATAACTTTCCCTGGTACCGAGGTCAGGCTAACAGGCCTGTAGTTCCCCGGATCCTCCTTACAACCCTTCCTGTAGATGGGAGTCACATTGGCAAGCCTCCAGTCTTCTGGGACCTCACCAGTCAACAAGGAGCGCTGATAGATGATGGAAAGCGGCTCAGCTATCGCCTCTGCCAGTTCCCCCTGAGATTCTCAGGTGAATCTCATCCGGCCCTATGGACTTGTGGCAGTCCAGTTGGAGTTAATATACACAAAATCACAGAATCATGAAATATCTCTAGTAGGAATAGACCCATGAGGATCATTGAGTCCAAATCCTTGTCCCACACAGGACCACCCAGAAATCAGATCATATATCTAAAAGCATTATCCAGATGCTTCTTGAACTCCAGTAAGCTCAGTGCCATGTCTGAGGAGAATCCATTCCAGTGTCCAACTACTTTCAGTGAAGAACCTTTTCCAGATATCCAACCTGAACCTTCTCTTTTGTAGCTTCATGCCATTCCCTTGGGTTCTATAACTGGTCACCAGAGGAAGGAGATCAGCACCTGTCCTTCCACACCCCATCATGAAGAAGCTGTAGTCCGCAATGAGGTCTTCCCTCAGTCTTCTCTAGGCTGAATAAACCAAGGGACTTCAGCCACTCCTCATGTGTCTTTCCTTCCATACCCTTCACTGTATTTGTAGCCCTCCTTTGGACACTCTCTAATAGTTTTATGTTCTTTTTATACTGTGGTGCCCAAAACTGTGCACAGTACTCAAGGTGAGGCCACACCAATGCAGTGTAGTGTGGGACAATCACTTCCTTTGATGGGCTAGCAGTGCTATACTTGATGCACCTCAGGAGACGGTTGGCTTTCCTGGATATCTGGACACACTACTGACTCATGTTCAACTTGCTGCTGACCGAGACCCCCAGATTCCTTTCAGCAGGGTTGCCTTCCAGTGTCTCATCCCCCAGTCTGTATGTATAGCCAGGGTTGCCCCTTCCCAGGTAGAGAATCTGGCACTTACTCTTATTACACTTCATACAATTGGTGATTGCCCAATTCTCAAATTTGCCTGGATGTCTCTTCAAGGCCTCTCCACTCTTGATGGTGTCAACAGCTCCTCCCAATTTAGTATCATCAGTAAACTTGCTCAAAACACCTTCCAGTCCTACATTCAAGTCATTTATGAAAACATTAAACAGAAATCATTGGCTGTGACCAATGACTGCATTGTCCTTCTCAGTAACTCCCAGCATAATTTTCTCCATAAATTTACCATGTACTGAAGTGAGACTGACAGGCCTTTAATTACCAGGGTCTCCTTTCTTGCCTTTCTTTAAAACTGGAACAATGTTTGCCAGTTTCCAGACAACTGTTATCTCTCCAGATTCCCAAGACTGTTGAAAAATAATTGAGGGAGGTCTCATAATGATATCAGCCAGCTCTCTGACTACCCTGGGATGAATCCCATCAGGTCCCATGCATCCAGGTGGAGCAGCAAATCCCACACTAGTTCTGGTTTGGCTGGGAGCTGATAGTCACCTCAGTCACAGTCTTCCAACTCAGGGCACCTGGAGTGCCAGAGCCCATCATCAGGGTTAAATGTCTCTGCTTTGTCTATGTCCCTGTTTGCAAGATGACCACTCTCATCAAGTAATGAACCCATGTTCTCTCTGCTCCTTCTTTTGTTGTTAATGTATTAAAAAAAAAGCTCTTTTTATTGTCCCACATTATGTTGGCCAGCTTCAACTCTAACTGAGCTTTGGCCACGCAGATTTTCTCTCTACAAAGGCGAACAGCATACCTTTAGTCTTCCCATATTGCCTGACCTTGCTTTCAGTGATAATAAACTTTCTTTTCTGCCTAAGCTCTAGAAGATCCATGTTCAGTCAAAGCCAGCCTTCTGCCTCATCTGCTTGACTTCCAGCATTTTCGGATTGCCTGTTTGTGTGCTCTCAGAAGGTGGTACTTAAAAAGTGACTTAAAAAAAGAATCCGTAAGTAGGCAGATTGCCTGCTCTGTTCAAACATTCCAGTTACACTGGCTTACCTTGTCTGGGGAATGGAATATGATTTTTTCCCCTTTAAAAGAGCAAGAAAATCCTATGCAAGTGGTCTAGATCTATATTTTCTGCCCATCTTTTGCATTATTATTAGCACAATAAGTAGCCTGCAGTAGTTATTAGATATACTGGGCTGACTGTCATTTTATCTTTCACAGAATTATTGCATGTTAGTGGAGTTAAGTTACACCAGAGGAAGACCTGACTATTCTCAATGACCTTGCTCTTGCACTGTGGCTGAAATATTTTGCTAACATAATGGACGTGGTTACAACAGATTTGTCCTGTGTTTTTTTGTTTTGTTTTGTTTTCTTTTTTTTTCCAGTGTATGTTAGACAGTTGATTTATTCCAAATTTGCACCTAACTTTAAAACTGGACTTGATATGTAACTGTGAGTTACAGATGAGGATCAGCCTTTGTGGGAGTAACCTTAATAATGTCTGCACTGTCTCAGATCAAGGGGCCAGAAATGACCACAACCAGGCTCTCAAAGAAAAACATGAGCAGAACTGATATGACACTTTCGATCACTCTTCTACAGTTTCTTTACATCTGCCTTTAATAGGCAGATCAGTTATTCCCAGGGCACTGGGATGGTACACAGAATACACCCCCAGTGATTCAGGTGGAGACAGTTAGAGAGCTCCTGCATCTGAACTGTCACAAGTCCATGGGACTGGATGGGCTCTACCCTCGGGTGCTGAGGGAGTTGGTGGAGGCGACTGCCGAGCCGCTTTTCGCCATCTACCAGCACTCCGGGTTATTTGGGGTGGTCCCAGAGGATTAGAGGCTTGCCAATGTGACTCCCATCTACAAGAAGGTTTGTAAGGAGGATCCAGGGAACTACAGGCCTGCCAGCCTGACCTCGGTATCTTTCTCTGGTCAGGCCTGACCTCGGGATCTTTCTCTCCTGGTATGAAATTGTGAATTTTCTTCCAGAAGAAAATCAGTATATGCGTGAAGAGTTGCTGGAACTCTGCGTGCTCTGGCCAGGGAAACAGTGTTCTATGATAACAGTGTGGATCTCATGAGCTGAAGAGTTAGTTGGGGTGCAGGATCACCTTGTATTATTAGCGGAGAGCCCAGAAGGAGGGTGACTTTACCTTGTTTTTGCAGAACCACTCCACCCATGGGGTGAGTCTGGCATGGTAATGTAAGGGAGGGAGGTATCACTGCTTATGATGTTGCTGGTTCTGTGATAGTATTTGGTGTCAGTGTTGTGAAAAATCCAGACAATAACATCCATGACTGTAGCTCATACAGACAAGAGTGAGATGCAGCATGGTCCATAGCAGTAGTGAGAAGTCTAAGAATACCTTTATTGGAGTAGAAAAAGGAGAAGCATAAATACTTCAGCTATGTTTTCTTTGGGGATGAAGACTTCACTGGTCCATTATGGGTAGATAATTATACCTTTTGTTTACTTGAGAACAAAGCTGAGGAGGAAGAATGAGCAATATATCCATGAAGAGGACCTTTGGAAAGTTGCTCCTAACTTATTGAATAAGTAAGAGTAGTAAAAGTCTTTGTGCTTGGATTTGGTGATATAATGTCTCCTGCATGAGCAGAGAAGGCCTTCATCTTCTTGTCCAGCAGAGGTATATAATAAGACGCTCTGGAAAAGAAACACACTTTTATAGAAAATGACACGAGAATCAAAATTAATGTGGTTTAAAATCTTGAGTTTGGGGGTTTGTTTATTTTTTCTTTTTTGACATCTGTGGATTTTGTAGCCAGACTCTAGAGTATGAAGGGAAGAACATCTGCCATAAAACTGCAGCACATGTTAGGCAATGTAACAGCACTACACTCACCATTAAATGAGGGACTTTTCCCTTGGGAATACTTCTGAACTCAGTGAATAACTCACTTCTGGATGCAGTGAATAACTGCCTAAAATGGGCTCTTCTTTGGGACATAGCCCTGTGGATTTGAGGGCCAGATCCTCACTGGCTGTAATAGGGTTTCATTTTACAGATGAAACCTGCTTTGGTTTACATCACCTGAGGATCTCATCTAAGACATGCTGTTGTATCAAATGAGGAGAACCCAGCTAGCTCTGCTGTGACTCAATTGTTATTGAGGGTGGAGGGGATGGAAGCAAAAGGGAAGATATGTTTTTATCTCAGCTACATTAGAAACATGGCAAGCTTGAACAATTTGAATACATTTTCTCTGGTTTACGAGTGGTGATGATTACACTGAACAAGGCACTAATCTGTAAGACAGATGAGGAAACAAAGCTTGGACACACTGCCAATTTTGATGAACTCTTTGAAGACTAATGATGACAGGTCTTCAGAATCACTATATGAGAAAGCAAAGCATCCTGCAGTGCAATGCAGCAATTGGGGTAGCTGGTGAGTGTATGTGAATATGGACTGTTACTTGTACTTCAGAGTATTTTGGATTTTAATCATGCTAAACTACTTAGTAATCTGGCCTAGTTTAGACACAGAGGGTATGGTGCAGCAGGAAGAAATAAAGATATGAGACGGAGAAAGGTAATACAGACATCCTGGTTCTCCTTGTGCCTATACTAACTAGTTCATTGAGCCAGGGTAGCACTGCAATAATGATAGCAGGAGTAGCATAACTTTATTTGAAAAGGAAGAAGGTAAGCTGATATCTTCTCACCTTTTCTTGGTTGCGTCTGCTGTGGCCTGCCTTGGATTTATTTTCTGCTGTTTTGATTCCTTTTGCCTGGAAAATGTGACTGCATCAGGAAACCTTTTACTTCTTTGCAACAGCATTAATGTTCAAAGCACAGCACAGCAGAGATTCATCTTCAGTCTTCAGGTTCATACCCAGTCTTCATCTTCTCTTCATTCTTCCCAGTAAGAGAAGAGGACACACTTTGGTGGTGTAATGTACAGCATTTGGAGTGATTTTAAAGGTGGATTCTGAGCCTTAGGCGACATCTAGGCCACTAAATTAAACTGAATAATCCTGGACACTAGAACCAAGTCATCTCAATGATCCCTAATGTGGATTTTGCATATAACAAGTAGTTCTCTGCTCAGTATTTAGGGACCTTGTCTGTGAGCCTGGGAATTAGAAGAATCCTTATAAGCAGTTTGTATGAGGCCAAAGAGTTGTGGCAGGTCTAAATCTCCCATCTTCCCTAGCATAAATTTATGTCTGCTGGCTAAAATATAATGGCTCTTGGAGCTTCATAAATCTTAATGTGAACCTTTATCAGAGAATACAGATATTTTAGTTAAAAGAACTTGAATTTCACGATGTAGAATCCTCTACTGAAGCATGATTTAAAAAAAAAAATATCTTCCACCTTCTGAAGGAAAAGATGAGGGAGTAATCAGATGCTCTTGCTTGGGTTCTCTTGAAGCATACAACAAGCCTGCAAGGGACAAAGCTGGTGTGACAGCTGTAGCATTAATAACAATACACAGGTAAGTCCCAGCTGCTGAGAGAGTACTTATCACACTTATGAGAGAGTTGTAAGAAAGACTACTCCAGGAGTTGGTATTCCGTGTTGCTTGTCGGCTCTTTATTCAACTCTGAGTCACCTTGAAATCAGAGGCTAGTGGAAGTTTTAAAGGGACTGGACACCCTACCTATAGTGACTTCCTGTGTCACAGTCTGAAAGAGTTAGTTGCATTATGGGGCTGTTCTCTTCCATTTTCTAATTATGACCACAGGAATTCATTCTGGCTTTGAAATTCAAGGCAGATGCATTCCTTAGCTACTGAGTCTCTTATAAAATTGTATGAAACCTTGAATTTGATAGCAGCAGTAATGTTCCAGTTCAGATAGGATAACACACACACACACACACAAAAACCACACCTAAGGAAATGTTATTCTTCTCCGCTCAGCCTCTGGAACTGGAGGAATTATACAGCTGACCCTGCCAGCATTAAACCATAGGCTTCTGGATGATTGCTAGGAAGTGGATTGAGCTTGGGCCACCCTGCAAAGGGCTGAGAACTGTGCTATGAGAATTTGTCACCCATCTCCTTCTCTGGTACTATGCTACTATGGTAGCATTTAAAGCCCCTCTGAAAAAAAAAAAAGACAGTGGACAAACAAACAAACAAAATACTGTGTTTTTGACCAGCAATACTCTTTCTGTCATAATGCACTTTGGACTTTTAATTTTTTATTAATAATTATTAATCGTTGAAGATTATATTAGCGAATGTGAAATAACATTACTGTAATGTTGTCAAATTTTTAAATTATTTAAAAAGAAGTTACCTGATAGACAGATCTGTAGCCCAGAGATTTTGCACAAAGTGCTCTCCTGCATCTTTGATACTCAAGTTTGCGCTGCTGTTAGTTGTGAAGAATGACTCTATGGATCAAAGTCTTGCTTTAAAGTCTGGTGTTGTGGTGAGCCTACATTTTTTCTCCTGGACAGTGGCAGCAGATACCTTTTTTATGATCATCTCTTCTGTTTTTTTGACAAGCCTTTGGTCCCACAATTAGTGAGCTGTTGGAAAACAAACATTCTTGCTAAAAGAAACAAACAACTGTGGCATAAGTTCATATTCAGCAAGAGAGCACAGATTAACCAGATTTTTCCTTTCCAAATATATTTGGTGTCAGTAAATACTCTTCTTATTTTCCTGTGGAAGCCACAGAGGAGGAATTAGTCATAATTTGGTACTGCGGCCAATGGCTGGAGATTCTAGGGACCATGGAAAAACGATAATAAATAGTCACAGAAGGATGTGTGGTAACATGGGAAGGATGTGAGCTATTGCAGAGACCTAGGTTTTCACAGAATCACAGAATTGTAGAGGTTGGAAGGGACCTCTAGAGATTGTCAAGTCCAACTCCCCTGCAAAGCAGGCCCCCTACAGCAATCTACACAGGTAGGTGTCCAGATGGGTCTTCAGTATCACCAGAGAAGGAGACTTCACAACTTCTCTGGGCAGCCTGTTCCAGTGTTCTATCACTCTCACTGTGAAAAAGTTACTTCTCATATTGGTGCGGGAATTTCTGTGCTCCAGTTTATGGCCATTTCCCCTTGTCCTGTCCCCAGAGACTGCTGAAAAGAGGTTGGCCATGTCCCTTTACTCCCACACTTAAGATATTTATAAACATTAATAAGATCTCCTCTCAGTCTTCTTTTCTCAAAGCTGAACAGACCCAGGTCACTCAGCCTTTCCTCATAGGGGAGGGTGGTTTTAGTGACTGAAATTCTGTTTAGTGCCACTAGGGAATACTCAAACCATTGCCAGTTTGTAAGAAACAGCAGCTTAATCTCAGCGTCCTTGAAAGTCAATAGTTAGGAGAAGGAAACGTATTTGATCCAAATAGAAGAAATAAGTGTTTAAACACATCTAAAAACTTTCCTTCATGTTACAGTAGGAGTTTGATAAATAGAATAACCTGCTTAAAAATTGAAGAGGTGAGCTCTTAATGCCCATGGCAGAGCATTATCTTGGTAAAGTTACTTTCTAGTGGCCTCACCCAAGACATTCATGTTTTATGCCCAGCATTCATTCTGAGGCTGTATTTTCAATCTGTGCCTTCTGCTTAAATACTGCAATGCCTTAAATGGGATATCTGCTAGCTAAAGTGTCTGCAAACAATTTCTTCTAGAGATTGGAAATAAATTATTTCACAGGGCTGGTCGGGTATGCAGTCGGGAAACTCTACGCTGAAAGGCTGTACACTGGGATGGATAATATGTTATCATGACCTTCCTTCCTGATCAAGGTGAAACAGACGCTTCTTTTCCCTCGTTTATGCTGACACAGACTTTCTTATCTGTTTTTTTGGTGTATGTACCTGCCCATCTGAATATCATCGGTATGCAGCTGGCATGAGAACTTGTTTCCTCACTTCCAAGGGCAGTATATCAATGTTGAATAATGCAGGTGGTACTCTGTAGAGCTTGCATACTGCGAGTCATTAAACCAGAGTGACTTTGGCTCCATGTGCGGTGAACAAGATGTTCTTTTTAAAAAAGTGATTTAGTGTTTCTGATTGTAGTAAATATTGCCCTATAAAACAGGAGTCACTCCCATTTACACTGAAACAATTTGTTTTAGGTTATTTAAAAACACTTCAGTTACTCTTAGTTAAGCTGCGCTATGTTTCCTCGCTGCCTTCTTAATCTCCAAGCAGGATATAACACATGTGAATACTTTTTTTTCTGGCTAATCATGGTCCGTTTTCATCCTCAGGAAGTTTCTCCAGTTGTGCCTTTGTAATCTTCAAAATTGTTTCCATCTTTTCCTCTTCTTCTTCACCTACTTGATCATCTCTTTTTTTTTCTTTTTTTTTTTGTCTTAGAAATGGTGCCAAATCCTTCTTTGAGCTCTTCCAAATGCAAACTCCCCTTTCATTCTGCTGTTTGTTCTGGGAAGAGTGAAAGTTCATTTTTCCTTGTCCAAGGGCCTTTGTATTAATTTAGCTCTCTCAGAATGGAAGGGGTACTTGTAATGCCATTTATTGCTGTGATTATTGGAGGAAAACTACATTTGTTCACTACATAGGCTTTCTAAGAGTTCTTAGGGCTGTGAACTTTTGCAGACCACCTAACATTAACATTCAGTTTTTGTAGCATCAGGAAAATATTTGAGGAATTTCTTTCGTGTGATTTGAAGAAAATAACAAGGAAGTGATTCTTACCAACACTCATACAGTTTGAGGTTTCATCTGTAGAAAGCTATGCCAAGCTTCAGACCCAGAAAAACTGCTTTTCTATGTGTTTTTTAATTATTTATGCCTGTGATTTCTGATGGGAAATAGGAGAAAAATGCGACCAATATGAATGAATCTGATAAATCTTTAGACTTCTCTAGAATGTTCAATTACAGGGTGCAAAATTTGCCTTAGCCAATGTAGAAGTGAATTTAAGGGGAAAAAATGTGTAATCTCCTGAAGAGATGAGGGCAGAGGGAGATCTCTGCAAGAAAATGCAAAAGCATATAACAAGTGTCTCCTTCATCGGCTTTATATTTATACAACTCTCTCTCAAGTCCATTCCTCTCTCTGCTGTGTTTTCACCATCTATTAAACAGAGGTGATTGTGCTGATCTCTTCTGGTGTATCTCTGAGACTGATTGATACTGCTATATGATAGTATTCTAGGTACTGACATGTGCCTGTTATTAGTAGCAATTTATACTTGATGGTTTAAATGGAGCTACTGTAGCTAAGAGTTTACTTGACTAATGAAAAGTTACAGCTGATTTACATATGGGCTATAACCAAAAGTTTGTGACTTTGACCTTACTGTCTTGCACTTGCAGGAAGAGGAAGAAAAGATATCTAAGATATTTTTAACAATAATTCTAATGAGCAAAGGAAATACTTTTAGACATAGAATAGAACAGAATAGAATAGTTAGTTGGAAGGCACCTGAAAAATCATCAACTGCCCAAACACTTCAGGGCTAACCAAAAGATAAAGCATGTTATTGTTGGCATTATCTAAGTGCCTCTTGAATACTCACTACCATGGGACATCAACTACCTTGCTGAGAATCTAGTTCTGGTGTTTGACTGCCTTAATAGTAAAGAAATGTTCCGTAATGCCCAGTCTGAACCTTTCCTGGCATAGGTTTGTGCAATTCCAGTCCTGCCATCCATTCCCAGGAGAAAAGACAAGCACCTCCCTCTACTTCCTTTCCAAAGGAGCTGCAGAAAACAATGTGTTTGCCTCTCAGCCTCAGCCTCTCCTCACAGAACATGCCTTCCATACCTGTTACCAGCTTTATTGCCCTTTTTGGAGCAGTCTTAAGGACCTTAACAGCCTTTTTTATTATGGAATCCAGAACTGCACACAATATTCAAGGTCAGTCCACATCAATGCTAAATGCAGTGGGAGAATCACCTATATTGACTGGCTGGCTATGCTGTGTTTAATGCATCCCAAAATGTAGTTTGCCCTGCTGGCTGCTAGGGCTCTATGCTGGCTCATGCTGAGCCTGCTGTTGTTGCCAGCACCCTCAGGACCCTTTGTGCTCAGTTGCTCACCAGCCACTCATCTCCAAGCCTTTCAATAGCCAGCCATGTCAATCTTCTCTGTAACTTTCCAGGTACTGAAGATTAAGCCTTCAACTGGAATTGGAGGACTGCAAGGTAGCATGATGATCGTTAAATTCTGTGGCGATGTGAAGTAAGTATCTGATGATGTTCCTCAAATATGACATTCCAAGGAAGTAAATGAGCTAATGACTTTGCTTAGGCACACAGTCAGACTGTCAGGGATTGCTGATTACAACTGCAATATCTTTTATTTAGGTTAGATATTAGGAGGAAGTTTTTCACTCAGAGGGTGGTGACACACTGGAACAGGTTGCCCGAGGAGGTTGTGGATGCCCCATCCGTGGAGTCATTCAAGGCCGGGTTGGATGTGGCTCTGGGCAGCCTGGTCTAGTGGTTGGCGACCCTGCCCACAGCATGGGGATTGAAATTAGATGATCATTATGGTCCTTTTCAACCCAGGCCGTTCTATAACTCTATGATTCTATGATCTCTGAATGTCATACTCAAAAAAGAGCCAGATTAGTATGGGAGTTATAAGGCCCCTCATCCTGCTATTTATTCAGTATGCCAGGTGTGAAGTAGATTCTGGGCCAGAGTCTGAGAACATACGAACTATCCAACCTATTTTAACTTAAAGCAACACTCCATTTCTGGGCCAGGCACAGTACTATGGTCTCCAATTCAGTCCTAAAGTATTAAGGCACTGTCTACTGACATTGTTAAAGGAAGAGACAATCAGCTGTTGAAGTGTCTCCTAATTGCCTTCTCTTTCATTTTTTTGCTGTGCTCCTGGCACCTTCTGGCTTTGCTTCATGTCTTGTACCAGTGTTTCCCTTTTATTACATGCCATTTTAAAATGTAACAAAATTTCTGCGAAATAAGCTAATGTGTTTTATGTTCAGTTTTTGCACCTATGCATTCAGCTTGACTTTGAGAAAATACTCAACGTGGTCTGAAATGTTAATTTTCTCCCTGGAGCCCAAGACTGCCAGTCCATTGAACTTGGAAGCTCTGCAGAATAGAATATTAATTCCCTATCTGCACTTACTGATGGGCAAAGATACAGTGGGACAAAGCTATCTAAAGAACCACAGATGCCCCAGGATCTGTTGGAGAAGGATAACTGTGCTGCTATCTCATGCTCTGTGTCTCTTCCCTGTGAGGATGCAGATAACCATGGGAGGTCAGCAGACTTCATGTCACTTTCCTTCCATGGTTCCAGACTTTATTTGATTTTCTTCCGGATTTTGGAAAAAAATCAAAACTAGGGTTGTAAAAGTTCACAAAATAAAACCCTAAATAAGTAAACCTGGCTTCTCTTGCTTCTGATAGCATCTAGCAAGGAGAATCCCATAAGTAAACTGTTGTTGCACTGTCAGAAGCCACCGTTGGGAGCCACCCTGCAGTGGCACACAGAGGTTCAGCTTCTTCTGAGTCCACTCCTTGCCAAAACTGCACTGCATTTGAAAAAAGTAAAATACATTTAATAAGTGCTCAAGTAAGCAAAACATCTAGGGTGAGCAATTGTTTGTAAAGAAGCTGCCAAAAAAACAAGATCAACCTCATTTAGCTGATTTTTGCAGCTATCTTAAGGGAAAATATTTCCCTGGACACTCATAACTATTCTCTGGATTGGTGGAGTGGTTTTGTGGGAGTGTGCAGCCTCAGCTGTACTGGTGACTTGCCTTTCTTTTGTGCTCCTGTTGAGAAGTCGGGATGAACTTTCCTTCCCCTGCAACTTTCTTAGTGAAAGACAGATTGGTTTATTTCTAAAACATGACCGTAGCCAAATTAAATGGTTCCTTCTTCTATTAGTGTTTTCTTACCTAGCAATGAAGAGGAAACCTGGACCTTAGTTATTTGTAGGCAAATTGCATATTTGACAGAAGTGCCAAGATTTCAGTCTATGGGAGTCTGCAATTCATACATCTCTGTGCTGATTGGCCCCTACCTCAAGGTATTCCAGCAGCTTCAGTTGTTGAGCCCTTTCCATGCAATTTGATGGACAGTGCCAAGGTAAAGTAGGTCAAGCTTATCTCTGGTTAGCCTCCAGCAAAACAATGACTGTGATTCTGACCACAAAAGAGTTTCAGCTTCATTTAACAAATCTGATGGCATGATACTAAAAATTACAATTGTAGTGATCCAAAAGTGGTCTAAAATCCTGCAGAAGCCTTGTGTTTTAGCCTAGTACTTGGGTATACAAAATGAAGGTGTGCTTGATGCCTAGCTTCCTGCATTATGAAAAATCAGGAAACTGAGGCAATTGCTTAAAATAATTTGTTATAATTATGTTCTCAGCCTCCTGAGATAGGTCTCTGTACCAGTGGAACAAAGATGTGCTCATAAAATCCCTTTATTTGTGTGTGAAGGAGCATTGGCACTGGAGAACAGAAGCAGAGGTGTGTGTGGAGGGAGATAAGAGAGATCCATGCCACTTCAGTGAGACTCTTTTATCCAGTGTCGGTGAGAGATGGAAAGGAAGGAAATTCCCAATGACATCTGCTTAAATTTATTAAAATTCTCACATTTTCTCTCTTCCCCCCCCCCCCACTGAGGCACCAGTGCAGAACAGGAAGGAATCAAAGAGAAAGCTATTTTCACTGCAGAGTGCTGCAATTAATTTTGTGCCCTTGAATGAACCTCATGTTTTATAGCTGACCCTGAAAGACTTTTTTTTTTTTTTTTTTTTTTTTTGCATTTCTTTTCTCCCTCAGCTTCAGTCCTATTTTTAGAGCTTGTTTTATCAGGAGCTTTAGTGGTCTATTTTTAAAGTACTTTGCAGGCTGCCAAACCATTGTTACTTTCTCTAGGGTAAGATCAAAACAATGCCTGTAGTAAACCTGTCCAGCATTTGCAATAGTTTGTTTGGTTTTTTTTAATCAGGATAAGAATTACTGACTGTAAAAAAAAATGCTTTTGCAAATACAGCCCCTCTGTGAACAGATTTATTTCCATAAAACATCCTTTTGCTTGTTTCGTGACTTTCCCCTTTTCTGAGACAACTATTGGTCTGGCCGTCAGATTGCTCACTACTGCATGAACCTGATCTGTACATTATTAGATCATCCAGAGTGACTGTAAATCAGGTTTGGTCCAAGTATTGCAGCATTTTTAATGTTTTTATAAAGCTCTTATTCTTGACTTTTGTTTTGGTAATAGGTTAAACAGTTCTGTTGTTTAGAAGATTTTGAAGAGCTTAAGATACTGAAAAGAGTAAAGTAAATATTAAAAAAGATTAAAGAATAACAAATACTAGTAATAATCATAATGATTTTTTTTTTTTTTTTACATTTCTCAAATGAGCCCAGGATAATTACAGCTTCTTTTTAGCTGTGGGGGGAAAAAAGTCAGGAACAGTTATGTAAAGATGTAAGAACAGATGTACTGCTCATGTAAGCAGGCACTGCTCCAACAATCTCACTCAAACTAGTTGATGTGGGGAAACATTTGTCTTCAAAGAAAGCTGGTCTCTGATTTGCCATTGAGTTACTGTTGCTTCATAAGCCACCACACATGAGCTTAACACAGTATCTGCTCATGTCATGCTATGATCCCTCACAAATGGTGTTCCTCAGGGATCGGTGTTGGGATGAGTGCTGTTTAACATCTTTGCAGGTGACATGGACAGTAGAATTGAGTGCACCCTCAGCAAGTTTGCAGATGATAGCAAGCTGAGTGGTTCAGTTGACACACTAGAGGGAAGGGATGCCATCTAGAGGGACCTGGACAGGCTTGAGAGGTGGGCCCATGCCAATTTCATGAAGTTCAACTAGGTCACATGCAAGGTCCTCACCTGGGTCAGTGTAATCTCAAGCACAGATACAGGCTGGGCGGAGAATGGCTTGAGAGCAGCCCTGAGGAGAACGATTTGGGAATGCTGATTGATGAGAGATTCAACATGAGCCAGCAATGTGCACTTGCAGCCCTGAAGGCCAACCGTATCCTGGGTTGCATCAAGAGAAGTGTGACCAGAAGGTCGAGTACAGTGATTCTGGCCATCTACTCTGCTCTTGTGAAACCCCACCTGGAGTATTATGTCCAGTTCTGGAGCCTCCAATACAAGAGGAACATGAAGTTGTTGGAGCAAGTCCAGAGGAGGGCCATGAAGATGATCAGAGGGCTAGAGCACAAGGATGGGCTGAGAGAGCTGAGGCTTTTCAGGCTGGAGAAGAGATGGCTCTTGGGAGACTTTATAGTGGCCTTCCAGTACTGGAAGGGGCCTACAGAAAAGCTGGGGAGGGACTTTTTAGAGGGGCATGTAGCAACAGGACAAGGGGAAATGGTTTTAAACTAGAAGAGGGTAGATTTAGGCTAGATATCAGGACGGGATTCTTTCCTGTGAGGATGATGAGGACACACTGGAACAGGTTGCCCAGTGAGGTTGTGAATGCCCCCTGCCTGGAGGCATTCTGGCCAGGCTGGATGGGGCTTTGAGCAACCTGGTCTGGAGGGAGGTGTCCCTGCCTCTAGCAGGGGCGTTGGAACTAGGTGGTCTTAAAGGTCCCTTGCAACCCAAACCATTCTGTGATTGTAATATTCTACGAAGTGTGAGGGACAGTGTCTGTAGTAAATCCCTTTCATGGATGCTTAAGCCAGTGTCTCTTCTGCACTTTCTCCTGTGGACTAACACCAACTAAGATGACAGTTCCTGCTCTTAAATCCATTTCTTCAGCTGTCTTTGAGCCCTGAGTGTACAGACAACAGATATGTGCAGAATACCTCCTCCTTTAGCTTCTTTAGTGAATGCCATGGGAAGTCCAAGGGATCGTTTCTGTGATGAGCCATACTTCTCGAGAATCACAGGGGCAATTTTGCACATTTGAGTCCACAAAACGTACTGTGGGCTCTATGCAAGGACATAATGCACAGTACACAAGAATGGCTCTGTATCTGGATGGTCCTTGTAGCTCTGAGCCCTTCCACTGAAACATAAACCATCCAGGAGCATCACAAGATGGAGATATTCATTTTAGTAACTATCCATCAATGGATTTCTATTTCATGAGTTTGTCCAGCTGCTTGTTAAGCCCTTATAAATGTCTACTGTGCACAAGAGTATGCAGCAAGGCGTTCCACAACTCAGCAGTCCAAGTGGAGATTCACCTTCTCATGTTTGAGCCTGCCTCTCCATTTGTTGTTTTCACTGCCCAAAGGCTCTAAATTGCATTCAGTGGTGGTTCATGAAAAGGCCCATCTCAACTTCACCCAGGAGACCTATGAACTTTTGCGATCCTAAAGTGGGACTCTTGTTTGTAACCAAGCCAGAGGAGTTTTCCTAGGTTTGGAGTTCATTACTCATATCTTACTCATAATCCTACTGGACAAAGAACAGTTATTTGGAAGCCCCAGCAGAAATGCCTGAAATGGTCCCTGCTCCTCCCTGATCCAGTTATTTTGGCACTAGACGCCTGAATGCTAAGAGAAACCAACAATTCTGGTTGCTGCTCTGGGCAGCTGAGTTCGTTGTCTGGTTTGGAAGCTGTACTTGCTGTATCAGATGGCTCTATGGTTGGCAGAGAATTTATTCAGAGCTACGCATATGCAGACTGTCTATCCTCTGAGGAAACAGCAATCAAGAGTACTCTTGCATACCCACCTACATCTGTACACTAATATTACAGCACTACATGATGACTGAAGAATGAAGGAACCAGCCTGTCTGCCACACACAACCTCCTTTGTACTGCTTCACTGCACAGTCTGCACCAGCTCAGCAGGCCTTTGGCTACGTCTTTGCTCCTGAACAGCAGAAGTTTTTCATAAATATATGAATCTACTTTATTCATACAGGAATAAGGATTAAATGGTGCAGTACCTCCATCATGGAGGTATCCTTTTAGACACTTTCCATGACCTGTGTCTATTCAGCACTCCTAGACTGCCGTTATACTTCCACAGAGAACATATACTAGCAGCTTGTAGCATTGCTTTTCCAAGTTCTGGAGAAAGCTCAAAGTCTTGTCAAAGTTTTGGAGCAGGGTGGATAGGAATAATTAACTCTTTATTTACATGTGAATCAATACTATGAGGGCTGCTCAGAAGTAACGCACCCTGTTTTATTATGTCGGCCCACAACGTCAGAGTTGGCTGTTGGTGGTATGACAGTAGAGATCGAAACTTCCCACCAATATTCCATTAGATTTTGTTGCAGCGCAACAGATAGCAGCACAGGGGCAGACTGACAAAAATGGCATCTAACAAGGAAGTGAGTATGAAGCAAGGGTATGTCACTGAAATCCTCCATGTGGAAAGAAAGGCACCCATTGACATTCATCAACACTTGCTGAATATTTACGAGGACCAAACAGTAGATGTTAGCACAGTGAAGTGGCTAGTGGTGTGTTTCATCCTTGGCAACAGTGGCAGTGGGTTAAACACAGCATGCAAGCATGCTCTTGTTCATTGCTGGCAAAAATGAATAGCTAATGGTAGCGACTATGCTGAAAAATACTGTTTCATAGCTGAGAATTTGCTCAATCACATGGTGTTGTTGTGCTCTTTGTATCTGTTGTAGCTCCCATGGAAATAAACAGAAGGCATTACTTTCAGAGTGACCTAGATGAATTAGAAGTTGCAGTGAAGATGGCTGAATACAGAGCAAGTTATAAACCTACAAGCAGTACTTTCTGATGCATTTATTTGTTAGAGCTGAGCATCTCCACCACATTCTGAAGCAGATGTGAAGGATCTTTTGTCAAAGCCTGTGATGACAGCAAAGATAGCAGCAGGTAATCAGATGTGAGCTGCCAGCTCCTTGGCATCTTTCTCTACTCCTGGAGCAGCTACATTAATTTTAATCTGTAGGCATTCCTGCTGCATGAAATCAAACCACACCAGTAGTACCAGGTCTGAGTCATGCCAGTGTACTTACATGTTTGTATATTTAGGAGTAAAGCTGTTGGAGTTCAGTATACAAAGTGGTAGCTGATAAGAGAAACAGTGGTAATAGTAGGTGTAAGGTTAACAGGTGTACAGAGAAGTTAGGCTGGTAAGAATAGTCAAATATACGGAAAAGGTGCTCACTGGTGTTGTAGGCTCACAGAGGAATTCCACAAGGAGCAATCTTCAGGAAGAGATCCTTCCTTAGTGGAAGTCAGCCCTTAAATGGGGTCTAGGAGAGGTGGAGCCTGGCTCCACCCCTTCAGGGCACACAAGTGAATTGCCTTCACCTGTGCTCCCACGGCTGACTCAGCACTTGCCTCAGGTGGTTAATCAGAGGTTCAGGCCATGATTCAACAGTTTCCATACAGTAGGCTATTTGGATAAGAGAAGAGGTGGTACATGCCGTCAGTAAGTGTATGGCACCTTGCGGTATTAGCCATAAATAAAATTGGCCTAGGCTGCTTTTAAGGCATTGGTTAAATCCTTTTTCTCAAACTTGGAGGTCATATAGCTGCCTGATAGGAAGCAAACAAGGTTCAGGTACTGAAGTTCTCTTTGCTGCAGATCCATTCTTATCATTACCATATCCATTAAGAAATACGAGTCACATCTCACCTCTGTTTGTCCTTTTTACCTCACTGCAGTTGAACAATTAATAAAGGCTGACATGAATCCATGCAGTACTGGATCATTCAGCTCGACTAGTGGGGTCTAGAACAATATATAGGCATTTATTATGTTTCTGTTGAACTGTAAGTATTATATATGACTAACTGCTTATAGTAATTGCAGGAAGAAGGATAGTACCTGGCTCTGACAAAAGGCTTCTTTAGACCAAGAAAACTCTTACGTGTTGGGATGCATTCAAATGGGCATAATGAGTTTATACTCTTTTGCTGTGTGCCTGCAGTATTTCTGTTCTAGGAATTAATTTTGGGTGGTCTTTCGTGGAGCCAGGAGTTGGGTTTGATGGTTCTTGTGGGTTCTCTCCAACTCAGGATATTCTGTGATTCAATGGGGGAGAAGCCTTTAATTCACTTTCTAATAAAGCTTTTTTACTTGTGGCTATGTGCAATTACATGGGGGAGAAGACTTAAGGCCATATTTCTGTGCCTAGAAGGGGAGGTGCCTATGAAAAAATCACTCTTTGAAAATACTGTGGAGCCCCAGTGCTTTGATGTCTGTGTTACAAAAGCATGCAGCTAAATAATCATGAATTTAGAACAACCAACTGTATGTGAATGCTATTTTTGGAAAGCACGGCACAGAAATACAGCACATGCAGCACATGTGAATTGGGAAAGTACAGTCTATTTTTGGAGCCTGCTTGCATATTTGCTGAGTCAAGGTTTGCAGAGAAATTCTGCATCTAACATTTCTTATGTCTGCTTTAGTGAGGTCATTGGCTTTCAAGAAATTTGTGAGTCCCACAAAGTCCTTTCTCCCTCAGCACTGTAGGGAAATTAATTAGAAAACTCCAAAAATAACTGGAGAATAAGAGGTAGAGAAAAAAGGGAGACAGCCTTGTGTTAATGGGGATGGATTGAGAAAAACTAATAGCTATGCATGTGCACAAAGACCACAAAAGCTTTAAAAAATATGGAAAGGGAAAAAGTGGATCTGAAAGAAAATAGTAAATTTACATCTTATTCTATTTTTGCTAAAGCAAACATATATTTAGGGAGTATCCCCTAGAGAAAACAATAATCAGAGAAAAAAACACTGAAATAGCATTGCATGAATTGAAGCCTCTGAATGCAACTCAGAACTACTGGAAATCTGAGTGGTCATCTCATTCAATACTCATCTTATGTCCAGAAACCTAACCTGAGATTCATGCTTGTAAACAAATCTCAATAGATCAGTTTTACCTGGGTTTTAGTTTTGCTTAAAAAGGTCCCGACCTTTGTCCTTTTCTTCAATTTGACCAGGCAATGGAACATCTGACTATCTCTTCATATTTCAGCAGTAGCTTCTTAAGTTGTATAGACAGCATGCTTGTCTATATACTAATAAGCCACCCATTTGTGCTTCGTTATCATAAAACTTGGTTATTCTGCTTAGCACTTCCTGCAGTTGCCATTTTGGGCAGCTCTCTGCCCAGATGGTAGCAACCCTGGCAAGGATTTTTTTCAGAGCTATATACAAATCACACTAGGATGGATTAGAGTCAACACCATCATAACTGCAAATCCACACATCCACCTCTGCAAGCAGAACCATGCAGGAAAACAAAATAACAAAAATAACACAAATCTGCTATGCTAACAAACCTCACCAGCTGTAAGTAAAATTAGAGATAATAGATTTTTAGCTTAATTCACATTGCATTTCTTGTTCATAGTGCAAGTGTGGCCCTTTTCCACTGGAGAAACTGAGGTACAGCATATTGAAATGTTTTTGATAGTTCAGGCATGCAGCCAAGAGCAGAACATTTTGGCAGTGACTGCACAGTGTACAGAAGTGATGATCTTAGTGTTAATTCAGTATCCATTATTTTGAAAAAATAATGTACTCATGTTTGCATCCTCTCTATTCCCAGACTGTCTTAACTGTCTGACCACTTGTGTCTGAAGAGGCATGCCACATTCTCATGGAACTCTATAGTACTCACAGATTATCAATAAACTACTGTTTAAAATGACAGTTAAAATATCTTGCATAGAGCAGATAAAATCGAATAGCCCATTTTATTTCTGGATTGCTGAATATCTTAGACACTAACTGGGTAGTCTGGAAGAAATAGTGTCATCAATACATATAAAATGGACTTAATTTGGAAACTGTGAAAAACTCATTTTGAATGCACTGCTTCTTTGAATTGTCTGAAAAGTTAATTCACAAGAGTTAAACTCAGATCATGATGTTTATCTCTTAGGAGCGACTAATCTCTTCAGTATAGGAGTTTGTTTTCAAAGCAAGTGACATTCTTACTTGCATTAATATGAATGAGAAATGTGTTGCACCAGATACCTGTATCTTGAGAGGATAAATAAAATAATCTGGTCTTTGACAAGCAGTGCCTCTTTTAGAGCAAGTCATTTTGATAAAAATAAGCAGTGAATAATTTGCAGGTCTTTTTGGATCACCAGAACAAAACCAATGTAGGTTTAGTATTGCTAGGAGTGACTTTATAGAACAGATAGCTAGGAGTTGCAGGCCCTACTTATTAACAGCGATAAATGCTGTGTGAAATCCTCCTCTTCTGGACTGTGATTCAGCTGAAGGTTAAGACTTACTTTTAGATGTTTACATGCCAGTAAGGTATCTAAACTCTCCTGTGAGCCCAATTTGACTACATACACAGAGGCTTTCTTCGACACTTTGAGGGACCCTATGACACCCTGGCTATACCAGCAACTTCTGGGGATTTGCAGGCATGGCGTGTGGCACTCTTTCTCAAACACTAGATGGAAGCCAAACCAGGGATTCCCTCAGCCATCTCAAATAGCATGAAGTGCCTATGTTTAAACAACTGAACTGAGCCACAGAGATCCTGTCACTAGGCAATGGAGCTGACTGAGAGATTCTTGGTCTGAAGCAGGCCTTATCTGGCTGGTGAGCTGGGTCCCTGAGATCCAAGAGCCTGCACTGGGTGGACTTTCCCAGTTACAGATGGAACTTAAAAACAGACGTTACGGATGCTAGCACAGACATGGTCTCCACCTTGAACTCAATCTTTACCTGACTGATAGATGGCAAATGAGATTGTGTTAATATAAACTTGCCCCTGTTCTCACTGATAAGAGAATCAAGAATAAGAAGGGAAACAAATGCAGACCAGTAGCAGGGAAACTGTTTTGGAACATGTCATGCTTTTATGATTTTTTGTTATTGGTATTCCACATCATAACATCATGTAATGCACTGGGAGTTAAAGACTTAATGCTCCAGTTCCATGGACTGTTGATATTTCTGGGTACCTGACACTCAGAAAAGAAGAACTATATCTCTCAGAAGACTTCGCTGTTCCATTTGTGTTTTCTGTTTAGAGGGAAAGATAAAACTGCTCACGAGTCAGGAGATTGTTCCTTTCTCAGATAGTGAAAGCAGGAATGAGTCATGGGCACCTGTAGTCAGGTAAGTGAGCAGCGGAGGTTTAAGCTGTGCCACAGACAATTACCAGGCCATCAGTCACAGAGCTCAGTTAAACACTACAGCCTCCATGGGCTTATCAATAATCAGATGCCATATTAAAGACAGCTTGTCCCTCTCTGCAGCTACATAAGTGATGCTCATAATTTTTTTAGTCAAGTTATTGTCTTTGTCAGGTAGCATGTTAAAGTATGTAAAGGCTAATGTGATCTAATGGTTTCACAAAGAAATTTCAACTATAGGATGGAAAGGGCCAATGAAGCAGTAACTGTGGATGAAGCCACAGTTTGTCTAAC
This sequence comes from Pavo muticus, assembly GCA_016647715.1. Classification (NCBI taxonomy): domain Eukaryota; kingdom Metazoa; phylum Chordata; class Aves; order Galliformes; family Phasianidae; genus Pavo; species Pavo muticus. The sequence continues at coordinate 1,050,128 of JACDJE010000292.1, forward strand.
TGCTGATTTTTGTAAGTATGCAATGAGAGAAAGCATTGCAAAGAAGTACAGGCATGATGTTTAATAGATTAGCAGTATAGGAACTTCTTCAGCTTGGGCTCATATTGCTTTTTGTTAGATAGGAGTTCTGAAGTTTGCCTGCTCCTAGACCAGATGAAGCACAGCAATATTTATCTCTTTTAGAGAAAACATCTGCAAACATCTACTGTGAGGCAAGTATGGAATTTGACAGTTCCCTAAATATAACCCTTCTCACTTCCTACCCACCCTTGTTTCAGGATACATTTGGATTTGAGAGACAGGATTTCTCAGTAGCAGAGGTGAGCAAATGATGCACTCACAGCAGCACAGAGTGTTACGAGTTTTATTCAGCATACACTTATACACACACAGGCATCCATTTTAGATAATCCTAGTAAGTGGCAAGCAGAAACTCCCTAAGCAAGTGCACTATTACTTACCAACCCTTGAGAGACAGCAAACTGCGGAAAAGGAAAGAGAAGGAACATGGCGGTGGATTTGATAGGTAGTGCCAGCAGAGCGTCCTGTGCTTCAAAGTGCACTTTTCCTCTCTCCTCCACTGCAGCCTCTCTCCTGCTTTTATTTTCCTCCATGTCTGCAGGGTTTTTTCCACTTGGACGCTGTACCACATGGCCAACACATGATACAGAGCCCAAGCGGAGCACGTGCTTGCAAAACAAGTCCTTGCAAAACCAAGATAAACTACCAAGGTCAGCTCTCTCTACGAGACACTCTCTCTTCACTTACCTTAAAACTGTCAGAATACTTTGTTCCACTCCAGGATCATTCTTCAGTCAGGGGCCTTTAGATCCCCAACATAATCCTGCATTCACATGACATTGGAAAGCAGAAAGGACAGTCATCACCAGCTCACCCCTGACTTGTTGGTAACTGATTGTTAGGTTACCCAGCTGTTGTAAAGATCTGTCTTCTTTTTGAAAGTTCCTACACTTTCAGCTTCCCTCTGACAAATGAAGGAACCTTTTCAATTAATTATGTATGAGGATTGCTCCCAGAGAAGGTTGCCAAGATCTTCAGGAGAGTGGCCCGAAGATTTCCCTCTGTTTCTGGAGGCTTACATTCTACGTTTAGAAACAGTGATTTTCTGTATCTCATCCTTATCTTGACAGTTTGTTGGAGAAAGCAAGGCACTATCTCTGAAGAGTACCTTTGCCAGCATCCATCATGCCAGGCATTAGCAATCTATATTTACAACCAGCTTTCAAAAAAGTAATTACTTTTTCTTTCTTTGTAGACTTCTGCTACTATGTAGATCTGAAGAGTTCACTTAAACAGCCCTCAAATCCTCCATGTACGCATACAAAGACCATTGGTAGCAGCAATGTGTGTGGACCTGCTGTAAGAACAGGAGGCAGCAGATACAGCTGCTTTAAACCAGCTTCAGATCACCTAAGAAAGGTAGCAGTCACAAACCAGTAATAAAGAAGGAATCACTTATCTCCTTCTGAGGATCAGGGCTTGCCAAACCCACCCTTGAATAGGTAGTGCTGTTTTTACTATTTCTTGTTCTTCTGGAGGCCTGTCTGTGGCTACCTGGGCCCCCTGAGGTGGATGACATTCTAGATGGTATTAGGACATCTTCTAGCCTCCATACCTGTGTAGTAATCTTATCTATAGTCCTGATACCTTCCCTTCTAGTGGGTGAAGGTATAAACCATTGTTGTTTCTCCTTTAATTGCCTCCACAGGCTTAGGAGGACACAGTTGAGTTGTTTATCAGTCTTACTAGACTGTAGCCCAGCCCATATAAGGTCATTTTGCATTTGCCTGAAAGAAGCTTTCACAGGCCCTGACTGTGGAATCCTTGGGGGGGAGTGAGGGGGAATCTTCAGGCTTGGACTTCTCAAGATCAGTATTCCTTTTCCTGTATTGCTTGAATTTGCACTTTAATCTTAGGCACTCCGTTTCTCTGAGGTCAGCCACTAATTGAGTGGCCTGTTGAATTATGGCCTTGGAGGCCACAAAAGTATTTAAGATGTCTACAACTGTCCCATGATGATGGGGAGAGCTTGCTGTAGAATTGAGTTTCTCATCCCCACAGTGTATTTGACCAAGTAAGGACTCTCAAAAGTGTCCTCATAGAGGGTTTATCTAATACCTAGCTCCCAAATGTAATTCTGGAGCTATTCCATAGAATTCCATAAACTACTATGGGTGGGTATATCTGGTTTGTTAGGTCACATCAGTCAACAGGCAGCCATAATCCATTGAATTAAGGAATGATTTTCCTCATTGTGTATGACAGTGGCATATAACTTTCGCCTCAGTGCTCGCTGTCTCATGATAGAGGCTAGTTTGAAAGCTTCTGGGTCATTTACCACAGCGCTTTCAGCTTCCATATCCCGTAGTCTCAACAACAAGGCCCTCAGCATTTGCTGGAATCATTGGACTAAGTCCATCAATTCAGCAGCCATCTTTGGGTGTGCAGTGACATGCATCAGAATTTGGGGGGGGGGAGGGAGCCATTCTTCAGGTGCCACCTTCATAGGTTTTTCTTGTATTTTTTTTTCTTGAGCAACTATTGGCCAGATTTCTAGAGGGCCCAGCTCCACCAGAGCCTCTAGCTCAGGTTTTTCAGAGTTCTACTTTCCAATATTGTCAGTGCCATAGGGGTCCGATTGCTCCCTTCATTCATGAGAGACAAGGCACTGTCTTGTTAAACTGCATTAGTTTGGGTAGGTTTACCTGTTAATACAGTGATCTTACATTCTAGCTGTTTAACTTGATTGCACAGTAATTGATTTTCATCCCCAAGATGCTGTTCTTAAGTATTTAAATGATTTAAGGCCATTAACAGAGGTCAGGCTACAGTGGATGCAGCAAAATCTCTTTCTTTGTTTATTGAAATATCCTTCCCTAGGCCTTCAAAATATACTATAATTTAGGGAACTGGCAGTGTTCGCCCCCTCCCTTAATGGGCCCCCATCTCTCTACTGTGGACGCCAGCCCATGCCAAGGGGAGCCTAGGAATCCCAATAGGCCCAGGTAACTCCTTATCCAGGGAAACGGATTTCCCCCCATCCAAACCAACTTGCTACACCCTTTAATAAATCTATTTCAGAATTTATATTGCCTTTTGTAGGTGCTTCTGCCTGTCCTGACAAATGTATGGATAGGAGGCAGCAGATATAGTTGCATTAAACCAGTTTTGGATCATCCAAGAAAGGTGGAGGTCACAGTCTAGTAATAAAGAAGAAATCATTTACCCCTTTCTGAGGATCAGGGCTCACCAAACACTCCAAAGGAGAAAATCTCCAAGAAGAGATACTTCCCTTCTGGCTGCCAGCCTTTAAATGTGGTTAGGGAGGGGTGAATTACTTCCACCTTGCTCCCAGGGCTGGATATGTCCCTTCACCAGGTGCTCAATCACTGGTTTAGGCTGGGACCTAAGAGTTACATACACCTGCCAAGGTAGTCCTGCCTGAAGTGCAGATATTCTGAATAGATCAGGGATGAAACAACTATCTTTTGATACAAGTGATATTTCTGTATGTATTTTTTCCCCCAAGACTTTTATGCCTCCTCAGTTTGGAATCAGCCTAAGCTGTCTACGAGAAAAAGACATGAGAAAGATTTTCTTGGAGTTTTGAGAAACTTTTGTTTTGTTTTCTAGTCCAGTTGCAAGACTGGCAACAGATTCTCTGCCATTTTTTAGTGAATATGTTGACCATGACTGTGTGACCCTTTTTTTAACCCATTTCTACACAATGATTCCCACTGAGCATTAGCACTCAGATAGAAAGACCCTAAAGACCAGGAAGAAATCTAAAGTGCAGGTTGCTTATCAAGGACTCCCAGCATTTGAGTTGCTGGAAATATATTGGGAGATTCTTGTTTTTTTGCCCAGTGGTGGGGGAACATGCAGCTGCCAGGGTATTCCTCTTCTCTCCTCAACTGGGAGAGGAAGATGGTGCTTCACACAGTGTATGTGTAGTACAGACAGTAGTTTATCCTGAGACATGAGGGAAAGATGAGTGACCATTTCAAAGGCTGAGGCATGTCTACAGCAACAAGAATGCAGACTGTGATTGCAGTGGTCTTTGCATATATGAAGTTTGTCTGAGCTGGAGATATATATACACACATATACGCATACACAGACACATCTTTTTTTTCCTACAATGACTGCCTTCGCAATACAATTTGAATGTTATGAGCTTTTTTTTTAATGGTTGAATTCATGACTGCATTTTAGGATTTATCCTGAAATTAGGTCTACACGGGACCTTGTGATATAAATTAATTACTGCAGATCTCAGATACAAGACACAGAGGCCTAATTGGGCTTCCAGAAAAATAGTGAAGTACAAAGAACAGGGTGGATGTTTTCCTTGCCTATGAGAATCAGACTGCAGTGCAGACTGCAGGAATCAAGGTAATTCATACCCCTTGGGAATAAGATATCTTTGTATTTTGCAGATATTCTGTGTTTTTATTTATCAGTAGCACAATTCCAAACTGCTAGATAGTCCCCTTGCTGGTGAAGTCAGGGGTTTCTCTTACTGGAAATTTTTCTGTTCTTATTATTACCAGCAGACTTGATGTCTTCTTCCCCTAGGAATTACAGTTCAGCCACATATCACTGTTGCTTGTCCTGCCAGAGATCAGACCCATTTCTTTATCCTGACAAGAGTCCACTGCTAGGAATTTAAAGAATATGCACTTCCAGTTGAGGATATCCAGCGGATGTCTTTTTTTCCCCAGCAAACATTTTTGTACTTCTCATTCCCAGATTGCAGATAGGTCATCAGCCCAAATTCACAGAGACATATTGTCACGGGGTTACCTGGACCAGTCTATGCCCGTGACAGGGACAGTGGGCCCAAGGGCCCCATTCCCAGCCTCCCCCCCCAAAGAGGAAGGGGAAGGGAAAAGGAAAGGAAAGAAAACAAACAGACCTCTAGGGAGGTAAACTTATTTTACTAACTATAATATAATATAATACAATCTAATTGAGATGGATAAATCAAACAAAGTGGAGAGAGAGAGTTAACGGAGCACTTGCCTCTTCGTTGGGAGTCCAAAGAAGCAACACCACCCCCCAGCCCACCCCTCCATGACGTGTAGGGGCAGGTAGCCGGATTAGAGTGTTAACACTTTAACTCCCAATGCACTACATGATGTTATGATGTGGAATACTGAAAAACCAAAATCACAAAACCGTGACACATATTTTTTCTGCTTCAGAATGAACTCTGCTTTTTAAACTTTGCTTTACAAAGATATTGTTATTACATCTGTAAGGTTAATAATTATACAGATATTATATAGTATACAGGAGAGTCAGGCTAGTAAGATTACTATGTTAGAAAAGATAATCAAATACAAATGAAGGGTGGCTCACCAGTGTTGTAGGCTTGCAAAACTCCACAAGGAGCAACCTCCAGGAAGAGATCCTTCCTCAGAGGAAGTCAGCCCTTAAATGGGATCTAGGAGAGCTGGAGCCTAGCTCCACCCTTTCCGGGCACACAGGTGAATTGCCTTCACCTGTGCTCCCATGGCTGACTCAGCACTTACCTCAGGTGGTTAATCAGAGGTTCAGGCTGTGATTCAACAGTTCCCATACAACATCTTTTCATTCTAAGTTTTCCTGTGTTTCCTTTCTACATAGTAGTTGTTCTTTCACCCTAATTTGTTTTATGCATACTTCTGATAAGCCAGTATATCACCTGTCAAAGGGTTAATGTTTTCCCTTCTACAGCATGTAAGAGAAGAAGAGAAAGTAAGAAGCTCATAGGATAACTTTTGTGTTATGTGCATGAACAAGAAAACAAATAGAGAAAGTGCAGAAATTCCACCCAATTTTCCACTGTTCTGCAAGGCAGCTACAACTCAGCTGAAAAAATACAGGCAAATTTTCTCATGCAGAACAGCCCTATTGGTGACAGATGCATACAGCACTGGACCAGTCCTTTACAAATCTCCCTTCAGGTATACTGCTGAATTGATTTTAATTGTTTACTATTTATTGCTTGAGGTACCTACCATCAGTAGTTTTCAAGTACCTTTCAATTCAGAGGATTAGATCATTTATAGTTTTTTCCACCAACACTGTGGTTGGACTGAGAACCTCAAGAATTGCATGGAGAAGTGATACGTTAGATGAGATCAGCTGATACAGCTGGAAAAATCCAGCAAGATTTTTGCCACACAGTCCCTTCATCAAACTATGAGTGCTGTGTTAAATGATGTATTACTGCAGAATAAGAAAACTGTAAGTCTGCAGAAACCAGTGGAGTTACATTGGTCTAATATTAGTGTACTCCAGCAGTAAATCAAGCCATGAGTTGCTGTGGTTGATGAGTACTTCTTGTAAATGGGGAGTGACGTTTCCTATTTTCCAGTCCCAAGGGACTTCGGCTGACAGCCACAACTTTTCAAATACGATGGAGAGCAGCTCCGCAACTACATCAGCCAGCTCCTTTAGGACCCTGAGATGAATGTCATCTGGCCCCATAGGCTTGTATACATTCAGTCTCATGAGGCAGTCCCGGACTTGCTCAGCAGGGGTGGATTTTCTCCCCCACTTCGCACCTAGAGGCCCAAGGGATGTGAGCTTCAGGGATGTGAGAAGGAATCCAGGGATGTGCCCTGGCAAAAGTTCATTCAAGGGATTAGTCTTTCCCCATCCAAACCACCCCATGATATTTTTCAGAAATGTCATGGTAAATATTTTAGGAGACTTACGATGGAATATCTTTAAAGGTATTTGTCTGCCTAGCTTGCCAAAATGTAAAGCAAACAGAGGTGTCGACAGAGCCTTTATTTGGGATACAGGCGCTATAGAACAAGTTAACAACGAAAGAGGAATTAACTCTCCCCTCCCAGCAACAGTATGGAAAGAAGGGTGAGCTGAGGAATGCAGCCCTCTCCAGTTCAAACTCTGGTGCACCAGAAAGGGGAAGGGAGAGGGGGGGCAAACCGCTCAGGCTTTGAGTACATACGCGCTCCCAGAAGCATGGCCAGAAGGGAGAGGAAAGCTGGATGTAGGGTCTTCCACTCTGGTCACTCAGGTGCTCACCTACTGGTTCAGGCTGTAACCTGGCAATTCCACTGCAGGCAGATACAGCAATATTTGAGGGAAGTGCGTATGTGAGCAGCAAAATTAGAGCTAACAGCCTTAAGCTTCACTGTTGAGTACTACAGAGACAGCCAAAAAGGACCTGGAATGACTGGGTAAAGAAAAGTAATGGTAAAGCTCTTGGATTTCACATCTTTAGACACTATCAGTGAAAAGAATTATCTGCCATGTTGGAAAGAGCAAATATAGTAAGGAAGTGATTAAAACCAGAGGAGGAAAGGATTAGGATAAGAAGGAGTTCCAGAGGTTCCATGAAAGTTAAAGACACATCCCACCTGCAAAGAAATGCTGAGATACTCCTTCTCCTGCATATAGACTTCATGCTCCTTGACTCTGTGAATGTTGCCTATTAGTTGGTTAGCCTGCATCTCTGGGATGAAGTCTGAGAACACACACTCACATTTCCTCATTGTGGATATTTTACTTTTATTACCTCCTTTCACAGTGCTTAAAGCATTATGAGACATAGCCTGGGAACATTAGTCCATAGAAATTTTTTCTGCTAGTCTGATTTCAAGTCTTAAGACTGTCTAAATCAAGTGTACAAAAGAATTCTATTTATTTATTTATTTTTCAGCTACAAAAATGCTCAGGAACCAGTAAGTCCTAAAATTCAGTCTGAAAAGATAGCAAAAAAATTTCATAATATTTTCTTGCTAGGTCAAAGGGAAGCAAGGATCTTTCATTTCTTTTTTTAAAATATTTTTACAGCATAAATAGAAGTTAAAGAAGATTACTACTGAAGAACCTGTTCTGAAAATCGTGAGAAATGCTAGAATTGTAGGTTTCAAAAACTCCGTAGTGCGAGAAAAGGTAGCTCTAAAAATTTTCCCTGAGGTAGCAGAGCAAGTGCAACTCATGCAGCAATTGGACAGTCACCAGAGACATGGGAGACCTGGCAGCTCCAGGCATTGCTCTGCCTTCTCCCTCATCATCACCTCAGCCCCAGAGCCATCTCTGCCTTCCTACTGCAGTTGCTCCACTTTCCATAAATAATTAAATATTCATTGAAGCAGGGACCCAAACCTCAGTTTCCCACATCCTGTGTGAACACCTGAACAACAGCACTGTCAAATCAATCTCCTTTGAAACTCTCTTCTCTCTCAGCAAATGTTTAAGTATTTATGCAGGTTAGAACTGCTGTGGCAGAGAAAACTGTGACAGACCTGCCTCGGGATAGAGAGCAGCCATTGGATAGGGAGAGTGGTTTGGTCATGCACAAGAGACACAGGAGTCCCTGGAGTTCACTGCCTAATCCAGGTATAGAGAAATAGTTCTAATTGTTGGATACATGATTAGACAAGGAAAATACGATTTTTTCCCACCCCTTTTCATGCCAGATCCTGGATACAAGAACTCTATCCTTACTGAGCTTGAGAGAATGAAGACACTTTCATGAAATATTTCTTCTTGTCATAGCCACACTTTCTAACAAGAAGCCCTTCACTGAAAACTCTTTAACAAGCAATACAAACTAAGGCTAGTTACAGCCCAGCACTCCAGCTAAATGAAAAGCAAACAACACACATGATATAACCATTCCTTGGTTAAACCTTCTGCAGAGAACAGAAATATCATCCTTTATTGGGGAATGCCCAGAGCCCTCTCCCGGTTTTTATCTCCTGGATTTCATAGCAGTGCCTCGAAAAAGAGCACAGCTATGGGTACGGCTAGAGCTTTGGTTGCAAACAGAATGTCTAAACATTTCCTGAGAAAAATAACACAGATGAGAGTTAGCCCAGTTGTATCAGTGACTGGGTTAAATTTTCAGCTTTGCTCGCTTACAAAGCAGGATGCTGTTTCCTTCACCTTTTTCAAGTTAGGGCAGAGGTTCTCAGCTGTAATAAAGGTGTTGAATTGCGGTGGGGGCTTAAAGCTACTTAGAAGAAGATATGAAAGGGGACCCAAAGCAATTCACCTCAGAGCATCTGCCTAAAGACAACCGCTGTTTTATTTATTGCTTCTGCCTGACTGTAGCTGTGAGTCTGTCTTGTTTAAAATGAGAGACTCAGAGGTTCTGTCATGGATTTGCAAATCAGTTAGGAGGAAGGGAGGAAAGTGAGGAAAGGAAGAAGAGATATTAGTGAGAGGAGATATAAAGGTGCAGAAGACAGATATAATGAAAGAAACTTCACCATGGATGACTGAAAATAACAGAAACCTCTTAGCAGGCAGATCTGCCACTACACAGTTAAACTCTTACAGGTTTTTTTTTTTTTTCCCTGGGAAAGGCACGGGAGACAAAGCCCACGTTGCATAGCAGCACTGGGCACTTCCTCATGCACCTTTTGGCCCTTGCTCAAAAAGAGAAACATCTAGACTCCTTAGCATCCATTCTCTCTCAGCATGGTGCTCAGGAATCCCACACATATGCAGCAATTTTTGAGCTTCTTGTGCAGCCTGGGGCTGGTATATATTAGGGTCACTGAAAGGGAACCCAGGGGTGAGACAGGAGCATGCCATGCATATCCCCAAACCAAGGAGGAGGCAAAGCAGCAGGGCTCTCAATGGATTTACACTGGCACTGCTGCAGGGGATAGCAGCTCTTAGGTAGGAATGGGTGAAGAGGAGGTGGCAGCAGAAGCTGTCCTGGTGTGCAGGGCCAAGAGAGTGGAAGGAGGGACAATTTTCAGGGCTTGAGCATGATTACTTACTGGGTTATTTATTACAGCTACTTTTATTGGCATTATTTGCCTCATGTAAGCAAGACATAATCAGAAACCAGAGTGACAGGCTTCCTAATCCAGTCTAAGTGTAAATCAGCCACATGAATTCATGTCCTCACCTGTGCCAGTGAAAATTTTCTTCCTGGGAGGATTTGGTCTTCTAAAAAGCCTCTAGAAACAACATTTTCAGAGATTTTCCTCTTTCTCTCACCCGCAAAGCAGCTGTTGATCTTCAAGGACAGAGTCAGTAGGAAAAATGCTGTAACAGTGCTTCAAAAGTTCAGCCTACAGGAGAGTGAAGTGTATTTCCTTTGAATTTCAAGCTATGTATTGCCTTTAGAGAGAGCCGCAGGCATACAGACAGCTCCCTCAGGGCCTGTTTGCCTTTGTTTTATTGGATGTGCTTTTACTCTCCTCAGAGCTTTGAACTTCAAAGGTGAGTCTAGGCCTTGCTCTGAAATTCTCCTGCAGGTGGAAAAACTCGTAACCTCAGCAGATAAATGGCAGCTGGGCTGCTCAATGAGGGTCAGAGGGCTATCTGGCTGATGGTTCAGATACTGCCTTTTCAAATGTTCCACAAGCTTAGCCTAACTCATGGGTGTCCAACCTTTTGGCTTGCCTGGGCTGCATTTAGTGAATAGAAAGTGTCTCGGACCGTATGTATGGCTGTTCCAAAAGTACTGCCTCCTATTTATTTCCATGGAAACTACAGCAAATACAAAGAGCACAATAACACTATTTGATAGAGCAATTTCTCATCTACAAAGCACAATTTTTCAACATAGTTACCACTGTTAGCTATGCATTTTTGCCAGCAATGAACAGGAGCCTTCATGCTGCACTCATAACGATCTGCACCAGCAAAGGTGATTCACTGTCACCACTGCTGAAACATACCACCCACCCCCTCACTGTGCTCCCATTCACTGTTTGGTCTCAATAAACATTCAGCAAGCACCAATGAATGCCAATGGTTGCAATTCTTCCACATGGAGGAATTCACTACCACACCTGTACTTCATCCACACTTCCATGTCAGATACCATTTTGTCAGACTGCCCCTCTGCTACCATCTGTTGCATAGCAACAATAGGTAATGGAATATTGGTGGGAAGGTTCAATCTCGACTGTCATACCACCAATATCCCCCTCTGATATTATGAGCCAACACAATAAAACAGGAGGCATTACTTTTGAACAGCCCTCACAAAATATGCAATATCGTTAATATATAAGTAAAACATTTTAATTTAAAATATTTTTTCTTAGAACATTTAAAAAAAAAAAAAAAAAAGAGAGAGAGAAACAAAAACATAAAACAAGTAGGATATTTGACCTTATTTTTGTGAAACTAAAACACCAGTCTGGTTTGATGGCAATGGCTGCAATTCTTACTGAGATCTCAAGGTGTTCATCAGAGATCTGTGATGAAATTTTACTCTTTCTGTACTACATCCTTGGCAATAATTGCTTGAAGTATGTGTTCTGCCATGAAGCAATGACATGAATAAGGTGTGATTGTGAAACGAAGAATATTTTCTCTGCTAAGATGGGGATTATGGAAGTTCAGTAAAGAGACATGATCAGATTTTTGAGCTGAATATTTGATCGCAACTCTATACATTTCATTTAAAAATTTGCAGGTCATGTATTTATATCAACTGAAGATGGTTCCAAAATGGTTCAACATGAGCTGACAAAGTGCTCTTGCAGCCCAAAAAGCCATCCATGTCCTCAGTTATATCAAAAGAAGGGTGGGCAGCAGAGGGGGAAATGATTGTCCCCCTTTACTCTGCTCTCATGAGACCCTACCGGCAGTGCTGTGTTCAGCTGTGGGTCCCCCAGCACAAGAAGGACATGAAGCTGTTGTTGTGGGTCCAGAGGAGAGACATGAAGATACTTAGAGGGCTGGAGCACCTCTCCAGTGAAGACAGGCTGGGAGGAGTTGCAGATGTTCTCCCTTATAGTGGGGCATCTTATAGTGGCCTTCCAATACCTAAAGGGGACTACTGGAAAGATGGAGAAAGACTCTTTGTCAGGGAGTGTAGTAACAGGACAAGGGGTAACATTTTTAAACTAAAAAAGGGCAGATATATACTAGACATAAAGAAGAATTTTTTTACTCAGAGGTGGTGAGGCACTGGAATGGGTTGCCCAGTAAGACTGTAGACGCCCCAACCCTGGAAGTGTTCGTGGCCAGGCTGGCTGGGGCTTTGGACAGCCTGGTCTAATGGGAGGTATCCATGCCCATGGTAGGGGGATTGGAACTGGATGACCTCTGTGGTCCCTTCCAACTCAAACCATCCTATGATTCCGTGATTCTATAATTCCACAAAAAGTCACAGCAGGAACATCAGCAGTCAGACCAGAATTTTAACCTCAGCTTGAGTCAATGTAAGAAAAAATGCTCCATCTGATTTTTCATACAGAAAAATTGAAAATTCAAATCAGAAACTTATATTCATGAAAAACTGCTTAACTATTTGCTTAAAAGATAATTTGGAAAAAAAAAAAAATGTAGTTCTTCAAGGTACTTGTATTTTCACCTCTGAGTGTACAGTACTGTTTTAAAAATTGGAATTCAAACTGGTAATTGAAATTTTTGTACATGTAAATGTGAGACCAGTTTAGACTTACTCTGTATCAGAGCAACCAGTCTTTGAGCAGTTAGAGCCTCTGCACAGCCAGAATGCAAGTGATTCTCCTTTACCCAGTTGGATAGAATTTGTTCAGACATTGTTATTATTGCCCAGTGTGTTTTTGTTTCAAAGTTATTTTAAAAGAATTTTAATAAATAATTTTCTTTTGTGGGACACAGTAGACTGAAGACTTTGATTCTTTCTTTCTTCAATCTGCTTGATAGGCTTACAACAACACTTTATAGGGATAAAGTCCATTCCAATTCAGATCAGCTGATCAGAATTTGTGGGTTGAGATAAAACTAATCACTAAGATAGAGAAAAGGAAAAGGAAAACAGTTATGACTATATATATACAAATGTATATGTAGTGGAAATTCTAAGTTATCGCTTGGAACAGTGATTGAGCACCTGGTAGGAAGGCAGGGCCAACCCAGGGGAGCTCAAGTGCATGCAGGAAGGGGTGGAGCCAGGAGCTTACCTTCTGAAGGTAAGCAGCTTTTTTCCCTTATTTCTGTGCTCACTGCTGTTATGTCTGAGTGAATACTCGCTTACTGCAGCCTGGAATCCTGCTGCTCCGCTGTCTTGTTGCGCTTTCCATTGCATTACAATCATGTTACAGTGTATTAACAACTGATATACAAGTAACTGCTCCCCACCTCCTGACTGATGCCCAGCTAGCCCCTAAGCAGAGAAAGAGAAAAAATGAACTTCCACTCCCTTCAAAAATCTTTCTGCTTGATGTCATACAGTATGGAATATCCCTTTGGCTAGTTTAAGTCAGCTGTCCTAATTCTTTTCCCTCCCAGCTCCTTGGGCCCTTCGCTACGAATGGCCTTGGCTTAGCAGGCAGCTATAAACATTGGTGTATTATTAACATTATTTTTCTTCTAGAACCAAAACATAGCATCATACCAGACACTCTGAAGAAAACAATTATGTCCCAGCTGAATATTAAAGATTCTGTTACATGCTCTTGCTTTGTATACTGAAGGCTCAGTGAAAGGCAGTCCCTTATCCTTCTCCTTTGCCTTTGTCACTACCTTCACCTTTTCTTTCTTTTACCTAAATGGTTATTAAATTCCATGCACATGCCCTCTGAAAAGTAACTGCAAGTTGTCTCAGAGACCTGATATGTATGGAATGCACTGCAGTAGATACACTATAATCTCAAAGGCTCTACACCCCACAAATCTCAGCTCAAGATCCTCACTAGCCTATAAACACCAGAAATTAATGATATGACATCCTCAGGAAATTGTAAGTCAGCTGTACAAGTGCCTCATGGGAGAAACTCATATTACTAGAGTTTCAGTAAACTGACACTGAAAGAATGCTGGAGAAGCTTCCCAGGCTTTATGAGCTCGATCTTGCTGATATCAAGGTCTAAGTGAATTCTGACATGATTAAATTTTTGAAACAGTGGCCATCTGAAAAGGCTTGGGATTCTAGGCTTGCTATATCAATTTGTGGTGATAGCAATGCACAGTATGCACATCACAATCTTGCTCAAGGTTGTCTTTGCACGTGCTGGTTGACATTCTGTTGCTGAGATTTTAGACTGTTTTTGTACATATAAGATGTGGTGGGAGCTTGAAGAAAGGGTAAGTCAGGGAAGGTTATAGTTCAGATTGTCTTGACTTATATTTTGTGGCCTCTAACAGGCCCCTTTTGAACAGGTATCAGTCAAGGAAGAAGCTTAGCTTGAACTGCTGCTTGATCTGCTATACAATGAGTGACTGGAACAGGCTGCCCAGGGAGGTTGTGGATTCTCCTCTGGAGATATTCAACACCTGCCTGGATGCCTACCTGTGTAGCCTGCTGCAGGGAGCCTACTTTGGAAGGGGGTTTGGACCTCAATGATCTCTAAAGGTCTCTCCCAACCACTACAATTCTGTGATCCTGTGACTTCCACTGTCATTTGTGAGTTATTTTTTTGAGTTATTTTGAGTTCTGTTTTAATGAAGGAGCAAAGCCTCGAACACACAGAAATTAGTTTGTCAAAAAAGATACGTTTCTGGATGAGTGACTATAGTATTCAAGTGTTGGGGCCTTTCCCACAGGAATCCTTTCAGAGTATGAACTGAAAGAAATGAGATTAGGTTCAGGATTGAGCCTGTCCATGAAGTGGTCCTCAGTGTTAGGTTCTGGCTGATGTGTGACATCCCTGCGATGTGTTTTTAGGAGTGCTGAAGCTGTTGGTGGCTCAGCAAGACATCAGCAAAAACATTCCTTCCATACTTCCTATTTGGCATAGCTTTGTGTTTGTGTAAATCATATGTGAAGTTTCTTTTTCTTAACTTATGGCTCTTCTATTTGCAACAGACACAATACTCTCTAAGCAGTGATTCATCCTGTTGCCTTCAGAGAGGTTCATGATGCAAAGAAAGATTGTGAATTTTGGTCCTTTTCTAGCAGTTGATTTATCCACTCACTACTGCTGAGATTTGAGAAAGGAAGACATGAACGGGAAAAATTATTTTGAGGTTACTATGGGGGTGGACCTAGTAGCCTTGTCTAAATTACACCAGCAGCAGTTTAAATACATATTCATCCTGGGACGTGTTCACTATCTGCTTGCAGTGAACAGTTTCTTAATCTAGTGACAGACATCAGTTCTGATTAAAAAAACAAACAGAACTACATCTTTTCTGACCCAACATCTGTTTTCTGTCTAATCCGCTCATTGCTAACAATTCATTTGAAGTCAGATAAGATCTATGCTGTTCTAAAGTGAAAATCTCATGTAGAAATACAACTAATTGTTGAAAAGGGAATTTAAGCACATCCTTTATATTAAAAAAAAAAAAAAGACTTGCGATTTTAAAGCTCATTGATCTCTTTGGAGTAACCAAGTTGTGTTGGGGTAACTGAGTTAGTGAATTGAAATGAACCTCTGAAAATATAAGATTTATTTTGTTCAGAAGAAAAATGTTTTCTTTTGATCAGTTCTTCTCCAATTGCTGAAGTGTTCTGGAAGTTTTTTCTGGTGAATCTGATCATACTAAAATTTTTTATTGTTCTTCTTTCCCTCGTATTTCCAAGGAGGGATTCTTCCATGCTGCTATCATGTAAGGGGACAAAATGAGGGCCACTGGGGCTAAGCAGGTAGTTCAAGGCTCAAAACAGAGCTTGATGGGTGAAGAGGGTGGAGTTCAAAGGGATGGAGAGGGGCAAGGGGGTGCTGCTTCCCTAAAGTGTCTGTACACTAACGCGCGCAGCATGGGAAATAAACAGGAAGAGTTGGAGATCTGCATGTGGTCGCAAGGCCATCATCTCATTGTGATCACGGAGACGTGGTGGGAGAGCTCGCATGACTGGAATGTTGTCATGGAGGGCTATGTGCTTTTTAGGAAAGATCGGCTGGCGAGGCAGGGTGGTGGAGTTGCTCTTTATGTGAGAGAGCAGCTAGAATGTATTGAACTCCATCTGGGGGAGAGTGATGTAGCAGTGGAGAGCTTGTGGGTGAGAATTAAGGGGCAGGCTGGTATGGGTGACACTGTTGTGGGTGTGTACTACAGGCCTCCTGATCAGGAGGAGGAGGTTGATGAGGCCTTCCATAATGAACTGGAAGTAGCGTCACGATCCCAGGCGCTGGTGCTTATGGGAGACTTCAATTATCCAGATATTTGCTGGATAAGCAACATGGCCAGGCATGCGCGGTCCAGACGGTTCCTGCAATGTGTTGAAGACAACTTTCTGATGCAGGTGGTGGAGGAACTGACGAGGGGAGGGGTGTTGCTGGACCTTATTCTCACTAATAAGGAAGGGCTTGTTAAGGAAGTACAAGTCGGGGGCAGCTTGGGTTGTAGTGACCACGAGATGGCGGAGTTCAAGATCTTGAGTGGAAGAAGCAAAGCAAACAGTAGGATTGCTACTCTGGTCTTTAGGAGAGCCAACTTTGATCTCTTCCGGGACCTACTTGGAGCTACCCAGTGGGCTAGGGTGTTAGAAGGTAAGGGGGCCTGTGAGAGGTGGTCAGCATTTAAACAGCTCTTCTTCCAAGCTCAGGATTGGTGCATTTCTGGAGCAAGAAATCAGAAAAGGGTGGCAGGAGACCTGTGTGGATGAGTAAGGAGCTCATGCACAAACTCAAAGGGAAGAAGAAGGTCCATGAAATGTGGAAAAAGGGTCTGACCGCTTGTGAAGAATACAGAAATGTTGTCAGGGCCTGCAGGGATGCGACAAGGAAGGCTAAAGCCCACCTGGAATTGAATGTGGCAAAAGAGATAAAGGATAATAAAAAAAGGCTTTAAGTATGTTAACAGTAAAAGGAAGACTAGGGAGAATGTGGATCCCCTACTAAGTGAGAGGGGTGTTCTGGTAACGGGGGATGCTGAGAAGGTGGAGATACTGAACGCCTTCTTTGCTTCTGTCCTCAGTGAAAAAGCTCTCCCTCAGGAATCCCAGACACTGGAGGTTAGAGGGTCTGGGGAATGGAAGACTTCCCTTTAGTCAGGGAAGAGGTGGTCCGAGAGTGCCTAGGCAACACCAATGTTCATAAATCCATGGGACCAGATGGGGTAGATCCACGGGTGCTGAGGGAGCTGGCAGAGGTGATTGCTGAATCGCTCTCTATCATCTTTGAGGGGTCTTGGAGAACGGGGGAGGTGCCTGAAGACTGGAGGATAGCCGATGTCACTCTGGTCTTCAAAAAGGGCAAGAAGGAAGATCCAGGTAATTACAGGCCGGTCAGCCTCACCTCTGTCCCTGGAAAGGCAATGGAACAGCTTGTGCTGGATGCCATCTCCAGACAATTGGAAGAAAAGGATGTTATCAGGAGAAGCCAGCATGGGTTCACCTGGGGGAGGTCGTGCTTGACCAACCTAGTAGCCTTCTATGGTGTTGTCACTGGCTGGGTGGATGGGGGGAGAGCAGTGGATGTAATCTACCTTGATTTCAGCAAGGCATTTGATACTGTCTCTCACAACATCCTTATAACAAAGCTGAGGAAGTGTGGGGTAGATGAGTGGACAGTGAGGTGGGTTGAAAACTGTCTGACTGGCAGAGCACAGAGGGTCGTCACTGGAGGTGCAGAGTCCAGTTGGAGACCTGTAACTAGTGGTGTTCCTCAGGGGTCGGTGCTGGGTCCGGTCTTGTTCAACATCTTCATCAGTGACCCTCATGAGGGGATAGTGGCCACCCTCAGCAAGTTTGCTGATGATACAAAGTTGGGAGGATTGGCTGACACACCTGAAGGCTGTGCTGCCATTCAGCAAGACCTGGACAGGCCGGAGAGCTGGGCAGTAAGAAACCAGATGAGGTTTAACAAAAGCAAGTGTAGAGTCTTGCACCTAGGGAGGAATAATTGCATGCAGCGGTACAGGTTGGGGGATGATCTGCTGGAGAGGAGCTCTGCAGAGAGGGACCTGGGTGTCCTGGTGGACGACAGGTTGGCCATGAGCCAGCAGTGTGCCCTTGTGGCCAAAAAGGCCAATGCCATTCTGGGCTGCATTAAAAAGAACTTGGCCAGCAGGTTGAGAGAGGTGATCCTCCCCCTCTACTCTGCCCTGGTAAGGCCTCATCTGGAGTACTGTGTCCAGTTCTGGGCTCCAGTACAAAAAAAACAGGGATCTCTTGGGAAGAGTCCAGTGGAGGGCCACAAAGATGGTGAAGGGCCTGGAGCATCTCCCCTATGAAGAAAGGCTAAGTGAACTGGGTCTGTTTAGCCTTGAGAAAAGAAGACTGAGAGGGGACCTGATCCATGTCTATAGATATCTATGGTGTGGGGGGCAAAGTGGCGAGGCCAGACTCTTTTAAGCAGTGTGTGGAGACAGGACAAGGGGAAACGGCCAGAAACTGGAGCATAGGAAGTTCCGCACAAATGTGAGCAAGAACTTCTTTACGGTGAGGGTGACGGAGCACTGGAATAGGCTGCCCAGGGAGGTTGTGGAGTCTCCTCCTCTGGAGATATTCAAGACCCTCCTGGACACCTACCTGCGCAACCTGGTGTAGGGAACCTGCTTTGGCAGGGGGGTTGGACTCGATGATCTCTGGGAGGTCCCTTCCAACCCCTACAATTCTGTGATTCTTTGATTTGGATTTATTTGATCTGTTTTTTATATCCTTTATCTCCCTAATTATATTCTTCATGATATTAAGGCAAGTCAGTAAGCACAAGTCCAAAATTAACAGAGATCTAAGTTTGTCATGTACTCTGCAGCTCAAGCATAGATGCAGCATCATGCAAACTGCTTGTCATTTAAGCAGTACAGTGTAGCTCTGTCTCAAGCTTAGTTTACATAATGTCTTTGCATAATGCCATGTATATGAAATGTGGATAGCAGCATTACCTAAATGTGGGAGGAAAGAAAGGGATTACTATGAGATGCAAGAATTACTACTTGATCAATTCATCTGGTTGTGACAAATACAAAGATAATGGAGCCAGTCTGTGACTGTGCTTGTAAGGTGGTGGAAAATGTGGTATTAAGCACTGGGTATGTGACATCCATTTCATTAAGCTGGTACTGAACTGGTATACTGTGCACATTGTTAGTACACACTAGTGTTGACAGTTTCTTTCCAGTGACACAAATTAATAACCTAATCACTTTTGCTCTCTAAGAGATTGATTACAATTTTCTCAAGTGTTGCAGGACCATTAACCTTAGTTTACCATTTTTTAATAGAGAGAGATGCTGGAATTTATAAAGACAGCTATTTCTAAATAAATTAAATGTCAGTATAGGTGAGTAGGCATGTAAACAATATTATATAATCAGAAAGGTATATCATACTTATAATAGTACAGTCATGTAAATGCTTCTTCTGTAGATCAGCCATGAATGGCATGAGGAATGTGAAATAGCCTTAATATGAAGACCTACCTATTCTCCCTTTTCTCTTTTCTCTTTCTCAGTGATTAAGCCTCTGGATTGCAATTTGCTGAAAAGGAAGTCAGGCTGCCCATTTCAATTGATCTCCTTTTCAGCTGACATACCTTTGCTCCATTCCAATGCATCTGGAGTCATTTGATATTGCCATCTCACAAAAAGGAAACTGAATTAAACTGGCCCTTAATCTGAACTGCTATATCATATCCTATGTGCGTCATTTTATACACCTATCCTACTGGTTCATAAAAGCCTGCCATATACTTGGCTTCTACAAACTTTTTGATGCATGCCCTTCTAAAATTAACACAGCTCACTAAAGTCTTGTTGTTCATGAACAACCAGAGCTGAAATTTCTATTAAGATCTGTGCTAACCAGTGAAGATGTACTGGGAAAAAAATATGAAACATAAACCTTGTTTAGTAAAGTCAACCTCATTTTCTCGCTTGGGGTTGGCTTCAGTATTTCCAAAATTTTGGATGCGTGTCTGGTGAATGCTTTTGGCAATCTGTAGGTGCCTGTGAACACATCTTCTCACTCTCCAATAGCTACCTGAGAAAAAAGCACATAACACCACTAGTATTTGTAATCTCCCATGAACTCTGTACTTCAGAAGCAATTCTGCACAAAACCAGAAGCTGCATCTTCATACAAAATCACCTAAGTATTCAATGAATCTTGATTATGACTATAAGCATGTCACCCCTCAATGGACATCAGGACAAACATTAAAAGAAAATGAGGAAAACTTATTGGCAAGTCATTCAGGTCCCTTTACATGGAGAAGACACAGGCAGCTACTCTCAACGCACACTGCTGCACCTCACACATCTTTTGTAAATCAGCATATGATGTACACAGAGTAATGGCACAAAGAACAACCAAAATGTATGCAGATCACCGTTTGTACTAATTTAAATGTCAATATCTAAATTATGTTAGTCATTTACTGGATCCAGGAGAAGAATTTGTTGAAGCTTCCTTCAGCTTCCATTGTATTCAGAAACTGTCCTCTGAAGGGTTTATAGTATCTGCATTGTTACCAACCCCCCTCAACTCTCCTTTATTCAAGTATGTGTCTCTCATAGATGTGTTTTCTCTGTTGTATTGATCCCTTCCAGATTTTATTATTGGCTTCCCATGTGCCACAATTCTTCCCTCACCTTGAAGCATTTCAGAGGGCTAAATGCTCACTGATTTTTCCTGTCTGCCTCCTCTTCTCACTCTGGTTCTGCTCTGCTGCTACTGCAGCACAATGAAAGCATAACTAGAGGAGCAGAACTAATTTATTTTGTTTTTAATGAGATGTGTTTGGGAGAAGATCTCTTTGATCGAGATCTGAAAGACAGGTTTGAAATACAGAATTTTCTTTAGAACCCCAGAGGCTGAGAAATTGTTTGAGCTATGAAGGCTTTGTATAGAAGAGGAACTATGTTGTGTTTCCTAAGCTTTAGGTGATCCATGATGGATGATAAGCTTGGAGGTAGTTGTACAAATTTCCTGGACAGGATAGCAGACTAGCCAGTTAGATGAATTGGAGGAAGGTCAGGACTGTCTCAGACTGATTTGACATTGAGGCAGTGGATGGACAACATACAGCTGAAAAGAGGGAGCTGCTACATTCCTAGTCTTGTTTTCACTGTTCCAACAACCTGATTATGATTTTGCTCTTGGCAATATAAACACTGAGGACTTCCACTAAGGGCACTGAGGAATCCAATTGAAGCACAATCATGTCGTCAGTATCAAGGCAAAACATTTACTGGGACAAGCATAGGCTTGTGTTGCAGAACATGAGCCACCAGTAATAAAATAATTTTCTGTATCACCGAGTAACACAGAGCACACAAAGCAGTGGAATTTTCTCTGTCACTGCCCTGTTTGAAAGAACACCAGACTCTAACAATGGGCATCTACACTTGTCAAGATTTTTAAGGTCAGAATTTGGAAACCTAGATTCCAAATTGCTTTCCAAGATGAAATATTTCCTTCCTATTTTTTGTCAGTATTTCTTCACTCAAGTCCAATCAAAGGGTAAATATCCCAAAGCAGTCAGATGCAATACACTCTAATCATCATTACTGTGTTAGAAAATTGATGTCATGGAAGGCTCAGAGTAGGCAGCTTGGAAGTATTTATTGGGATTTAAGAACTTAGTACAATTATGATGTCCAGTAACTGCCTGGATTGGTATGTGAGGGAAGCAAGAAAGGAGACAAGAAGTGTAGAAGACTAGAAGTATATCTTGTTTTCAGAATGTATGTAAGATCAATGATTGGACAAACTGACAGATATGGATTGAGATGTATTTACTCTGTTACACTCTTCTATTTTTTCCCATCTGGCTATATATTCTGCATCAGTCCTGAAACAGGTTAGGCCTACCTGTGTATTGGAATCATGAGCTGATATGATAATGTTCAGTCTTTGATACCTTCATTTTTTCAGTGCCTTTATATTTCCAACAACCAAAATTTTCTAGAAGACAGATTTCAGTATTTTTTTAACTTTTTTTTTTTTTTTTCATATTTGGGCTGCTTTAGCAGGGCAGACTCTTTCCCCTTTCCCTTTCCCCTTCCTTTTTCCTTTCCCTATGAATCTCTTCTGTTGTGGATTAACCCAGCTAACCCAGCAAGCAGCTGAGCACCACACAGCCATTCACTTACTCATACCACTGATGGGGTAGGAATTGAAGTGACAGAACTCATCAGAACTCATGGGACCAGATAAGGACAGTTCAGTAAGAAAGGAAGGAAGAAATAATAATAAAACACAAAACAAAGAAACAAACAAAAAAACCCACCAAGTGATGTGCAATGCAATTGTTCAACACCAACTGACCAATGCCCAGTTAATCCCTGAGATACAGCAGCAGTCTTCTCCAGACAACTCCCTAGCTGTTATTGCTGAGCATGATGACATCTGGTATGGAGCATTCCTTTGGCCAGTTTGGATCTACTGTTTTAATTCTCTCTCCTCTCAGCTTCTTGTGCACCCTCAGATTCCTTGCAACAAGGGCAACATGAAAAACTGAAAAGTCCTTAACTAAATCATTAGTGTTATCACCACTATGTTCATCAAAAATCCAAAACACAGCACCATACCATGAAGAAAACTAAACTCTATCACAACTGAAACTTGAATGTCATCACAGGTGACTGTGCTATCTTGAGATCTAGGCCAAAGTCTTTTTCAGGATTTTGGAGTCACATTATTTGGTGAATTAGCCATTAGCATAATAGCACTTCTGAAGTGTAAAATTAATCTTAGATTAATGAGAAACCCAGTCACAAATTTCTCATATATGTTTGTGTATGCAGTGGATTTATTCTGACACACATTCACCTTCCTTCAGCCTAATAGGTTCTAAAAAGAGGATTTTTGGTATTTCGAGGTAGAAAAAAGCCTGAAGACTAGACCTGTTTTTTTGTTTGTTTGTTTTGTTTTGTTTTGTTTTTCTGTTTGCTGTTGTTTTAATCTTGGCTTTCCATTGAACTCTGAAATGTTTATTTTATATTCTTTATGCAGGGTATCCCCATCTGTCTTTCACTTGTTCCCTTGGATCCTCCTTTAGGCTGCCTTAGGGGAGCCTCTCTGCCATGGCAGTCTCTGATGAAATTAAGCTGAGTTAAGCTCCTTACACTGAAGCCTGGGAGAGATGGCAATATTATCTAAAGACCAAAAGGCTAAAACAATATTTGGCCCATTCTGTTTTATTTAAATTATGGCTCAAGGTGGTGGCAGATACTTCTTTCCACAAAATGTAAAGGCAAATGTCCTTCAAGAGTTACTGTAGGATACAGTATTATATTCTACCTATGATATACGGGTGGATGTAATACCCCACTTATTTCCATCCCTCTGAAGCTATTGAAATTACATGGGTGAATGGATCTTTGCTGCTATGATTCTTAGTTCATTTCTCTCTCTTTCCACACACGAAAGGGTTGTTACACTGAGCACTGAAGTTAGCCTCACATTCAACAGCCTGAAGAAAATGTACAGAGCTAAAACTGCTTAATGGTAATAGGTGTAGTTTTCCCAACTGAAATCACTTTCTCATTCCAGTACAGCAATTCTAATTAAAGCAACTGTGTAATTAAAGAGCGTGGGATTTGTTTTATTTATTTATTTATTTATTGCTATGAATAGATAAACATTATTTGATGCATTCTGTAATCCTCTTTAAAGTAGTAGTCCTGGAATGATATTAATTTTGTGATCCTATGAAAACATCACTTGCCTAGTGCTTGCTTGGACACACAAGGATGAAACCATCATTTCACAGTATTGGTACTGAGGATCTTCTTGTCATTCAAATTTCCGAAGCCAGTAGCTGGCTCATCTCACCACTCACTCATCTCACTCATCTCACTAAATAATTTCAACAAGTTTTTCTGTCTTTTTTTTTCTCCCCCACCCCCCAAGAAAATTTACTGAGTCCATGAAGAATATGGCTGCAATTTTATCCTTTGCTTGTCAATGCCTCCTTATGGTATTTATTGACCTTTTCAGTGTAGAGCTAAGAGTCTTGATTATCAGAGGATGAATTAAGATCACTTACAGAAAGCACGCTCCTCCTATTCCAGTGCTGGTCTCTGAAGACTTTAATGTCTTGACGGGAGCAACTCTGAAGTTTTTTCTCTTTCTGTGATGGAGTGAGATTGGTCAAAAGAAAAAGACAAGAATGGAACCGGTGTCATATTAACATGCCCTCACATCCCTACTTCTTTATAATTCAGAGCTCCAGCATCAGTTCAGTTTCACTATCTGCACTCTCTCATTTCTCTTGCATCCTATTTAACTGATGGCCACAGTGGTTCATCTGGTTCTCCACTGCATGTTTTGCCATCTTATCCTGCACAGCATCTTTCCGCTGGTATTTCTTGGATCTGGGCCTCAGGGATCTGCTTACTTTCTGAGACAGGAGAGAAAATCATGGAGATATTCAGTTCCTGACTCCATTCCTTCATCATAAAGACCAAGCAAAGTCACACAGCCCTCAGTTCTTTTTCTTCAGACCTGCTTTCAACTCCTAGGGAAAAGAACACTTTACAATTAGTGTTAATTCAGATCTGAGTTAAGATATTATTATTACCCCCCTTCTTACAAGTAAACATAATATATGTGTGTTTATGCATGAAGGTTCAGACAGAAGGTCAAATATGTTACAAGGAAACCCAGCTAAAGATACTTCTCTTTTTAGGCTACAAGACAGTTCTTGTCGCAGATGTGCAATTTATTTCTTCATAGTATTACTAGAATTGTTGCTGTTCTTAGGATGGGTATGTAATATAGACTATGGAGAGCAGAATGGACTTCTTTGCAGTACTGAACCCCAAAACTGTACTCTATTTCTTATCTACTGAGATTAGAAACTCTCTGGGACAGTGGGAGTCTTTTGTTCACAGTATTTGTGCAGACCCTGCCATGGTGGCCATTACAGGCAGATTCATGTTTACATTAATTAGTTGTCATCAAACACAGGAAGTCCTGTCCTCTTTTAGAACAGTTCTATTTCTTTTAACTGGATCTCCTAACTACAAATTAAGATAACAGTCATCTGCGCTATATTCCTCTTGTCTTCTGTGTCATGTGTTCTGACAAGTTGTCCTGGACAGGTGTTCTGACAGGTTGTGCTGCACATGATCTGCCTGTGTATCATCCATTCAGTATTACCATAATAATTTCATGTTACAATGTGCAGAATGAGCATAAGATTTTCCAGCTACAATTGCCAGGAGGCAGTGTATCCCATGGACTACTGCAATTTAGCACTGAATTCATCTCAGCCAGAAGGGTAACAGTAGCTCAGAAGTGCAAATTATTTTAGTCCAATTGTTCAAGGAATATATAATAATTGCAAACTTTCCAGTAAATAGGATCTTTTCATCCATGGACATGTGTAGATTACATTACTGTAGTGTATCTCACTGTTGTGGTGTAAGATGGCAGATAGCTAAGCATCACATAGTCATTCGATCACTCCCTCGCCTCCCAGTGGGATGGGGGAGAGAACTGAAAAAAAACAATAGAGTAAATCACGGGCAGAGATAAAAAAATATATACTAAGACATAAAAGAAAGAGGAAAAAAAAAAAAGATAATGCTAATGATAATAATATATATGTACACACAATGGGTACACAAGCAATTACTCACCAGCCACTGATTGATTCCCAGCTAGTTAACAAGCAGCAGCTGCTCTCCCAGCCAACTTCCCACTGCTTTTCAATTTTTTTTCTGCATGATGTGGTATGGTATGGAATATCTCTTTGGCCAGTTTAGGTCAGCTGTCCTGGTTCTGTTCTCTCCCAAATTATTGTGCCCCCTCAGCCCCTGTCACTGACAGGACAGTATGAGAAGCTGAGAAAATGAAATGTCCTTGCATCACATCTCTGTGTTATCGACGTTGTTTCTCTCCTAAAAACAAAACACAGCATCATACCAGATGCTATGAAGAAAAAATCAACTCTGTCTCAGCTGAAACTGGGACATCCACCCCTTATTCCATACCATTTACATCATGCTCAGATCCCATACTTACCCAAACATCCCCATTAATTATCACAACCTTTCTTGCTTTTTGATATACACACAGACATATCATTCTTATAGTCTAGGGGCCACCCTGTAAAATTGTCAATGGAGTTCACTCAGCCCACGATTTTGGGCTCCATTTGTCATAACAGTCCTTCAGGGCAGGAGGGATGATGCATGGTGTTGGATTGTTGCATGCTGAAACCAATTCTGCTTCCATCATAATTAATTGTTCTTTAATCTGGATGATTCTTACTGTAATCTCATTAATAAGGCATATAGCAATCATAGTAGTGATAATATGCACTACTATATAGCAACTAATATCATACAATTCAAATTATTGGCTGTTCTTATCCAATATCAAATCCCCTTGAGGTACACAACAGATGTTCCCATCCTTCCACATAACTCACCACATGCACGCAGGTCCTAGAGCAAAAGCAATCCCACAGATGGGCTTGCCTTTGCCTGAGGCAGGAATAACCCATACTGTCTTGCTCAGCATATTTTTCATGTGAGTTACAGGGACCCTTCTACAGTATGTAAGAGGTTTGACTGGGCAGGGCCAGCTTGATTGGCAGATCCCCAGGTGTTGATTAACCAGGTAGCTTTTGCTAAATGTGTGTCTCAAGTCCGACTGCCCCAGCACCCATTGCTCTGTGTACTTTTTTGTTCATTGTAACATTCAATTTTCTTCTAGAGGCTGGTGCATGATAGGCAATATGATATACTCATTCAGTGTCATGCTTTTTGGCTCAGGCAGTTATGAGATTGTTTCAGAAATGAATCCATTCTTTCTAGAATGCAATGTCACCACAAGACTTGCTTTTCAAGGCCCAGGATAGTATTTCAGGTAGTGATGCGGGGCATGAGATCTATTTACAGCCATCTGGTTGCCTTCACTATTGTTAAGCATATGACACTTGTCTGGCAGGTTTGTGGGAGTGTAATATAATCAACCTGAGAGGTTGATTTTACATCCCCATATTTATATTTCAGCCATCATCCTCCATACCAAAGAGTCTTTATCTGCTTGGCTTGCTAAATTGCAGCACATTTCACATTCATGGAAAACCTGTGCAATAGAGTCCATGGTCAAACATACCTCTTGTTCCTGAGCCCATCTATATGTTGCATCTCTTCCTTGATGGCTTGAGGTATCATGGGCCCACTGAGCTAGAAATAATTCACCTTTATGTTGTGAGTCCAGATTTACCTGAGCTACTTCAACCCTAGTTGGTAGGGACATAATAGTTATTTTGTTGATCACTTTCACAGTTTCTGATGACATCCATCTTGCCATTTTATTTCTGAGAACTCCATCTCCTGTGCAGGTCCCTTGACCTTTTATGGCAAAAACGGTTTTCAGAAAGATTTGTATTATTTTCTTCCCTTTCTCAAAAACTTCTACTGTGCTGCCCCACATGATGATGCCATCAGTGTATTGTATTGCAGTTGTTCAGGAGCTTCCATGAGCAGAGGAGCAGAGGAACACTTACATCTAGTATCTGAGATACTAGTTTCTGCCAGTGGGGTGCTGGACAAGCTGTCTTTGAATTGCTGGAAATCCTGGGACAGTTTCTCCACAGCTGCGACACAGGTTTGTAAGGAGGAAGAGAGATTTTTTTCATATTATTAAAATAGGCTAGCCACTTCATCCACCACTGGTCTTTTGTTAGTTTTACAGGTCATTCCAGCTAGGGCGCTGGCGTATGATGAAGGTGCACTCCACACAACTCTGTGCCACATAGATCGCACGCGCTTGATGTCATCAGGATTTGGGATAACTGATCATCATCCAGGTAAATATTATCCATCACCTCCAGCAAAGCTAATTCTCTCAGATATTGGATATATTTCTCCATGCTGGTCCACTTGCCTGGGTAACATATCAGGTCTTCTTGAAGGGATATTTTTACTTCAAGGCTGACAAGAGTCACCTCTATAGAGTGAAGGCCTGCATCCCTTTTCCAATAGTTTTGTCAGTGCCTTCTCATCTTAGAAAGGGATCCCAGCTGCCTGGCTTCATTCCCACTAAGTCTAGGCTACTGGTTCCATTGTCCCAGCACTGGAGCAGCCAGATGACAATGTGTTTACCTGGACAATGACTGAAATCTTTTTGCATACCTCCCAGATCACCCAGGGTTAAGGATTGGATGGGTATTGCTTCCTTTCTGCCTCTTCTTCCTCCTCTCAATCTTGTTATGCCCTTGCTTCATCCTCATCCTTCTTCCATTTCCATCTTAGTAGGAGCTTATTTCCTTATTAAACAAGCTGACTTTTGCAGACACTTTTTTCTCTTGTGTACAGGGTGTACTAGTGCCAGATACTGGCACTAGTTCATTCTCTGGTTGAACCTCTGAACTTGTAAATGGCCTGTTACAAGGGTTGGAGCAAACATAGGGCCAGTTGCTATGGTTGGGACAACTGCAGAGCCCATCAGTGTTAGAGCAATCGCAGGGCCTGTCATAAGGGTTAGAGCAAATGCAGGACCTATCGCTGGGGTTGAAGCAGCTATAGGGCTCATTGTGAGGGTTGGAGCTGGGCTCATCACAAGAATTGGAACCATCACAGGGCCTGTCATGAGGGTCAGAGCAACTGCAGGATTCATCACAAGGACTGGAGCAACTGCAGAGCCCATTGCAAGGGTAGGAGCAATTGCAGGATCTGTCACAAGGGTTGACAGAATTGCAGTGTCTATTGAAGGAGTTGTATTGGCTGCAGTGCTTGTCACAGGAGTTGGAGAATCTGTTGCAGCTGCAGAGTCTGTCACAACTTCAGGGCCTGTTGTGGGAGCTGGAGTGACTGCAGGGCCTGCTGTGGAAGTTGGAGTGGCTGCAGGGCCTGTTACAATGGTTCAAGAAAATGCAGGGCCTGTAGCCCAAGCTGGATTAGCTGCAGGGCCTGTTGCATTTGTCATCAGATCCAGAGGCATTCTCTTCCACTAGAATGAATAGCATTGAACAAGGCTCAGTAGGCATGGGCCAGGCCCCAGCACGCTGCAGTGATTTCTAGAACTGCCAGGGCAACAGCAGAACTTTTCCAAATATTTCACGAGTTTTTCAGGATTCTGCAGTTGTTCTGGGGTGAAGTTCCAAAACACTGAGAGTACTCAACACTCTAGACACCTGTTTATACCATCCCATACTTTCTGCCACTAATAACCATCCAGCCTTGGGTCAGAACTCTGGCTGACATTCTTGAATAGTTGTTTAACCTTAAATAAAACCTGAAGCAAATTCAGGAGACATATCAATAGGAACATGTGTCAATGGTTTACAGGCTGGTCTGGCCCAGTTCTGTGACTAGTGGGGTAGGGGGATTCACAGACCCACATCCTGGGAAAGGGAAAAGGGTAGAGAGATGGGCCTAAAACAAAACAGCGGCAATGATCTGAGGAGAAACAAACTAATTTACTAAATAAGATATTGGAATGCAAGATAACACACTATAATACAATATAATACAATATAATTAGAATTAATCAAATAAAATCAGAGTGTCCGAAAGCCAAAGACCTTACTCTAATGCTGTGACAAGATGGCACTCGCAGCAGAGATGAGCCAGACGATTGAAAAGGGAAGTGAAAGTGATTTGTGGATGGTTTTTATCTTTCCCTCTGAGCGGAAATGGTAACAGAATAGTGAACAGTCCTCTGGGGGATGTAGTTCTTCTTTTCTGGGACAGCTGCCCGGAACTGGAGCATTAATTCTTTAACTCTCAGTGCACTACATGATGCTATGATGTGGAATACTGATAACCAAAAATCATAAAACCATGACAACATGCCAGTTTGAATATCCCAAGGATACTACAAATTTTCAAGAGCTATTGTATTTATCCTAGGGGATGAAGGAAAAGTGAAAGAAAAAGGGAGGCTGAAGAAACAGTCGAAAGTATCCCCCCCATCTCTCCCATAGCCTGGCTCCCTGATGAGACAAAACAAAGAGTGTAATCATGAACAGTCTCCAAGATATTGTTCCCAAAGCATAAAAGTGACTGCAATTCCAAGCACAAACACCAGATTAGTTTCCTGACCAGCAATTCTATCATATCATAAGCCAAGGCCAGACAGCACAGCAAAATGACAGCCTTAATCCAACCCCCAGAGATGGTAATGCAATGAGGAACATATATAGCAAGTGTGCTAAATAATATAGTACCAAGAAAAGATGCTGAAAGAACTCAGAAAATAATTAAAAAAAATAACATCATGATTAGCAATTATCAAACTACCACAAAATGTTTAGGTCAGGTCTCCTGTTATCTCAACACTTTGAGCCCCATATTGGCACCAAAAGTGCTGTTGTGGTTTAACCTGGCATGTAGCTAAACTAAGCACCACATCATTTTCCATTAAAAATGTCAGAAATTGCATCACAATTGGTACATATGACATTGTCACAATACCAGAATACCCCAGATGGAATTTTGACAAGCTTAGTCGAGAGATACTTAAATTACATTTGTCACAGAACTATACATGCTACCGTGACAACTTCATTGACTACTTTGTTCACCAATCAGGGAAAAAACAAGGATCCAGTGAAATAATTTTACTAATGTCTTTGTGACAGGAATACATGTGCTGCTACAGCTCTGTCTCAGCAACTGGAAAGTTTGATGGTTTGTTATTGCCACTTTTCAAGAAACTGGAAAAATTGTGAAAAAGCTAAGGGATAGATGCATCACGAAGAAATAACAGAATGTAGGTCTGGAGCAGAGTTAAAAAGTGTATTGACTATAGTGGATTTGTGTCCTTAATTCACAGAGAAACTCATTTGGTAAATGGCCCTGATTTATTCCTTTGCAAATTTCTGTACTATTATGATCTTTCTGCAGGTAACTGAGACACTAATAATGGTAGTTCTCACTCTCCTTAGAGGGATTGTTTTATTGTTTTAGTCAATTTGTAGATAACTTATACAATCCTTGTTGTGACATCTGATTCCCAGTTTGAATGTTGCTTTTGTTTTGCATGAAGTAACAGTTAATTTGCCTTTTTTTAA
This sequence comes from Pavo muticus, assembly GCA_016647715.1. Lineage (NCBI taxonomy): Eukaryota > Metazoa > Chordata > Aves > Galliformes > Phasianidae > Pavo > Pavo muticus. The sequence continues at coordinate 1,080,943 of JACDJE010000292.1, forward strand.
GCACAGTTTTAAATTCTATAGCATCTTGTTCATTCATCCAGCAGAAGTGAAGGTGTTGTTGAGACGATGTGATAAGGGTGAGGAAGAGAGCAAATATATAATGCTACAAATCTACTTGGACATCTCCAAGAAAATGTTCAATTCAAATACAGTGTTGAGGGTACATGCTCTCCCAATACATCTAGAAAGTCTCTCTACCAGTAGCATGAGAGAATAAGAGTTGTTAAAAGATAAAGAGTGGGGATTTTAGCTAATTCTGTTGTTTATTTTTATGGTTATATCAAACATTTCAGTAAAAGCTGGCATGAGGGACAGATGCATTCTGGACTTCTTCATTTGCTTTCTTCTTAGCTATCTGAATCAATGTGCTCAGATAACTAAGAGCTCTACAAAAGGAGATTCCTGCCACAGACCATCTGCCAAGTGTTGCTTTTTTGTTTGTTTTGTTTTGTTTTGTTTTCCTCTCTTTCTATTGCTTCATAGTAAAATGCAGATGACGGAAAAAAGAACTGGCCCATCTTGGAAGTCGGTAGTACTGCAATGCCATCTGCTAAAAAGGAAAGGGCGTTCCAGCAAGGCTGCAGATGACTGCAAGCTGGAGTGTGAAATGTGGGAGAAGCCTTAAAATAGATTTTGAAGGAAAGGAGGGCTCCAGTGAGACTGAATAACTTTGGAGTACAATTTCTCACTAAATAACCAGTGAAAATGCAGTATGCCTCATGACACAAGAGAAGGCTTTGATCAGTAATTGCAGTAAGAACATCTCTACTGGTGGGGGAGCATTGCTTCTTCTCAGCAGGAACAGGATGATGGGAGTTTCTGTCCCACCTGGGGAACTATCCAGTAATAAAAAAGGAAACCACAATAAGGACAGTGGCATAAAACGATCTGGGAGAGATTTCTCTTTCATGTGATCACTTTTGGACAGAGATAGAGGTTGTGCTCCATTACAAACAAACAGTTCTATTACTTCCTCTTCAGCTTTCCAGCAGTTTTGCTTCAGCAGTGTCAAGCTGAAGATTTTTGTATTCTTCTACTGGCACGGGATCAGGATCACCCAAATGTGATATGGCATGAACTGGCAGTAAATCCTTACTACAGAGAAATTGCAATCTACATAGAAAAGTCAAGATGAAAGATGAGAAGGGAAAGAAAAGTGTGTGGCCCAAGAAAACACTGCTGCTGATGGTTAGAAGTGTGAATTTTAGGTTTCAGCATATAACACTTCATGCTGTTAACTACGTTGCCTTTCTTTCGTATCTTCAAAGACCAAACAGTTCGACAAAGAAGAGTAGTGACTCAATGAACTTGAACTCCTCCATCCACTTTTGAATGCATCCTCTGGATGAAGAGAAGATTACCCAGTCTGGACTTCATCTCTGATACTTGCTCAATAACAAGATTTTAATTTTCTCTGCATGTCTCAATGTGTTTGAATCTCTGTTACCCTGTCTGTTAAGCTGTTACCAAAATAAGGCAATTTTCAAGCCAGGTGTACTTCCCTCAGGTATTTTCCTTTTAGTTTCGAGAAAGGAGAAATGAAACTATCAGTCCCCTATAAATAAACTCTGAGAGCTCATGGCCCCAGCAAGTAGTGGGGTTATATGTTTATTTCCTTTCATTGAAAAAATTGAAAGCGTCAAAGGGACTCAGATATGAAGAAAAATAAAAGCTAGAAGCACAAATTCACCTTTACAGGCTTATAAAATATCCTGAGGAGTGCCATTTGACAGAAATATAGATCCAAATAATCTCCTTTCCACTGGATGCTGCAAAACTTTGTGGTGATGGATGTAGGAGTCATTGCAAGGAGCCTGAAAAATTATGCAAGAGGAACAATAACAAATAACTGTAATAATGCATAAACCAGAAGCTCAAGCAAAATAGATTTACATACTGTACGCAAAAGGTATCTGAAGGCATATTTAACAATTTGGTTGTTACCTTCAAAAGCAGCAAAATTTAGGCACTGTCTTAACTGATTTTGTCACATTACCTTGCTAGCAATATTCTCTGCAAACATGTATCTTTTTCATTTTTATTTCATTTATTTATTTATTTATTTTTGTGGGAAACAGAGACTCTGCAATGCTAGATCTGATCAGTGATCTGTCAGAAGAGGCCTCCTGCCTTTATCCCTGGTTGGTGTCTGATGCTCTAGTAAAAACTCCTCCTCGACTTATTTTCACAGTCAAATATGTAACAATGCCCACAAGAGACATACGTTACTTTCAGAACCCTCTGTATCAGTGCACACCGTAAATCATGAGTGTTGATTATCAGTATGTTCCATGTTAAAGCTACAGCTGTGTCTGTCAGAACAGCATCCAGATCTTTGTGAAAAATAGCAGTATTATTCCATTGATGAGATCCATTGCAGAAAATTTCTATGGCTTAGCTGACTTTATGGTGGTAAAAATCATTCTTGTGCAGAGAACATTCTCAGGGCTTATGAATCACTTGAACGTCCTCTAAATCCTCAAAGCGGGGATTAAGTAGGACTTTAGAAGAGCATATGACTTTTGCTTGTCCTCAATACAGTGGTGACTTTCACATTATGCAAAATGGCTCCTTTGGTTGTTCTGTATTTATGTGGTGTTAATGTCACTGGATGTCTTCGTTGTTCCCCTGGCCAGCAAAAAAGAACAGCCAAGTCTGCCTGTACAGCGTTTTGGCAAAGCATTACTGCATACCCAGGTGGGCCCGCCAACTACTACTGTAATAATACTTAACAGTATTCTGATTAATATAATACTCCAAGTTGTAATTCACAGCCTCTTCACCCGGTTGGCTAAAAATTTGACTTTTGTACTTTATGGATTAGTTGGTAAAGTACATGTTTTCAGAAGTGAATTTGATTTTTCCCCCTCCGTTGCTTTTACCACTTCCTTTTTATTACCCTCAGTTGATTATTTCCTCTGATTTGGCAGAAGAAAGGTCAGAGTTCTGTTCCACACATTGATTTTACATCTGGTAGCAAAACGATGAGATATGTGTAATCACAAGTGTTGTTTTATTTTTACATGAAGTTTATTCAAAAATTTATAGCTGTGGATGATCTGAAACAACTCATCATTTATGAAAAATTTAATAAATATCTGTGACCAATTAGAAAAACATTTAAGACAAAAACAGTTTATGTTTTCTTCTTTTCTATACAACTCTCTACCTTCAATTGCTATATTCAATGCATTTTTAAATCTCTGCTTTTTTCCCACAGTGCAATCCAACACAGACATACTGCTACAGATAAGATGTTGTACAATATTGCAACCTAAAGATTATATTTCTATTTATTTTTTATTAATCAAACAAAATGTCATAATTACTTTTCATCCCTGCTCTTGTAGGAAAATGGCCTTATGTGTCTATGCACGGTGACTTCATACAGGGCTAGGTACAATTCTCATAAGGAAGTCTGAAGTCTGTCCACATATATATATAAAGTAGTTTATGAATTCTGTCAAACTATAAACAAACAAGTTAAAAAAAAAGTAAATCTGTATTTACTCACAGTGGAAAAAGAGATGGATTTGCAATGATTTGGGGGGGCTGGGTGAGAGAGAGATTCTGTTTCTGCAGCTAGGCTGGGTGCTTTTTGTTTCACCTGGCTCAGGGAAGGCTCCCTAGGCAAGGCATTATGTATGAGGACAGAGGCAAGGACTGCTTTATCAAGGAGGATAAGAGAAATAAAAAGTTGTGGCAGGATGGCAGGGTCTGAATCAGAGTAAAAGTAGTGGCCTGAGAGTGAAACAAGGAGTGTGCCTCTCCAAAATTTATGTCTGCTAGTTCAGTTACTAGGTCACTTCCAGGGTTCAGGAAGATATCTAGCATCCTACAGGTGTGTTTGTTGGGTCCTGCCATTTATCACAGCATCTGAGATGTTTACCCAGGTTTATGTTGCTGCAGTCCTGTACTGCGAATGGGCTTTGGCCATCAGATTACCTATTCCAAAACATCTCTTGGCTACAGGAAAAAGAAGAGATTCAGTAAGAACAGAGATTCAGTAACCTGTCTCAGATTTGGAGAATACTAGCGTGTGTCTTTGTCTTATATAATAATACTGTTACTGGAAGAACATTTTAAAGTAGCTGCTGGCAAGACATTTTGCACTGTGCTATTCTGTTTGTTTTGCAATATACATCTTGCGTATACTTACTACCCTCTGCGCTTTGTTGAAGGGCTCTTCATGGCACGTCACACACTGCTGGTGTGTTTCTGCATCACATAGTACAATGGGATCATGATCCTGGGATCAATCCTGAGGCTACTGAAGTCAGAAAACACTGCTGTACAGTGTTGAAAACTAAGTCATGGACTACTACTTTGAGGCCACGGATACAGACAGGAGATAATGTAGATGAATGTCCTTTCTCGTTTTCCACATAAGGAAGGATGCATAAGGAGTCAAAATGTGGGACATAATGGTGCAAACATTTCAGAAATTCCAAAGGAAAGCAGCTTGTAAATAAATTAGCAAGTTGCCACATATGCAGTAAAAGGTTTATTTGAAGTGTAATGGCCCTATTACAATATGCTCAATAAACACTGAGAGGCATTTTAAGCATCACGAGACTTGATTTTGGGGCTTCAAGGGAAAACAGAAGGAACTGCTCAGAACTTAACTGCTAGGGTATGAGAAAGATTTTTAAAATGACCCAACAGAAAGTGAAGGATTCCTTTCTGCCATAGCCCATGCAGGATACAGGAGACTTCATTTCTGCAGAAAAGGAATAGGTAACAAACATCTGGAATCAAAAATAGACCCTGGCCCAGATATAGGTGGGACAAGACACAAGAAAGCAAGAATGAGAAAACAGGATGAGAAGTGAAACACATCAAAATGTTGGACGCTGATAGACTGAGATGCCCCTCGTTGCCTTCATTTTTTCTAAGACTTAGGATTATTTTGAAATGCATGCTGCCACCTGCGGACAAGCCTCAAAGTGTCTGGCTCTTTTGCTTTAATACAAAGTAAATGCCAGTATGTTCACATATTCAAGTTCCTTATTTTTATATAAATAATTGCTTTTGCTTCACTTCAGCTTTCTTTCCAGCATATAATAACCATTCTGGCCAGGTAGGTCAGCAAACACTTAGAAAGTGTTTGCTTACTCTTGAAAGGGGACACTCAACTTTAAACTGAAGCTATAAGATAAGTTCAGGCTTGAAACTCACCCTGCTAGGCATTTTAATCTGTCCTTCATGATGACAGTAATGCAAGAGGAAGCCATGTTGCCAAAGCAGCACTACAAAGCAACCTGCACTGGGAGGGTTTATTACAAAAGGACAACAGTAGCAGGAATCATTTCCAATCCCATGCCATGGACATGGGCACTTGAACAGGTATTCTAAGCATTTTATGCTGCTGTGTGGTTCTTTCAACTTTCTGTAGACTTAGAGCTGAAAATGAAAGCCCTGAATATTCCCAAGGGAAATGAAGCCGGGCTTTTGATTCACCCAGACTTTTATCTTCCATTTTTTGTTCATGTGCCATGCTACATAATAAGCCTGGCAAGGTCTGTAAGGTCCCTCACTTCCTTGGTCTTTGTTCAGGTGGTGTCAGGTCTGCAGCTGTGCTCAGTTTTCCTTTACTGCTCTCCTATTACTGCAGTTATTACCTATGATCCCTGCCAGATAACAGCTGTTTTCCTTTGGCCATCACATCTGCTGCTACTAGCTATCTGTTTTCAAATGTGCTTCATACTGAGCAGCAGCCTCAAATGACTGGCTTTTTTTCCTTTTTTCTGTGAGTGGCTTCTTTAGATTAACCATTTCTGAGTCTTCAACTCAACCCCCTCCTCACCTTTTTCTTTAGTCTGTGTATTCCTTGCTTCCCATCAAATCTTAAGGAAAAATCACTGCAGTAGTCCAGTGTTGCTAGGTGAGGAGCGAGTTTGCTATGTGAGAGCAACTTTGTTTGCTCTCACTGTTTTTCATTTGTGATACTCACGGCAAGACATCTGGTGCCCAAATCTGCCTTGTTAAGTGCTGAATCACACAAATTTTTCTGCAGTGTGCTACAAGTCATGTCAGAGCTGAGAATGTTAAGCTTGTCATACCATGGGAAGGCACTGCTTGGCTACTGCTAGGCTCTTGCCAAAGCTTCTTCCAAAGTAACCTCTCAGAAAGCTTAAACACGATCATCTCCAAAGGTATTCTGGAGTGGCAGAAAGATCATTGCTGATCAGTGTATTATGAACACATGCCATGCTGGGTCATACATGCACTTTGTTGCACACTGGTGTCTGGTTAGTGAAAATATTCCTGCTTAAGTAAAGCATCCTCTATCTGTAGGTATGAAGTTACTCATTTCCTGATGTCAGCTCTTGTATCTGCAGGGATTACTGTTTGTCCTGCTTTAAATAAAATCCCATCTCGCATATGTGCATGCATACACAACACCCAATCCTTTGCCTAGTAACAGGATGGACACTGCCTGTGGTCATTCTTTCTTTCAGTACAACCACAATCTATGTGCAAACTGTCTTAATGCTTTTATTATCCAATCCAGACTGTTTTCAGGAGCATTCAGCACTTCTGCATGTTTGTTTCTCTTCTTCTGTTGCTTTTTTTTTTCTTTTTTTTTTTTTTTTCCTTTTCTGGAGCTCATATTACATCTTTATGCTGTGCCCAGCACTGACACAACAGAATTGCTTCACCATCACTGCCTGTGCAGGTGCAGCAGCTCCTTGTTTATTCGACTCTCTCCTGGTTGTGTCGGAGCTCCATCAATAAGTGCTCAAGACACTGTGGCTCCAAACTTTCTGTGCCTCTATCTGTTCCAGGGGGTTATTGCAATTTTTTAGGACCGGCTCCCTGCTTTGGATTGCCTTTACCCTTTCATATAGTACTCTGCCCGATGCCAAACAGTGTCTCTATGTGTTAGCTGTTTGGACAATTCTGGTGTCTCAAGAGGTGGGAGGATAAACAAGAATCTAGTAGTTTATCTTCTACATGAACCCAAAGAAAAATAAATCCTTCACTACTTTTTGCTCTGGGTATTTTACAGAATCACAGAATCACAGGGGTTGGAAGGGACCCCTGGAGATCATCTAGTTCAACCCTCTGCTAAAGCAGGTTCCCTAGAGAGGGTTGCACAGGAAAGTATCCAGATGGATTTTGAATAGCTCCAGAGAAGGAGACTCCACAACCTCTTTGAGCTGCTTGTTCCAGTCCTCTGTCACCCTCACAGTAAAGAAGTTTTTCCTCATGTTCAGACGCAACTTTCTGTGTTCTAGTTTGTGCCCATTGCCTTGTCACGTTGCTGGACACTACTGAAAGAGTCTGGCCCCATCCTCTTGACACCTGCCCTTTAGATATTTAAAATTATTTATAAGATAGTTATTTATTTATAAGATATTTATAAGATCCCCTCTCAGTGTTCTCCAGGCTAAGCAATCTCAGGTCTCTAAGCCTTTCCTTGCATGGGAGATGGCTCCAGGCCCCTAGTCATCTTTGTCACCCTCCACGGGACTCTTTCTAGGAGATTCCTGTCTTTTTTGAACTGAGAAACTTAGAACTGGACAAAGTATTCCAGATGTGGCCTCACCAAGGCAGATAAGAGCGAGGATCACCTCCCTCGACCTGCTGGCCATGCTCTTTTCAGTATACCTCAGGATACCATTGGCCTTCTTGGCCACCAGGGCAGACTGCATGTTCACGGCCTATCTATCGTCCACCAGCACATCTAGGTCCTTCTCTGCAGAGCTCCTGTCCAGCAGGTCAGTCCCTAAGCTTTACTGATGCTTATGGTTATTCCTCTTCAGGTGCAAGACTCTACACTTGCTCTTGTTGAACCTCATCAGTTTCCTCTCTGACCAACTCTCCAGTCTATCCAGGTCTTGCCGAATGGCAGCACAGCCTTCTGCTGTGTCAGCCACCCCTCCCAGCTTTGTATCATCAGCAAACTTGCTGAAGGTGGACTCTATCCCTTCATCCAGGTCACTGATGAAGATGTTGAACAAGACTGGACCCAGCACCGATCCCTGTGGAACAAAGCTAGTTACAAGTCTATAACTAGATTCTGCTCCACTGATTACAACCCTCTGAGCTCTGCCAGTCAGCCAGTTCTCAGTTCACCTCACTGTTTATTCATCTATCTCACACTTCCTAAGCTTACCCATGAGGATGCTATGGAGACAGTGTCAAAAGACCTGCTGAAGTCAAGATACATTACATCTACTGCTCTCCCCTCACCTAACCAGCTGTTATAACATCAAAGGACGCTACCAGATTGTTCAAGCACAATGTTCCCTGAAGCTGAATTCATGCTGACTACAACTTCTATGATCTTGTTACCTCCTCGGGGTCAGCCACAGGCTGAAATCATGATTTGGGGCTCCCTTCTCATGAGCAATTTTTCTGTAAAAGTGTCATCAGCCAACTTTTTGGTGACTGGGAGTCCACTGTCCATTTCAATTTCTGCTGGGAATGCTGTAGCCATGGTCATTCACACCCTACGGTACCTCATAGCTGTAAGAAAGGGGATCATTACTCTGGTTCAAGACCCTGTCTCAACTTATGAGAAACACCGAGTACTTTTGAATTTGATACATCAAATCGAGCCTGACTTCTTTTACTGCTAATGACTGTTGACTTCTCTCCAGCCCTGTGCACACTTTTTTGACAACAGTGCAGTTTCTTATTTTGTGCAGATGCCTGATATTTTTCCACTGTTATTGATTTATTCTCTGCTCTTTTCTGTAGATCTTGATATCTCTCCTTTACAGTTTCACCTCTGTGACACTGAGAGTGCCACTGGAGCTCTATGTTCTGGTATCTTTCAGGTCAGGTTCATAGCTTTTGAAGTAGATTCAGTCTCCTTAAACTACATGGTGACAGCTATTTAAAATATTTTACCAGAAACAGTATATTATATAAGGCCTTAATGACCACCAGTATATATTAATTACTGGGTAGTTGAAGTAGAAATGTTATTTGAGAGAGCCTTTCTTTAGATTCATGTTTGCTTTGCTAAAGTATCTTTCTTATATGCTGAAGTCATACTTCGCAAACAATTTCACAAAGGAAAAACTTCATTGTTGCCAAAGATGAATTCTCGGTAGGGTATTACAAGCACTTGTTGCCACAACTGCTTTTTTGTCTTACAGGAATGTACTTGTTCTGGTGTTTCTGCCTTGCTCACGCACATCCCTCCTCCTCCAACAGCATTTTGTGTAATGTTCATCCCCAGAGTGACATGGGGAAGGTTAATTCTTTCATCTTTATATCCAGCAGCACTCATGAATAGAGTTCTTGTTCCGGTGTTTGTATAGGATCTTATAAGAATTAATACAAATAAAGGAAGGCAAAAATAGATACTGCTGGGAAAGAAGTCATGTATATTAAACACCTGAGTGTGCTTGTCCACTAGTTTTATCACAAAGGGAAGAAACTGTTACAACATCATTCAGGACCTTCTCTTCAAGTCCTGTTCTTGGTGTGAAAAATGGGAAACAAAACCTACTTTAAACACTTGGTGTACAGCTCTAAGTAAAATTCTCTTCATTTCACAGGACAGTGCAAACTGCTAGAGTAGGAGTTTCTCTCAATAGGAAGCAGATAGTTGGACAAAACCCGGGAAATGTACAACCAGGAAAGGAATCAAAGGTGGAAGTGATATTAAAATTATAAAAATGTTGTTGCTAAGGATTTTAATTACAGTTCACACAGAAGTGTATTCTTCCTATGGGAACATGCACACAAGATTTTGATGCTTTCTGTAGCACATCTTGGGCACTGTGGGGTGAATTAGCATTTTATCCTTTCATTTTTTTCTGATTATTCAGATGCTTTAGAGGCTCAACTCCATCCTAAAACAGCATTCTTTCCACTCTCTCCTGCTCAGTCTCTCTTCCACCATCACACTTTGCCCATATCTGATACACTGATGCAAGACAAAAAGCAACAAGGTTTGTCTTTTGTCAATAGGATGATATTGTCTTTTTCAGTAGGATGATTTTAGTAGCAAAATGGCCCATGGGAATGAGGGCAGTTTCCACATCCTCCTTTCACAACAATACAGTCCCATCCCATCTTAGTCCAGTGTAAAAACAGGTTACCTAGTGGCAGTGTTGAAAGCCTATTTCAAAACTGCATAAAATCAACGGTTATTTTTAAATTCATCTTCAGATTTACAGTCATTCAATACAAATTTTCTTTAATCCTTACAGTACAGTAAGAGTTTTCATCAACAATTCTAATTTCTCTCCTCTCTCAAAAGAAAAATGAAAATACAAATCTGTTCTTTCTCGTCAGGGAATATCTTACACTTGACAGAACAAAACAAGGAAGTCTAGCTTTCTCTGCAGGGCAAGAATTTGCTAATTGAAGAAAAGGTTCTGCCTGTGCCATGCCAACCCATCTTTGACACCTACCAGTCTGGTTGCCTACGAAAAGTTACTTCAGCAGCCACCAAATACAGCAGCGAGGTTCCTCAACCTCTGCAACACCTGCTGCTTCTCCATCTGCTTCTGCTCATCCACACTGCCAAACCAGGCTGAATGGGGGAATCCAAGTGGAAGCATAGCAGAGTGTGTATGTAGGAGAGGTGTGATGCACTGTACCTCCAGATCTAACACCACTCAAAGCTGAGCTGTCAGTAAGAGATAAGGGAAGGAAGAGTAACTGCTTTTTTGGCACCTATGGAAGCAAAAAGGCGTCTAGCAGGATTCTAAAAAGCAGCTGCTCTGAATGTTTTTAAAAAATTGCCTACTACCTATTTCAAGCTTTCGATAGTTCGCTTTTTTTTGCTAGTGGTTTACTCACAGCTTCCAATGAAGATTCAGGCTTTGCCACGCTAAGCAAGCCCTCAGGAATGAACAGCCTAGGCAGTTGTGACAAGCAAAGGAAGTGCTTTTAGTCCTATTTTTCAGATAAAAGCAGAATGGCCAATCATGCAGGAAGCCCAGAGCAGAACAGCACCTTGAACTCAGCCCTCTGATTGTCAAATCTGCATTTTCATCACACTTGTGAGCATATGTATCTGTCCTTAAATTAGTACAGAAGAATATAGCACTGCATCAGAGGTGGGTGAGTGCTAGCTTACAAAGCTATTTCTGCAAAGCACTGAATGCAGAACTCTGAATATTTTGCAGTTAGCTCTGTGCAGTGTGTCATCCAGGCACGGAATTCACTGCCATAAGAGGATGTTGAGTCAAAGGCTGTAGCTGAGTTTCTCAAAAGGCTGAAAAGCAGCTTGGTTAGCTCAGGCTAAGAGAAAACTTTTTTTTTTGAGGAGTGTGGGCAGGGAATAGGAAGTGGGATGGTGGTTTGTGCATGGCCTACTGCTGCTGAATCCAAGGCTGGGTGCTGATGCTGAGCCATGAAATAAGCAGACAGAAAATCAGTAAGACTGTAATTTTTCAATGGAAGGAGAGTCTCTGTTTTATTTAGCGTTTGGACTGTTTTGCACCCCGTTTGGCAGATAAGAACTTCATCAGAAGTTTTTCAGACCATTTTCAGTGTATGTGTCAAGCACTGAAGAGAAAGCATACACCAGGCTAGTGAGGATATCTGTCCCTTTGCACTTCTGTTTTTACCAGGGTCAGTAAACACAGTACACAGAATAGCTGTTAGCACAGCTAGGGCAAGAGGATTTTACAACAGTTTGTGCTCTAGAAGCATTGAACCCTTCCCTCCCAACCAAAACAAAGCACAGGGATAAATGAGAGGGAGACAGAAAGCAACCATGAACTCAGGTGGTTAACTATTTCTGAACTGTCAAGGTGGTGATCTTTAGTGAAGGCAATGCGAAAACCTAGTGAGACAAGGACTGTTAAACACTGATTTGGTGTTACTTAGCTCCAGAATGGTTTAGATTACATGGGCCAAGGTTGTTTTTAATCATAACTCCTGCTTTGACAAAGTGAGCAGTAGGCTTTTATATAATGGATATTATCATATACTGCAGAGAACAATCCTGCACTGGCAGAGGAGGGAAGCTGATGACATAATAGGTCTTCTCCCTCTCAAAGTTATGTGATTCATCAATTAAATGAATTCAGTGGGATAAAGCAGCACAAAAGGGCAATTTCCCTCTAACACTCTGCTTGCTGATTAACTCTTCCCTCCCCATTCTAGGCACACGGCTCGAGAATGCTGGCCGATTCCGGCAGCATAATCCAGTAATGATTCCCTGCCTGAGTCGAGGTTCGAATCCGGTAGGCCCTGCAGCAGGGGGGTGCCAGGCTCTTCGCCCACTGTGGCTGCAGAACGGCTCCATGCTGTACGTGCAGGGCCCTGAACAGATCCCGCTGCTCCTCGGCGAATGCCGAGATTGGCCACCGAGGAAAAGCGGCCGCGGCGCATTTCCTTCGGTCCCCGCCACGTTATGCCCCCCGCCCGGCCCAGCGAAGGAGGGCTATACATGCACCTGCATGAGCCGCCTGAATTTCCAGCCTTTCTTTTCTTCTTTGGAGCGATGACGCTCCAAACCTAGTGGAGCCTGCCTGCTTGCTTACCCCCTTCCCTGACGCGCTGCCCCGCCGCACCCCGCCAAGCTGTCCGGCGCACAAACGGCCGAGCCCATGAGGCTGGGACTACCGCCCGCATTGCGTCGGCGGCGCGGTGCTCAGTGTACCGCGGCGGCAGAGGCCTCGCTCGCAGTAGAGGACAGCTCGCGAATCGGGGGAGTGTGGTGCGGTAGACAGCGTGCCCGCCCCCCTCTCTGCAACTCCCTCCGCCCGCTGCCAGAGCTGCATCAAACAGCTCTCAGGTTTCTGCTGATACTGCAGCGTCAAGACATGGCTCGAGTTTGCTCCTCTCTCTTACGTATTCAGCAGTCCATTTGCTCCTGCCACATGCGTCCATCTCCTGCCTCCTCCTGCTGCTGCTTTTGGGACGAGCCAAGAGCCACTCCGGAGATGCGGTTGCGGGACTGCGGCTCTCTCACGTCTCTCCAGCCGACGCTGCCTAGCGCCCGGCTGCTTCTCCAGATGTCTTAAAGGAAGAGATCGGGAGAGCCAGCAGATACTTAGGACAGCCTCTTTTTATTTATTAACTCAAGCCTTCGGAAAAAGACACTTTGCATGCTCTTCCACCCGCTGACTCCCTCACTGCGGTTTTTGGCAGAAACTACTTAAACCCACTCGCCCTTGGTGCAGCCTGAGTGTATGAATATTTAAGTGTCTCGCAGGCAGTCCTGTACAGTGATCGCTATTATTAAGAGGGGTGCAAGAGGAGGAGGAGGAAGGTTGAGTTTGCCACTGCGGTTTTTGTTTTGCTCAGATTCTTTTGGATGGTGCTGCAAGACGGCTTGTCGCATTCTGGCACTGGCTCCTATTCCTAATCAGCGCATCTCACGCAGAGCAGGTAAGGAAAAGCCCCCTCTGTCCCCCAGCTATTGGACCCTAATTGGACAGTTTGGGTCTGGAATATCAAAATTCATTCCTATGTCTCCGTCTCAGTTGCATTTAGCTGCTGCAAAGCAGAGGGGAGATGCTTCACTCCTTCTCCCCATATCCCTTCAGTCTGTGTGATGAAGCTGTCAGTGCTCAGCTAAGTCTCCACCATCTACAAAGTGGGATGCATGGTGGTCAGGAAACTTACAGCAGGAGCTGATCCCAGTGAAGTTGCGTGGTAAGCCCTCCATGGAAGCACTCAAGAAGAGCACAGCAAGGCTGCAGGTTCATATTGACCCCTTCCTGTCCTGGAGGTGCTGCAGGTTCATATTGACCCCTTCCTGTCCTGGAAGTGCTGTTGTGCATCCAGGGATGTGCAGGAACGTGTAAGGCTCCTCATATGCTGCCATAGTGAGCAGAGCAGGATATTCTTGCTGATGTGAAAGCTAATCCATTGCAGTGAAGTATGTGTGTGTAGTGGGGCTTGAGGGTTGGTTTATGATGCTTCTTTCCTTCTTGGCAGCCTCCATTCTGCAAGTGAGCTTTATGTCTTTAAACACAGTATCTCCATCTCTTCTTCCCTAGTGCACAAGAGGACCGGGGCAGTGGGGGGAGGGGGGGGGAAGCAGACAATGGAAATTTGCTGAGTTGGCATTGCAAGGACTTGCTTCCCAGCCACCTTGTGATTTATTTATTAATTTATTTGTGTGTGTGTGTGTGTGTGTGTGTGTGTGTGTGTGTATGTGGTAACTTCAAGACAGCATCTGCAGTGATGATCGAGTCGGCAAGAAAAGTGGCCGGATCAAGTTAAAGGCGAAAGGAGACAGCTGGGGAGGGGACCCCAGCCAGGAGGTGCACACCAGACACCTTCAGCCTCCTGGCCTGGGGGGACAGGACCCCTCGCCTTACCTGCCCTCTGCCCTCACCCCCAAAGGTACTTCTCTCTTTCTTTACTGTCCCTTCATTCCTTATGACACTTCCTGCATCCCACCTTTTCTTTCCCCTTGTGGATATTTCCAGCCTTTAGGCTTCTCTTCCAGTCCTTCCTCAGGCTTCTCCATTCCCACTCATCCTGCAGTCTCTGAGCCTACCTCCACACCCTGCCTCCCACCATCCTCCACTGAACTGCCCTTGCACTTTCTCCTCTCCTCTCCTCTCCTCTCCTCTCCTCTCCTCTCCTCTCCTCTCCTCTCCTCTCCTCTCCTCTCCTCTCCTCTCCTCTCCTCTCCTCTCCTCTCCTCTCCTCTCCTCTCCTCTCCTCTCCTCTCCTCTCCTCTCCTCTCCTCTCCTCTCCTCTCCTCTCCTCTCCTCTCCTCTCTTCAGCCTGGGTCCCCCATTCTCTGTGCCACAATGACTGTGATGGCTGGAGAGAACATGGATGAGACTTCTGTGCTACCTGGACACCCCCAGGATAGCTACCAGCCTGCTGCCCATGATGACCATGAATGCTGTGAGCGTGTAGTGATAAACATTGCTGGACTACGCTTTGAGACGCAGCTAAAGACCTTAGCCCAGTTCCCCAACACACTGCTGGGCAACCCCAAGAAGCGCATGCGGTACTTCGACCCTTTGCGCAATGAGTACTTCTTTGACCGAAACAGGCCCAGCTTTGATGCCATCCTCTACTACTACCAGTCTGGGGGACGGCTTCGCCGGCCGGTCAATGTTCCCTTGGACATGTTCTCTGAGGAAATCAAATTTTATGAGCTGGGTGAGGAAGCCATGGAGAAGTTCCGGGAAGATGAAGGGTTCATCAAAGATGAGGAGAGACCCTTGCCAGAGGGAGAGTACCAGCGCCAAGTGTGGCTCCTCTTTGAGTACCCAGAAAGCTCTGGACCTGCAAGAGTCATTGCAATAGTCTCTGTCATGGTGATCCTCATCTCCATTGTGATCTTCTGCCTAGAGACATTACCTGAGCTGAAGGAGGACAAGGAGTATACAGTGCATCGTACTGACAACACCACTCAGGTCTACAAATCCAACATCTTCACAGATCCCTTCTTTGTTGTGGAGACCCTGTGCATCATCTGGTTCTCCTTCGAGCTGGTGGTGCGTTTCTTTGCTTGCCCCAGCAAGACTGAATTCTTCAAGAATATAATGAACTTCATTGACATTGTGGCCATCATCCCTTACTTCATCACCTTAGGCACTGAGATGGCTGAGCGGGAGGGGACTCAGAAGGGGGAGCAGGCCACCTCCTTGGCCATTCTGAGAGTCATCAGACTGGTAAGAGTCTTTCGAATCTTCAAACTCTCCCGGCACTCTAAGGGCCTCCAGATTTTGGGACAGACCCTCAAAGCAAGTATGAGAGAGCTAGGTTTACTAATCTTCTTCCTCTTCATTGGGGTGATCTTGTTCTCTAGTGCGGTGTATTTTGCTGAGGCTGAAGAACCTGAGTCTCATTTCACAAGTATCCCTGATGCTTTCTGGTGGGCGGTGGTATCCATGACCACTGTGGGCTATGGTGACATGTACCCTGTGACAATTGGAGGCAAAATCGTAGGCTCCTTGTGTGCCATCGCTGGTGTGCTGACAATTGCCCTGCCTGTACCTGTCATCGTATCCAACTTCAACTACTTCTACCACCGAGAAACAGAAGGGGAAGAACAGGCTCAGTTACTTCATGTTAGCTCCCCAAATTTAGCATCTGACAGTGATCTCAGTCGCCGCAGCTCTTCCACTATCAGCAAATCTGAGTATATGGAAATCGAAGAGGATATGAATAATAGCATAGACAATTTTAGAGAGGCTAATCTCAGAACTGGCAACTGCACTGTAGCCAACCAAAACTGTGTTAATAAAAGCAAGCTGCTGACTGATGTGTAAACAAAAGACCAAAATCCCCACTCACAGCTTGAAGACTTAAGTGACAGAGTCACACTTTGGTAGATGCTTTACTGATAGTCTTTGAATGCTTTATTTACCTCATAAATGCATTGTTGCATTGTGAGTTTTTGCTCAGTGATTAATAAGCTTCCAGGATCCATGAATGATAAAATTTTGTTTACTTAAAAAAAAACATGTTTTCCACCTGGTAAATGATAACTATTTGAACTAGGTAGGTTTTAAACTGAATGATGCTAAGCCTAAACTTTTCCTCTTCCATTCACTTTTTTTTTTTTTTTGACGAACTTAAATTTAACCAAGGAAGACAATTTTTAAAACAAAAGCATATGCATGGATTCCAGTAAGAATATCTTGCAAACATGCACAGTTGCAAGAGAGTGAATCAGATAATAATAAAAAAGTATTAACATGCAGCAAGCATTTACCATTGTTTTTATGAAGGGATGCAAATTTTCCTTCCGTACCCTATGTGAGAGATTACATAGTTCCAACCTACAGATCAGCACCTTATTTAAATACACTTAAGGCTGGCCTTTTTTCTATCCATAGAATTATTTAAAAATAGCAAACAGAACTGAAGGCAAAACATTTGCACTGCTGCTAAGTTCTCTTATACGCAGATGATCTTAATGCACTTTTCCCCATCCAGAACTGTATACAAAACTTCTAGTCCTTCTGTTGCAAGACAGCACAATGTAGTTTAATATAAGCATGTTTGAATTTGATGCTATTTATTTTATAATTGCATGCCTGAAACTTTACCTCAGACAATAATGGATAAGCTTTTGTTTGAAATGAATCTTCTAAAAATAGGTCCTTTATCTCTCTTCTTTTTTTTTCCTTTTTTCTTTATTTTGGTTTGCATTCACCAGAAGTGCACTACTTAACTTACTAAATTGTTGACTAGTACTTTAAAGCGTATGTTAGTCAAATGGGAACAATAACTTTTGGAGATCAAAGCATGTTCAAATATTCAGCATTATGGCCTATTTGAATAACGTGTAACTTGAATTAATTAATGCATGAATTCAATAATAATCATAAAAAAACCAGAAATTAAAAAGTGCTTGATAGATCAAAGGCCTGAATGGACAGATTAGAGAAACCTGTTTCCCTGCACTGCTCAGGAAAACATGTTGGCTTTTGTCCAGGCATTGGCAGAAAGGGATATTTCCCATCTCTTAAAGGGAAAGCTATATGGAAAACTAAGAAGACAAGTTATGTATAGCAGCACCTAAAACCTAGTATCCTTTATATTTGAAAGGTGTAGATGCATGCTTTTTGGTGCATTCTCAGAATGTAAATGAAACTTATCTACTATATGCATCCAAACTGCAGAACCTGTTTTTTTTTTTGTTTGTTTGTTTTTGTTTTTGTTTTTGCAGCCATTATTTGAGATTTTTTTTGTATTCCCCTAAAATTCACTGAAGAGACTTAACTGATTGATTTAAATAGTTGTGCAGTGCCTTTATCTTACATCCTCTAAACTGCTGAAAGTGCCTCCAGGAGTCGAGCTGATCAGAGGTAAAGAAAGGGCAAGGACCAACACACCAGAAGAAGAGTTCTGCACTGCCTCTTGGCTCAGTGCAGAAAGCAATAGAGAAGGAAGGAAAGAGCAACTGTGAGTGAGAGCAATCCAGAAGAGGCAGGCAAAGAAAACCAGTACCCTGTGAGATACCTTTTTCCCTTTGCCAGTCCGCTGTTGCAAGGCTTAGCATTTTCTTCTGGCAAATAAGTCGTGTGTTTATGTAAGAATTAAAGTTTCCCTAGGTTGCTCGTAGGGATATCACTGCCTTCATTGTCTCTGTCCTTTCCTTCCATGAGATAGCTTTTGGCAGCTGGTCCCAGCATGGCAGAACACAGGGGAGTCTAAGGGTTAGCACTAGCTGTGACATCACATAGCCAGGCAGCAGATTGCAGGGCTGTGCTTTTCTTTCCTTTAGATTTCCCAGGTTGTAGGCAACAGAATCTTTCCAGTGCCCTCCCATCCAAGCCTCTTCCATTTACTTTCCCGTCAGATCTTAAATCCTATCACATCCTTCAAACCATATTCTTTTTGCTAATCTCTAACTTTGCTGTACATCCGCCATGGTCTTGTGAAGGAAAGAAAGCTAGGAGAAGGTATATTCTGCAATGTGCCAGCCTTAACTGCTAGGCCCTGGGAGATCATAATCTTTGATCAAAGCTAAGGTAGGCACTAATCTTTTTTTCCTAAATGGAATATGTTGAGGATCTTCATTTTGCACTCAGCATGTGGCCAACTGCTATTGAATGCTTCTCCTTCCACACTGTACAGAGTGTTTATTCTCCTACCTTCATGATATATGTATATATGCATATTAATTTGTACGTGTCTGCATGTATGTGTGTTACACATATGCATAGACACATATAGATAAAATCAAGGCACTTAGAGTGATAAAGAACCCTAAGTTTGCAGTTACGCACAAGCCTGACCTGACAGGTTTCCAGAAGGACTTGACTTTATTTCTCACTGTGTGGCTTCTGTGAGTCTTAATGACGAGAAAGTCATTAAGAGCTGAGGAACTCTAACTCCTGCAAGAAATGCAAAGTATAAATCCAAAGTATAAATAAAACAGGGCATTACTTCCTCTAGATAGATATTGTAAAGCTTTCTTCTTGTTCCCTGCTCACTCCTTTGACCATTGTACGCCTCTCTCCTCACTAAAATCTGATGGCCCTGATCTTCTTAAACTCTTGTACTCTAGGATATGACTTCTCGAGTCAAAATGGACTTGAGTGCTGCACTCAGCTTATAAAACAACCAACCAACTAAACAGCAATAATGAATTCAGTGCTTTGGGACTGAAGATGAGAAAGAAGTATCTGGAACACGAAGCCTCACTTTGACCACTTCTGTTGTAGATGGTTATACACACCTTAGTTTAATGACCGGAATTACAGTAATTCTGTGTATGTAGAGAGAAAAGTGATACATGCAGCATTTTTTTATTTTTATTTTATTTTATTTATTTTTTTGTCAGGATAGATCATAAGGGCTCAGGATGGCCTGGGAAGTCTGAATATTGTTTTGCCCATTTATAGCATACTTCAAAGGATCTAAATATGCTTGGAGTATGGGAATTAACCTCATGTATCTTAGGCATGCATTTCTGTTCAGTTAAACACAAAAGAAACAACAAAAATAAGAAAAAAAGCTTACTCCCTTTATGCAGAAGTGCTGAAATGTATTCATAGGCCTGAAAGTGCACTTAACTAACTGCCTGTTCTCACTATTAAGCATCTTTCTTTTTTTTTTTCTTTCTCTTTGTTTTACTCTTTTCTCTCCTCTCCTCTCCTCTCCTTTTCCTTTTCCTTTTCCTTTTCCTTTTCCTTTTCCTTTTCCTTTTCCTTTTCCTTTTCCTTTTCCTTTTCCTTTTCCTTTTCCTTTTCCTTTCTTCCTCTCTTCTCTTTTTCTTTTTTTCTTATGACCTACATTTCTTTATGCCACAAACTTTGTGAGGTTGTTTATATCAGTGGAAGAGGACTGGAAAGGAACTGATGGCCAATCAGTGTACCTCTGAGAAAAAGACAAGATCTTTGTTCATTTGGTAGAGACTGCCCAGAAGTAATGCTTGTGTTATGCTGGACAGATAAAACAAGATTTGGCAGTCTTAGTTGGGCTGTAGCTTGATAAGACAAGGCAGCAATTCCAGCCTCCTTTACCAGCCACTTCTCGATGGTGGCTTCTCAGTTGCACTATGTGGCTTTTTCTTCATCCACTCTGCAAAGAGGATAAAGGACTGGTCTGACATGAGTAAGGCAGCAGTGCTCAGTGGTGTAGAGATAGGAATGAAGGGGAGAGATAGTGAGCAGGAATCCCAGGGACTGATCTTACTGCCTAAATTCTCCATCTGGTCCTACCATTCATCTATAGATCACTAAGGAGCAGGCAGAGGAGCAACAGAGAGAGTGAAAATGAAAGGCTGTGTACCCCTTTCCTTCACAGAACTGAGAGGACTGTGCAGCAGCTCCAGCAGGGACAATGATGTGTATTTACATGTCTTTAGAAGCAGTTAGTGTACAGTAAGCCAGGATGTGAGTTCACAGCATCCTAGAAAACCTATACAGATTCTCTGCATGGAGTCTCTTAAAATTCACTACAAGGGACTTCAAGAAAGCTAATCCAAATTAATGAAAGGTGTGAGTATAATGTAGATTTGTTAAACTGTTTTAAAAGCCCAGCATGGACATTCTGTTGCAGTATAAAAGCAGCCTTAATCTGATTTGGAGTCATTCATTTTAGGAGGAAAATAACCTGAATTGAATTAAGGCTGCCTTAATTCTGTACACAATGGGGCTTAATGCAGTTTACCTCATCTACCTTACAAGTTAATTCAGGCAGATAAGCCTTTAGTACTCATTAAATGTAATGGAATTGACACTACATTGCTAGAGGTAGCCACGTGCTATAAAACCTTTAGTGTACCACAAGAGCATTTGTGTAGATGGAATGGAAGACTGAGTGCTGGAAATCCACTGCCTGGCTTGCCGATAGGCTAACATCCCATTCCTAGGACAATATCAGTGGTTTCCTTCCTTCATTCTTGGCTTATATATCTGTAGGTGTGAGAGTCAATCTAGCTGCCTTCCAGGTGGTAATGCTTACAATGATCACAGCCCAAGTAAACTATTTTCCAATTACAGAGTGTCTAACTGTGTTCATGCTTATCTTGACGTGCTGTAGATCAGATGGGTAAGCACTTGAAGGAGTGCAAAGCACTGGTGGCAGGACAAAATTTAGCAAAAAAAGGTATTGTTTCAGTAGTGATTTTATCCAAAGAGAGATTTCAGAGATCATACCCTTCTTAGCAAATCAGCTGTGTATTGTTCATTAGAGGCTATGTTAGCCCAAATCAACAGTTTGACTAGTTGCTACTTTTATTGATGTATTTTTAACCAGTGGATGGTTATTTTCCTTAAAGAGAAGTACAGAATATTTCTTCTGTTATAAAGAGCTGAAATCCAAATGTAACTGAAAATATGCTACTGTAAGGAACTGAGGGCAAACGTCAGTTTTTCATGGTTCAGACTTTGAACCATGCGGTTTCTTATATGCATATATATTAACTGAAATAACATAAAAAGTAAGTTAGGGACAGCTGAAATTTTTTAGAAGAAGGTAGAAAGTTGGATTTTAGAATATCTTCGCACATATGTGGAGAGAATATATACTTTTTCTAAAATTATCTTGATTATTCATTTTCGAGGAGTGCCATTCTGGTGTAATTAATTTCTCCTAGTGTACAGAATAGAGAAGTACCACAGTTTTCCTTTCAGCAGGCCTGATGCCACTGGTCATCATAGTAATTTTGGACACAGGAAGAATCAGCTCCAAAGTGTGATTTACCCTCAATAGCCACAGAGTTTTATGCAATTTGAAAGTTGTCCTTGTGATTGCTCAACATGGCAAGTTTGTTCCAGACCTGTATATCACAGGTCTGAAATAGACTGCTTTTCTATGATGCTGAAACAGGGACCTGTGTTTCAGTTTTGGTTAGACTTATTTCAGACTATGTTTATTTTTCTATTTTCTGTTTTTATTTAAACAGATATGTAAAATTTATTTTTCCTAAAATACTAATCAAGTATTCTTAAAAATGTGAGTGTTCGTATCTGCAAAAATGAAACTTCAGGGTGTTCTGCTGATACACTCAGTACAGATGAACTTGCCACCAGTGAGGTCAACAGTTTATGCTGTCAAGGCATAGTATGCTTTAATGTTTTCAAAGGAAATAAAATGAAACTGAGGTCTTAACTGAAATTTGTCTCAAAATACCTGTTAATATCTAAACAAAGCTGTATATTTCACCTGTTAACAGACTCTAGTAAATGTCACTACAAGTTTTTAAAAAATCATCTTCATTTCTAGTTTCTGTAATAAATAAAGCCATGTCACATTTGGTTCCTTCTGGTGCATCAGTCTTTGATACATCTTGGTTTTTTTTCAGTGACATTTCTATAATGTAATTGGGATCAAATGCATAATTTACTTTCATACAAAAGTAAAAATGGTATTTTTATGGCTAAATTCAGCAAACCTCTACCTATAACATGTTAAACTTACATCTTTTTTTTCTTTTCCAAGTAAACCATTGTTTTTGCAGTATGTCAGTTTGTAATGAATAAATAACAGCTTTTAATGGACTGTGTATGGCCTCTTAGACATACCTCTAATTTTAAAGGACAAATATTACAAATGTTAAATATATAAACTAAAAAATCTCCATATGAAGGTGCACCATCAGGGCAAAACACCATTTAAGCTGACACAGCTGTACTTATTTCCACCATTTATAAATTGTGTACACATGTTGAATCAAATATGTATTTCATTGTCTTGATACAGTTCATTTTACTTCCATTAGTAAAGTTGATTTATAATTTTTTGAACATCAAATATTACGAGTTCTTGAACTATTTGAAATGCATAGTTTTCACCTATGCAATTCTCCCTACTTCTGTCCTTGTTCATCTGTTCATATTTGACATCAATTAAAGATAATTTTTAAGGATCCTACGCAAAATTATGCTGTCTGGTTATTTTGTGGAATCTAACTTCTCTCCTGTCACTACTCCTCAGTTCTATCTGAAATGAATAGTTGGTTCGTTGACGGTTTCCTTATTGAGAGGTATAAGAAATGGTAATCAATATGAGATGTGGCTGTGGGCTATGAAAGGCTTGTGAATGTCAACTCATGCGTTATTGTACAATTAATCCAAGGATTTGGCTTCCATAGGCCTTGGATCTTGCCTTGAGTGGGTAATGTTCACACCATCACTGCTGAGACAGCGCTCAGTTCCACCAAAATTAGCAGATGTAAGATTAAGATTAAGCCTACTGTGTTCTCCAAAGGCTTTTTTTTTTTAATCAATTCGCATGTTACAGCTACATCCCTGAATCTAAAGTATTGGCCATAGCCTTATCATGTGTGTGCTGACTTGAGATCAGGTTTATAAAACCGTGTAAGTGATGTTTTTTGGTTTGGGTTCAATATAAGGATGTGATTCATGCAAATAGGCCTGATAAAGTCATGCCCGCCATGCCTTGATACTTTTTCACATATAAATAAGGTAATGACATAAATGCAAATTATTTTATGCCAAAAGCATTGTGTATTAGAAGTCCATCTATAATTACTGCCAGGTCTTTCTGAAGATTTGTGCACATGGTAACAGTGGGATGCATACGCCATACAAAACTAGTTGCATGTGGTAAGATGAAGTGAAAATCCCCTAACCTGGTATAAGGCATAACATTTTTGGTGGTCTGCCGTATGACTTTTTGTGCTTACTTCTTCTGATTTCTTAATCAAGAAAAGCTTTCATCTAGAAAATTCTTCTTCATCAGTACTTTCAATTTTTTGAGTCTTATTTAATCTCACTTATCAATTGACAAAAATTGTTTTTGTTTTGTTTGACTTACAATAAGGATTTGAACGTACCATTCTTAAATGGATTTAGTCCAAGTCATCTAACTTTTAGCTGCTTGGTAGTGCTGTTTGTAATTCCATAAGGTACTCATGTCTGCACTTCAAGAGTGTGATCAAAGTCATTGAGTTTTGCTAGCTCTACATGTGTCTGAAGTCTGTTTCTTGTTTATTTTCCATGTGCTTTTTTTTAAAAGAGGCTTGTTTATCACCTCTACTTTATCAATATTCTCTTTTTTGTCTGTAGTAAAGCTAATTCTTTTGATTCTTTGAATCAAATTACAATGTTGCTTCATATTCTGTTTTCTGAGTATATCATTCCGTTGTGCCATTACCTGTTCCTGTTTCCCCCTACTATTTTTCTCCCCACTTGGCCATACTTCAACTTGTCAACTACTACAACCAGAGCTTTCCCTACTGAGGCCCTTCATGGTTTGTGTCATCATACCTGTAAAGGATCTAGCTAAAAAATACTCCTTTAGGAGTGGGAATGCTAATTCTTGTATCACAGTCACAATTTTTTTCCTTGCCTGTTTCTATTTGTGCTGCCTCCTCTGTGTGGAAAATATTCTTGCTATGTTCTTTTTGCCATGATACTAACAAATATTACCTTGTGCTTTACCTCATCTTTCCAGCAGTCTATGTAGTCATTGTACCCCTTGGTACATCTTGTACTGAGATATTTACTATGATGTGGTAGGTTTTGAAGTGGACATTTTAAAACAAAATTGCATACATTCAGAATCAGGTTCCAGGACATTTTTTTTTTTTCCCTCATAATGATTGCAAAAAAATAATCAGCATTGAGTACTCTGAATTGAGTCTCTCTGATAATTTCTTCGCTAATCTAAAAAGAAAATAATTGTGTGTGTTTTTCTTTCTTCTAATTGCAAATTCTGTTATCTTGTTTTATACGCTTTATCAAATACTGAAAAATTACATATTGAATCCTTTTGTTACACCAAGCAGTCTTCTTGTCTTACACATTTGCTCTGAAGCAACCTACATGGAGGAGTAAGTGTGACTCTGCAGCTATAACTTAGTTAACAGACGTATCAATGATCCATGTCCTGGAATAGGCTCCTCTTTCTCCTTCAGCTGCACTTACACTCAGGTTATAAGGGAAGTGAAGACTACTTCAGCAGGCTTTCAACAGGGAAGGAGAGAATCCATTCAGTAACAAGATGCTCTTTTGATCTTACCTTCTCAATATTATATTGATAATTCCAGTATGAACTAAATTTACCTGTTACTCTTGGAAGTCATTTAGTGTTCATGTACTGTTTGATTAATGGGTACAAAATAATTGCTTTATAAAAGCATAAGAATCTCAGGTGTGAATATATATGCCCTTACCATGCAGAAACTCAAGCTAATATTTTAACAAATACAAAGCCTAATACTTCACAGAGTAAAATGGCCCATACCTCTGAAACCAAGAAGTGTCACAAATGTGTTGTCACAAATGTGTTGTTATGCTTTCTCTCAAGTATCTGGAACAGTTCCCTTCTGGGCTAGCATTCTGAATCAGATAGCCTGACTAACAGAGAAAATCAGAGGTGATTCAGCACTATCCCTTGAAACAGTTGCTATGTACTGTCTCAAGAAAGATCTGCAAGTATATAGGGGGAACTGCTGTGCTCTTGAGGTAAAGCAGAACCCACAGAAGTAAATGGAGTGGTGTCTCATAACTTGAGAAGACTGTAGGAAGACCAGGATTTCATGCTGCCTTTCAGATTACTGAGAAAAGATCTGAAACATTCTGTACTGCAGGCTTCTAACAGATACTTGTAGAGTTGCATTATATTCCATGGTTGGTCTTTATATAAAATGCTCACTTTATGGAGTGTTCAGATTAAGCATTCAAAAATCAAAGCTTTAATTAGCACAATACTTCAGTCCACTCACCTTCTCTAACTGCTTCCTAAAATACCTCACATTTTATTCCAATAAGAAGACAACTGTGACTCTTCAATAGTAAGCTTTACAGATAGAAAATGAAAATACAATTGCAGATAGTATATTTGGTGACCTCCTCTCACTAGGTAGGAACACTAGCACATTTGACTTTCAAGCAGAGGAGCTTGCTGTTGTCACTAAGTGTGATGGAGAGAGCTGCATGATCATTATGTGGAGGGCAGGTCTGAGGAAAGACAGATCATTTCCATGCTACCTGGTTAACAGCAGAGGGTGAGAGGAAGTTTATCTATGTTCATTTTGCATAGGATGGCTGATACACATATGTTGTGTGAATTGAGGTTTAGTGTTCCATCGATAATTAAGATTATATTGTTAATACCGCTTGTAGTCACGAAGATTTAGTTAAAGATCTTTGAATTCTAGGAATGATAGGAGCACTGATGCTTACAGGGCTTGATAATCTAAATGTACCTGCTCTAATGGGTGTATGTAGGAATTTCCTCTGTCATTTCCAACCCCATAAGAAATGCTTCATGTTATTCAACACCATATGTATAAACAGGTTTACTGGAAAGAAGTGACCAGTCCACAGTTATACTCTGATGCACACGTTCACATTAATGGTGTCACATTCTCTTTTTACAGTACCTCCATTACATGCATTAATTACCTCTGCTTGACAAAGAATACCCAGCCTAATCAGGCCCATTGCTTGGTATAAGATTAGGCTTTAATTAAATTACTTCAGTGGTGAGCAATACAGAAAAAAATGCCATCCAAAAACCGAACTATCCAGATAATCCATGGAAGAACTCTCAAAATATTTTTCCATGAATGTTGAGAATGCAATGTAGATGTTAACTGTTCTTTCAAATTGGAAAAAACTAAGTTTTTATTTTATGGAATATTATCTCCTTGCTGTTTGGCCATTCTAAATATAGATTTCCATGTAAAATACTGCATTAAATTCTGAATGAAGGATCATCTAGGCTGTTATGGCATTTAGTTCCCTAGATGTTGTGAACTGACTGTGGGAGCCGAGGCTGCTAACAGGGCCTCCAGGTGGAATCACTAGGGCAGTGGTAGGTGTTTAGATGTATCTTTGCCTTCTTCTGATGACTTCTACCCTTCCTTTCTATTTTGAGTGTGCAGCATTCATCTTCAACCTCCCCAAAAGCTAATTCCAGTTTACAAGGGAGGTAGTATTCCTCTTTCTCCTTTCTGAGTTAGCCAAGTGTTGTTATGAACCTGGTTTGCTGAACTCTGTTGCAGTGGCATACCAGGCAAATCAATCATTTAAAATGTTTCTGAAATACTCAGAGAACTGTTTATTTCCCACTACCAGAATATATGAAGCTTCAATAAATGTAATTAAGTTTGGTTTTTTTTCAGTTGCAAACTGTGGTTTTGATTTTTTTCAGGAATTTGAAAAGATAAAGGGGAAATGAATGTTTTCCAAAATGTACTTGAATGGCTTCCTTCCAAGGAGAGGGAATTTTTGAAAATGTTGTGGCATTTTTTTCTTTGTTTTCTTTTTTGATTTGTTTTTATTGTTTTTTTTTTTTATAAAATAATTTCCTTCAGTTGGGTGATTTTGGCAGTTTTCATTTCACAAAGAATAAAAAAATAAAAAAGGGATCTCTGTCACTTGGATACATTTTTTGTTACAATTATTTAGATGATAAAAATTGCTGGCATTACAAGAGAGGAGCATTTATAGCTAATGAGGCTTTAATGTAAACTCGTCTGATACTTAATATTTAAATGCCAAAATGACTAAGATATGAATACTGCAGGAAGTGCCACTGGGTATGTACAGTAACAGTGCAGCACTTTGGAGGTAGTTGCTCTGTAGCATGGTGCCTGAATGGTTCTGGTCTGACTGTGGGTCACCAAGTGTAGTAGTGCTACTGCAGCTGGTTAAGACTGATAAGTCACCCTGGGTCATAGTTCCAGTGAAGCAATGATTGAACAAAAGAACAAATTGACTTTAAGGCTCAAAATACCAAATGAGATTATTTTTTTTCCCTAATGAAAAAAACAGTGATTTTACACAAACTTGGTTGTCCTGAAAAATTATTTCAGTGAGTGATCAGCTAGCATCTTCCTGTGAACTTAATACAACAGTTGGCCTATGTTTTTTTGGCTCTAGCTTTTTGGATCTTTTTCTTCTATAATTTTTTCATCCTTCTGAATGTAAGATACAAAACTGGCATGAAGCCGAACACTGCCATATTTTGTGTGCAATGGCTAATATGTCAGAAATACTACAGAATCACCTAATTTAGGTGGAATTTGTTTTGCTGAATGCTTCAGCAAGTCTATAGATTTGGTGCTGAGATTTTGAAGCCATTGATTCAGTCCTCCTAAGGTAATGTGGATTGATCTTCAGCATAACAGTAAGGGGCATTCTGTCAGTGCTTGGGATGAGGAACACTGTAAGATCTTGGTGTCATTAAAGACTCTGTGATGCCTTCCCAGTGTCTGAGCAGAACTGGAGTTCTACTCTGGTTTACTTTGGCACTGTGTCTGTTTGCCTTCTAAATATTTCATTTGCTGTTCAAGTCATTTGGTAGCATTCCAGTGTGCTATTAAAGAGCAGCCGTGTTTTGTCTCAGAAGTAACTGCATTTCAAAACAAGGTAGCTTGTGTGTCAGTTTATTAAATTGGCAAAGAGTTCTGAGACTGTTCCAGATGTGCTATGTTAGTATAGAGTATCAATATATATATCAAAGGTTACTAAAACAATAATCTGAAGTTCTATGGTAGACAGACTTTTCAATAACCAATTAAAGGCAGTAAGTGGAAGCTGGCTATCACCACTTAGTATACAGCTGCTATTGCTAATGCACTTTCAAGGTATGCATTCTGTCTGAAGTGCTGTGATGTATTTTTTCCTAGTCTTATTAATACGCCTGTGATCTCATCCACTTACAACGCTTTAAAAAGGCTGTTGAAATCCAGCACATAAAGAGCAATTCAGTTTTACTTGAGAACAGATTGATTCTGTCCATACAATCGCAAATTGCAAGTTGGAATATATGGACATGGGGACAGTCAGTGGAGTGGAGGGGTACTAATCATTTGATTTTTGTGTCTCTTTTTGGTAATACTCACTAAGTTCTTATTCCCATGACTTGAGTACAAAATTGAATGTGAAGAATGAGGGAATTGAGACTTTGCTGCCTGCATCTTGTGCAGCTTTTATTCATGTATACAAAATGAAAAATGTCTGGTGCGAATCAGCTTAACTTATTTCTTCTGAACTAATAATCTGTGCGTCTTTCTTTCCTTTTCATATCTGGCAGTTTTTTACATAGATAAGAGCTGTCGTATGGCCAGCAAGGAAGAATCCTGCCCGTCAGTTTCCACTAGAGTATAATAAATAGGAAAAAAAGAAACCCCACGTTTTAAAAGAGAGATGTGTTGAAGTGACGTAAAAGTACATTTTCATCTACCACAAAAGGTTCTGGACAGTGTTCTATGACCACACAGAATGTATAAGATAGACTTTGTGGAGAAGCTGGCTGCCCATGGTTTGGATGGGTGTACGCTCCGCTGGGTGAAACACTGGCTGGATGGCCGGGCCCAAAGGGTTGTGGTCAATGGAGTTAAATCCAGTTGGTGGCCAGTCACGAGCTGTGTCACCCAGGGCTTGGTACTGGGGCCGCTTCTATTTAACATCTCTATTAATGATCTTGATGAGGGAATTGAGTACACCCTCAGTAAGTTTGCAGACGACACCAAGTTGGGAGGGAGTGCTGATCTGCCTGAGGGGAGAAGGGCACTACAGAGGAACTTGGATAGACTGAATCGATGGGCCAAGGTAAACTGTATGAGTTTCAATAGAGCCAAGTGTCGGGTCCTGCATTTTGATCACAACAACCCCAGGCAAACCTACAGGCTTGGGGAGGAGTGCCTGGAAAGCTATCTGATGGAAAGAGACCTTGGTATACTGATGGACAGTCAGCTGAATATGAGCCAGCAGTGTGCCCAGGTGGCCAAGAAGGCCAGGGGCATCCTGGCTTGTACCAGGAATGGTGTGGTAAGCAGGACTAGGGAAGTAATCCTGCCCCTGTACTCAGCAATGGTGAGGCCTCACCTTGAATACTGTGTTCAGTTATGGGCACTTCAGTATAGAAAGGACATGGAGGTGCTGGAGCAGGTCCAACGAAGGGCAACAAGGCTTGTGAAGGGCTTGGAGCATATGCCCTATGAGGAGAGACTGAAGGAACTGGGGCTGTTTAGTCTGGGGAAAAGGAGGCTGAGGGGAGATCTTATTGCTCTCTTCAAATATCTGGAAGGTGACTACAGTGAGAGTGGGGTTGGTCACTTCTCACTGGAGACAGGTGACAGGACGAGGGGAAATGGCCTTAAGTTGCACCAGGGTAAGTTCAGGTTGGATATTAGGAAACACTTCTTTACAGAAAGGGTCGTTAAGCACTGGAACAGTCTCCCCAGGGAGGTGGTTGAGTCACCATCCCTGGATGTGTTTAAAAACCATTTGGATGTGGTGCTCACGGACATGATTTAGCGGAGGGTTGTTAGAGTTAGGGTAGTATGGTTAGGTCATGGTTGGACTCGATGATCTTTAAGATCTTTTCCAACCTGAGTGATTCTATGATTCTATGATTCTATGATAAAATGAAAAGTGGAAGACAATGATTTTGCCCATAGATCTCTTAGCAATGATGCTGTTTCAGTGAAGACTTGAATTTTCCTCTTTCACTGTGCATAGCTTTGAACTAATTTTGGAACAGTTTATGGGGGAAAAAAAAAAAAAAGTGATTGCAGAAAAATTAATTTGTTATTATCAAGGATACAGGAGAAATGTCAGTTTTCATGGAAACATTTACAGAGCAAGCTAACTTGTTAATACCTACGTTTCTCCAGAGTATTGTTAATACTCTTCCAATAAACCTACTGCAGCAGTAACAAAAGATGTGATTTACTGTAGTGGAAGTTAATAGTCTCCAAACCTTAAATTTGATTTTACGTGAAAACCTTTTTTGCTCTACTTTCTTCTGAAATCTCTTACAGATAAATATTGTCTAGAGGTGCATGAAGACAACCTAAAAATTTCTCTCACAGAAAACCTCTGCTATTATAATTTAAATCTGCTAATGTATCCTACTTTGTACAGAACATTGCTAAAATCCATGCCAGTAATTGTTTTCTACAAGCAGAATCTGCATGCATTTTGGAGGCCTTGTCAGTGTGGCAATACCACTGAGTCTTCCTCTTGCAGACTAAACTGTACTAAAACACTCAGCTTCAAGACACCTTACACTCCTCAGTGAAACACACATGGTGTGTTATGGTGATAACGTAATTAAAATAGCTGGATCTTTTCAGAACATCATGGCTGGTATGGTGGGATCGGCTCCTCTGCATCTCACAGAAAGTTATGAGATATATCTCAGGAGATTTTTGGTTGGTTTCAAAGTGGGAGAGGATTCATTTTTTTGCCAGCTACTTTGAGAAAACAAACAAACAAAAAAACCTGACCAGATAATTTTCTGGTCACAGAAGAATCTTAATTAGTTTAAAACTACCAGAAACCTTGCTGCATACAATAAGCATAGGCATTTTTTGCCACTTGCTTTGTGGTCCAAATCTTCTTGAGCTGTGAAACTATGGACTGTGCCTGTTACAAGGAATTGCCTGAGAAACAGTTTCCTCATGTTCTAAGATTCTGCAAAGGGAATGGATGAAGTCCCTGTCTCTGTGGCAGGGAGGCAGACTTAGGACCACTTAGATGCTCAGCTGGCTTAAATGAGTTGAATTCCAGGGAAGCCAGTGGCTCCATGAGATTATCAATGTGAAGAAAGCAAACAGGCATCAGACATGAAATTGTAGTATAAAAACAGCTTGTGTCAGCAGAGAGGAATTGAGCGCTTTTATCTGCAAATACCCATGCATTTCTGAGCTGATCTTTCCAAGTGCTCTAATCTCCCATTGATTTCAGCACCTCTTAATATTTTACTGAGTAAGAATAATATCAATAGTGACACACAGGAAAGCAGTAGATGCTCTTGTTCAAACGATGCTCAGTGGTTAGCTCAGGTAAAGCTTATATGGTAGCTTTTTTTCCACTCAAGTGTGGGACTATTGGTGTGAAGTATAATAAAAAAATAAAATGAAGCCCTGGATCTCAGGGTGTGACTACAATAAAAATGAGTTAAAATAAGGTTGTTTGTTTGTTTGTTTGTTTGTTTTCATAATCTCAGTGATTAGGGTTTAAAATAAAGCCCCCTCTGTTTATTTTTATTCAGTAATATCTGGACTGAGGCAGGTGTTTTATGGATAAATGGGGGAAAAGCTGTTTTTACAACCTGTAGGAATCACACCTCTTTGGAAGCTGAAATTGTGGATAATGAGAGAGAGAAAAATTTCTCATTTGTCTGAATTTTTCACGGGTAGTCACAGAATCAAAGAATTGTGAAGGTTGGAGAAGACCTCCAAGATCATCAATCCAACCATCAACGCATCTTCACCATGCCCACTGAGCAATGTTCCTCCTCAGAATTTTCCTTTCCAGGTAGGGAACTACAGTGGAATGCCTAGGTCACAGCCTGAACAAGTATGCGAGCGCCTGCAGCGGGCGGGAGCCGAGATCGACCCTTTCGCTCTCCCCGTCTCAGAGGTGCTTCCGGGAGCGCGTATGCAGTCAGACTCTGCGAGGGTTTCCCCCGCCCCTCGTTCTCTTCCTCCGGCGCCAGAGTTCGAATCGGAGAAGGCTGCATTCCTCAGCTCACCTTTTTTTCCAAACTGTTGCTAGGAGGGGTGAGTTAATTCCTCTTTCTTTGACATCTTGTTCTATAGCGCCTGTATCTCAAATAAAGGCTCTGTCATCGCCTTTGTTTGCCTTACAGGAATGAAGCAGGAGTCCCACGTGTGAGCCCAGCAGACCAGGCTGGAGAATTAAGACATTGCTGGGGCTTAATCTCTAGGTAACAACATGTCTTAGTGTATGTGCCTTAGGATCCATATGCTCCAATGCCCATTGCAAAGCAGTACTTCCTCCCGTCAAATAATGTAGAAGTTAACCCTGAGATGAAATGCTGGTAGGCAACCATGCAGCTATGCAGTTTATCCAATTAGGTGGCTTTTTGTGATAAATTTAGGGTAAAACTCATTGTCTTTAATGAGAAGCAAGCACTTATTTTGATACAAAGCAGGCAGAGATCAGCATCTGCACTGGTTTCCAAGGGCTGATTTTTTTTTTCCCAGAATGCTTTGCTTTACTCATTCTTTCAGGGTTTCTGTTGAGCAAAGTGAAGTAAAACTCACTACAAGCAGAAAGATGCTAGTCCGTTTATGGGTCTCCTAGGAAACTAGTTTGGAAAATGTCTCTCCGCTCATCAATGTTGTGCAGAGGGATAATCATCTATTGATAACATGTTACTAAATTACAACTACCAAGTAATTGTTTTTGCTTATCTAGTCTTTAAGATACATAGTAATGCTAAAAAACCTTGTCTACAATACACTGTCCAATATGCAGGACCAGAGTATTTGATCTTAGAAAACTTCGGTAGTAAAAATTTCTGCCTCTGTTACTGCCTGACCCTGCAGAGTCCTTGCCCACGGAGATACAGAGGATTTTTGTGGTCCCTATGGTCTCCTGAAGTCCATCCTGCCCTATGCAGAAGCCCCATGAGGGGTAAATGTGTAGGCTTCCCTAACTGTTGATAGAAAACTGTGCAACTATTTGTTCAGAATCAAATGGCAAATGGTTGTCAAGTAGTCTGGGCAGAGTTCTTGCTATGGAACTACTGTGTAATCTCTTCCATGGCAAAATGAACAAACTAGCAAGGGCTACCAGCACAGCTGAATGAATGCATTGCCTCAGTTTGCAGTAGAGAGGCAAGACAACTGGAAGTCATGCCTAGTGCTCCCCTTCTCTGTTCTCCAAGGAATGTGGTACCTGTCTTACAATTCTTTCACATAGACATTTCAGTGTGCGTCTCAAGGAGTCCACGGGGTTTTGTCCTCTTAGGAAGGTGAAGAAATGATGCGGTCTATCCTACTCCTTGCCCTCCTTTTCCATTGCCTCCCCTTATGTTCCCAGTTTCAGAACTGATGTATGAAAATACTTCTGTAGCCCATGGTACTTACCCTTTCTCAGAGAGTGTTATATCCTTTGCACCATCCCGATCTCATACTTTTTCATTGATTTAAACAAGTTGCAGTTAGTTCAGGTCATGGCACGCTTCAGGCCAGCAGGTAGGGAATGTAGGTCAGTAGCATGGCAAGATGGAAAGAATCAAGGAAGGAAAATATTATATAGGGAAGACAAATCTGGCTTGTTTGTTTCTGCTTACTTACATTGGCCTTCCAGCGCATAGCTGTTCCTGAAGCTTTGTGAGACATTGAGAATTAAAGTATTGATGCATAAAGGGCTGAAAAGCAGTATTTGTTATATTCTGCAGTCTCTTAACAAGCAAGTATGTTTTCAGGAAAACCAGGAATGAGGAATAGTGCTGTTTTCATTTATGTTGGGCTAGGTATTGAAAGTCGCTGTTTTATTTTGTCCATGAGTAGTACAGAATCAAAGAAATGCTGAGGTTGGAAGACACCTCTGAGGATTATCTCAGGTAATTACAGGTATCCAGGTAATTACAGGCCAGTCAGCCTCACCTCTGTCCCTGGAAAGGCGATGGAACAGCTTGTGCTGGATGCCATCTCCAGACAATTGGAAGAAAAGGATGTTATCAGGAGTAGTCAGCATGGGTTCACCTGGTCATGCTTGACCAACCTGGTAGCCTTCTATGATGTTATCACTGGCTGGGTGGATGGGGGGAGAGCAGTGGATGTAGTCTACCTTGATTTCAGCAAGGCATTTGATACTGTCTCCCACAACATCCTTATAACAAAGATGAGGAAGTGTAGGACAGATGAGTGAACAGTGAGGTGGGATGAAAACTGTCTGACTGGCAGAGCACAGAGGGTCGTCGTTGGTTGTGCAGAGAGTTGTGTTGTGTTGAAGACTTGTAACTAGTGGTGTTCCTCAGGGGTCGGTGCTGGGTCCGGTCTTGTTCAACATCTTCATCAATGACCTTCATGAGGGGATAGTGGCCACCCTCAGCAAGTTTGCTGATGATACAAAGTTGGGAGGATTGGCTGACACACCTGAGGGCTGTGCTGCCATTCAGCAAGACCTGGACAGGATGGAGAGCTGGGCAGTAAGAAACCAGATGAGGTTTAACAAAAGCAAGTGTAGAGTCTTGCACCTAGGGAGGAACAATTGCATGCAGCAGTACAGGTTGGGGGATGACCTGCTGGAGAGGAGCTCTGCAGAGAGGGACCTGGGTGTCCTGGTGGACGACAGGTTGGCCATGAGCCAGCAGTGTGCCCTTGTGGCCAAAAAGGCCAATGCCATTCTGGGCTGCATTAAAAATAACGTGGCCAGCAGGTCAAGGGAGGTGATCCTCCCCCTCTACTCTGCCCTGGTAAGGCCTCATCTGGAGTACTGTGTCCAGTTCTGGGCTCCCCAGTACAAAAAAGACAGGGATCTCTTGGGAAGAGTCCAGTGGAGGGCCACAAAGATGATGAAGGGCCTGGAGCATCTCCCCTATGAAGAAAGGCTAAGTGAGCTGGGTCTGTTTAGCCTTGAGAAAAGAAGACTGAGAGGGGACTTGATCCAGGTCTATAAATATCTAAGGTGTGTGGGGAAAAGTGGCGAGGCCAAACTCTTTTCAGCAGTGTGTGGAGACAGAACAAGTTGAAATGGCCAGAAACTGGAGCATAGGAAGTTCCACACAAATGTGCGCAAGAACTTCTTTACGGTGAGGGTGACGGAGCACTGGAACAGGCTGCCCAGGGAGGTTGTGGAGTCTCCTTCTCTGGAGATATTCAAGACCCGCCTGGATGCCTACCTGTGCGACCTGGTGTAGGGAACCTGCTTTGGCAGGGGGGTTGGACTTGATCTCTGGAGGTCCATTCCAACCCCTATGATTCTGTGATTCTGTGATCTAGTCCAAATCCTGTGCTCCAGGTAAGATCTCATAAAGTAGGAAGCCCAGGACTGTATCCAGTCAAGTTCTAAGTGTTTCAAGGATAGAGATTCCACAGCCTCTCTGGGAAATGGGTTCCAATGTTCAACCATCCTCACATTTAAAAATATTTTTTTATGTTCAGGCAGAATTTCTGTGTTTCAGTTTGTGTCCATTGATTCTTGTCCCGTCACTGGGTACCACTGAGGAGAGAGCCTTTACACATCAGATTTTTGTACACTTTGGTAGGGCTCTTCTAAGCCTTCACTTCTCTAGGCTGAACAGAATCAGTTCTCTTAGTCTCTCCTTCTCTGAAAGATGCTCCATTTGTTTAATAATCTTTGTGGCATGTGTGATCAAGGGTGGTATAGTGCAATCACAAGTTAAGAGTGAATTCAGATAGAGTTATTTGGAGGCCCCACTCTGCACATTCATTCCAGACCAGTTGATCAGAGTCTGTATGTGGCTGGCATGTCTGGTAGCCCAGTTGTCTGTCCTGTTAATACTTAGCAAGTATTGCTACAGGCAAAGGTGCAGGAACCCCAGAAAATATATATAGGACAATTTAAGTGATTATATATATATATTCATATTCACTGTGATTCTGATTCCTGGTACACAGAAAGTGTTTTAAAATCTGAAAGCTAAGGTTCAGTAGTTCTTCTAAAAACTAAACAGACAGTTACAATATCCAGAGATACTCAATATTTCTATAGATATCTCTGCATTCTTTTTGATATATATTTCTTTCTTTGAAGGTCAAATTAAGAACCATAATGCAAAACCTGGAGACAAAATCTTCCATGTTTCTAATCACTTAAGAGATTGTTGTTAATATGAGGCAGACTCATTTGATCTGATTTTGATTTCATCCTAGAGGCAACTGATTCCATTGTTCATTGCAGACTTACGTATGCAAAGATGCAAGTGATGCTGATAAATTCAGAGCAAAGATGCCAGTTCTGGGAGTGGAGTTTCTCAGGACTGGACTTTTGGTAGACTGGTGGTCTAATCAAATCTGCTGAATCTTGTAAGTATGTTATATGCATAAAGGCTCTTAGGTAGTGGGAAATGTTGTAGATGCATTAATTGA
Organism: Pavo muticus; assembly: GCA_016647715.1. Taxonomy (NCBI): domain Eukaryota; kingdom Metazoa; phylum Chordata; class Aves; order Galliformes; family Phasianidae; genus Pavo; species Pavo muticus. The sequence goes on from JACDJE010000292.1 coordinate 1,117,595, forward strand.
CAGTAAGTTATGCCAGTTCACATTGCAAATTTATCTGGTGATTTCAGCAGCAAAAATAAGTTGGAAAGAGAAGTAAGGAGGCAGATGTGTAAGTTATTCAGCCAGCATTCCCACACATATATTCATTAGAATTTAATTTTGAATTAAGTACACTTGAATATATACTCCTTTAGTGTTCATCCAATTGGATTCCTGTCCAACAATTCCACTTACAAAAGAAGATGCATTTGATTTGAAAAATTATGTAAAAAGCGTATTACAAACTAGCAAAAATACCCTCTGAAAGTGCATTACAGGCAATGGAAGCTGATAAGGGAGTTCTAAGCAGAGAAGATAACAGGAACATGCGATTGATTAAAAACATGTCAGTGTAATGAAGCTTGGAGGGGGATTGAAATCTCTCGGCACTGAGCTGTGTTTGGAAAAAAATGGTAGTGAGGGGGTGAAGGATACTGGCTGATCCACTGTGGTGCATAAAATGATATCAGATACTGAAGTAAATGTAATGATGTCAGATGCTAAAGGTAGCTAAGCACAGCTGCACAGCTAACTAACTAAGAAGGTTGCACAGCTGGGGTTAATCCACTAGTTGTGCTACCCCATGTTTACAAGGCTGATTTTGGAACCAGAACAAAGCATGTCTCTTTTAAGCCCCCTGTCTCCTTTGAAAATGCCAAATCATTTGGATGCCTTCATCTGGACTGTTTTATCCATCTTACTCAAGTTGGGCTCAGAACATGTAGGTAAAGCTGCTCTTTCCCTCATGGTATCAAGCAAGTGTTGTAGAAAACATTTCTAGCCATAGCAGTGTGAGGCAAGCTTCCAGGGAAGACTGTGTTTGGAAGTCCCGGAAGTGTCTTAATTATTTGTGTTTGCTGTTTTTGGTAATTGCTGATTACTGCTGCGTGTGGTTCAGGCAAACACTGAAAATTTATATTCATCATATCCTGAGAAGATAATGGCAACATCATCATGGGTTGGTGAAAGTGTGAGGCAGATGCTACCACTGTAAAAATTCAGATATAGAAGAACAAATTCTGCACTAGAAAACATTGTTATAAATCAATCGTGTCCTCATTTTAGTCAATCACTGTCTGTGAAAAAGAACAGAGTTATGGGCTGGAAACTGCATCCTCAAGAGAGTAGAACTCTCCAGTGTGGCAGTATCAGAAATAAAGGATGCTGGATTATTCTCTAAATCAGTTATCTTTTGACCTGAAATCAGAAACCTGAAAGCTTTCTGAAGGCATGGAAGTATTTTTGTTTGATTGTTTGTTTTCCCAGTTGTCAATGTTCTGGTACAAGTGGAAGAGTCTGAGTCAAGAAAGAATGTTTCAAACTGGTCTGGAGCCACACAAAACAGGTGTGTACCACTAAACAGGGCTCACTTCCCAGTCTTCTGGGCCAAAAGAAGGAAGATATATCAATCTTTGGCCTACAGAAGATGTTAAAAGCTTATCTTCCTAAACTATTGATTATTTCATAAACCAGAAGCTGAAATAGAAGAGAGAAGAACTTTTCACTTTAATCAGTTTGCTAATTTCCAACAATATAAAATTCTCAAGTTGAGAAAAGTGTCTGGAGGACTTTTTGAAAGATGTGAAAATTACAGCTGGTTGAAGTGGAAGCTTTTTTTTTCTCCAAAAATTTTCAGAAAAGAAATCAGTTTTCTTCTTGCCAGAACAAAAATTTGTCTGGGGAAAAAAAAAAAAAAAGAGTTGTGGAATTCTGACTTCTTAACTTATTGACAACAATTTTACTTGAAGCCAAGGGGATCTGAAAATGAGAAGAAAAAGAACATTTGGCAGATTTCATTATCATAAGCACCCTTGGATGTACGTTCAAAACAGTTTAGGTAGACATGCTCCAAGGCCTTTATGTCATTCTTGTAGTAAGGGGCCCAAAACTGAACACAGTACTCGAGGTGTGGGCTCACCAGAGCTGAGTGCAGGAGGACAATCACCTCACATCTGACTACACTACTTCTGATATAAGCCAAGATTCCCTTGGCTTTTTTGGCTTGGGCACACTGCTTGCTAATGTTCAGTTTAGCATTGACCAGTACCCCCAGGTCCTTTTCCTCTGGACAGTCTTCCAGCCACTCTGTCCTAAAGCTGTAGGATTGCCTGGGGTTATTGGGACCAAAGTGCATTGGCCTCAGCCCAGTGAGCCACCCTGTCCAGATCCCTCTGAAGGACCTTCCTACCCTCAGGAAGATCATCACTTCCTCCCAGCTTTGTGTCTTCATGGATTTAACTCCATTTATAATCACTCTCTGGGCGCAGCCCTCCAGCCAGTTCTTTACCCAGCGAAGAGTGTATCTGTCCAAGCCACAGGCTGCCAGTTTCACTAGGAGACTACTGTGGGAGACAGTTTCAAAGGCTTTAATGAAGTTTGGGTAGACTATGCCTTTCCCTCATGCATCAGTCTGGTCACTCAGTCATAGAAGGAGATGAGGTTGGTGAAGTAGGACCTGCCTTTCTAGAACCCATGCTGGCTGGACCTGATTCCCTGGTTGTCCCGTACATGCTATATGATCGCAGTCAAGATGTTCCATAATCTTCCCTGGCACCGAGGTCAGGCTGGTAGGCCTGTAGTTCTCCGGATCCTCCTTACAACTCTTCCTGTAGATGTGAGTCACACTGGCAAGCCTCCAGTCCTCTGAGTCCTCTCTGGTTGACCAAGAATGCTGATAGATGGTGGAAAGAAGCTTGGCAATCACCTCTGCCAGCTCCCTGACCATCATAGAGTGGATTCCATCTGGCCCCATGAACCTGTGACAGTCTATATATGGAGTAGAAAGTCTCTAACAGACTCCACCTGAATCATGGGTGGTTTGTTCTGCTCCACATCCCTGATGTCCAGGTAAGGCAATAACTGAGGATAACTGATCTGACTATTAAAGAGATGAAAATAAGGTGTTGAGAACCTCAGCCTTTTCCTTATCCTCAGTGGTCATGTTCCCCTCTGCACCCAGTAAAAGATAGAGATTCTCTTTAGCCCTCCTCCTTACTGTTAATATATTTGTAAAAAAAAATTTTTGTTCTCTTTTACTACAATGGCCAGATTGAGTTCAAGCTGGGCTTTTGCCTTTCTGATTTTCTCCCTAGCAACTTCTTTGTACTCTCCTTGAGTTGCCTTTCCCTTCTTCCACAGGAGGTAAACTCTCTTTTTTTTCTCCCAGAGTCTCAGCTAAATTCTCTGTTCATCCACACTCGTCTTCTTTACCTCCATCTTATCTTATGTCACTCATGAACAGCCTGCTCCTGTGCCTTTAAGACATAGCTTCATACCTAGTTTAAAGTCCCCTCAATGAAGTCTGTCAGCTCCTGGGCTAGGATTCATTTCACCCTTTGAGACATGTGAGACCCATCTGCAGCCATCGGGCTAGGTGCTGAGTAAACTCCCCCATGGTTGAAAAAGCCAAAATTCCTGCAATGGCACCAGCCTCTTAGCCACGTATTTATCAGATGAGTTTACCTAGTCCTCTCAATATCCCTCGCTGCCACTGAAGGGATCCCATCAACTAACCACCCCAATTCCCTGAAGTCCCTTTTGATAGTCCTCAAGCTTCTCTTAGCAACTTCATTGCTGCCAGCCTGAACTGTCAGTGAAGGGTAATATTTAGAGAGTCAAACTCTGAGAGAGATCTCCCATTGCATCTCCACTTACCTCTCCCTCAAGATCCAGAACCTCAAACCTACTGCATAGGGGCACCTGGGGAATCAAGGAAGGGGATTTGCCTGTGATGCCAATTTGAGACCTGTTTCCTTTCCTCCTCATCTCTTAGGTCCCCTCTCTCTTCCTGGTGGTGACAGGGCAGAGGATCCACTGCTATTTAGAGTGTAACACCCCGGTGCCTTTCTCATAGGTATGACAGGGAGTTACTCCACCAGTCTGTCTCCTGCTCACACTCCCTCATGTTCCTTAACCTCTCCACCTCTTCCTTGAGTTCTGCCACCAGGCTGAGCAGATCTTCCACCTGCTGACACATCACACAGGTGGTATTGTCTCCCTCCACTAGCAGCAACAGGCTCAGGTGCTCCTTGCAGCCAGAGACTTGAGCAGCTAGCCACATTCTTGGGCAGGCACTCTGTCTGGTTCACCACTTCTGGAAGGCTCAGCTGAAATGGCCTGTGCCACGCCCTGATTGCCTTTCCTGCTAGCTGTGCTCTGAAGGGACCGCCTATGTACACGTGGGGGGTTTGGTTGCCATCACTCCCAGCTCCATCCACACTGCATCAGTGTTGCTGTGTCTCAGGTACTTAGTACTTCCCACTTGGGGTGGGGCTGGGAATTCCTCGCTTTCCCAATGGCTCTTGTCATGGTATTTTGCCAACGTTTTACCTCTCTGCAAAGGGTTCCTGGGTGCAAGGCTCCAGTATGAAGCTGATCTGCATGAGGTCTTCACTGAAGTCAAAAACTTAAAAGGACTTTAAATGTTTTAAAATGTACCATACTACATTTTATTTACCAAGGATCTTTTTGCCGTGACTTTTCCCTGTAGTAGATGACACCTTATTTCCCACTCTACACTTCGGCAATTTCAAGTGTAAAGCATGTGTCTGTCACGTCCCTTGGCTTTTTTACTGGGGCCTCACATAAAGTGACCCTCTGTGTGAGAGGGAGTGGGTAGATCTCTGTAATCAAAATGGGGAATAAATTTAGGGCAGACTAATCAGTACAAATCATTTCTTCAAAACTCCTAGAGCTCTCAAAGTCTTTTTGTCACACTTAAATGAAATTTCTTCCAGGTTGCTGTTAAATTTTTATTGTAGATAAGCCCAGAAATCAATGCAGTAATTTGAGGTCCTGTCTCTCTGTGTATCTTTGCAGCATGTCTACACAGTACTTGCTGGAGGATCCATACCATATCTTTATTCATAGCACGATGTAGATATGAAACTCATGTCTGCAGAGTAGCTGTATTTTAAATTAGTTCATTGTCTTCTGGGCACTTTGTCTGATGTGGCTGTAAACATCTTTCTGGAGCTTCTTGTTTAACTGGGTATCAGCCCACTCATGAATTTCTCAGTGCGGACAAACCCTGCAAAAGGTACTGGCAGCCTGGCCTGATCAGGTAACAGATCTCATTCAGTCTCTGGGAACATTGCTAATCCTAGATAACTGGCCATTTTCTTCTAGTGGGCCTGTCCTTTTCCCCTTGAACTATTAGCCTATGTTTGCAATCCCTCTATATTTTTCATTGTTATTTAATATTCACTGTACAAGGTGTTTCCAATGGCTGTGCTCGTGGAGTAATATTTTTACATGAAATCGGCAGAAGTGTGCTACTTGGCAGCAATGATACAGGGCAGCAGAGATTTACTACTGGCTGATGTGGAAATAGGATTAATCTACTATTTCTAAATTCAAACTCATCTTCCCTCTCGCCTCCTAGAACTAATTTTTATCCCCTTATCATATCAAATTGTTTTGAAAATCATGTCTCTGATTTATCATTTGATGTGATGATCACTAAAGAACCAGATTTCCTGATTACCATGTAGTATTTCTAAGCTTCATTTTATAGTTCGAGAAATCGTTCTGATTTCTCCTGCTGTCCAGCTGCAGCCACTTCCCTCCTTTGAAATGCAAATATTTACATTGATGTAAATAAGAAGTTCTTAATCACTTTCAATGTTTTGTTAGTACTCTATGATACAGGACAGATTATTGTTACTGGTCATTTATGTAAGTATACTTAGTTTTTAACCCACTGATTATGTCCAAGTTTATATTTTAAGCATCATTTTCGAGACATTGTTAAGTGCTTTGCTGAAACTCACCTCAGTCGCATCTCTTGCCTCCTTAAAGCATGCTATTAATATCTCAGGTCGAATGTTAAGAAAAATTTCTTCTTTGAATGAGTGTTCAGGCATTGGAACAGGGTGCTCAGGGAGGTTGGTTGAGTCACTGTCCTTGGAAGTGTTCAAGAAACGTTTAGATGTGGTACTAAGTAAGGGACACTGTTTAGTGAGGTAATATTGGTGGTAGGTGAATGATTGGACTAGATGATCTTGGAGATCTTTTCCAGCGTTGGTAATTCTATGATTCTATGAAAAAAGTAATTGCCTAGGAACACTTTGGGAAATGGCTGTGCCTACTTCATGCAAACTTCTTCAGGCTGGAGATTGTAGCAGAACTGAAGAAAGAGAAGTACAGAAGAGACATGTAAATTCTCTCTGCTATAGTCATGCAATGAGGAGAGGCTTCTGCTATCTTATGTATATGCTTTTATTCTATTGTGTACAGTTGTTGTTCCTGAGCTGGATGCTTGTAGATTTTTTACTTCAGCTGTGTGCAAGCGCGTGGGAGCAGTGGTCATTTCTATTCTGGTGGGAGTTCTTGCTAAAGTTGAACAGAGAAAGAGGAACAAGCAGAGGGCACTGAAATTGTAAGGAGACATTTGTCTTTGGGAAGAGGCTGTGGTTCTTGAAAACCTAGGGTATCTAGAGATGAGCTGAGGAGGTGAAATATCCTGTTCATGCAGGAGAAAAGCCACAGTGCCAGTGTGTTACGCCTGTGGCTACCAGTGCTCTGCTGAGGCCTCAGAACTGCCAAAAGCCTGTAATCCTAGCCCCACTTTGTCCAAAGACTGGAGAGGACTGAGGAAATGTTTCTCAGGGCCTAAAAGGTCGCAATTTTGGTCTAGTGTAGAAAGGGTGACAATGATTCAGGAAAGCAGCTCTAACTGAAGCAGCTCAGTATGAGTCTCTCATGGCCCATGTGGCTGTGCTTTCCTATTTTGCCATTCCGTTTTGTTTTTGTGTCTATGTTTCTCAAAGTTATGCCCTACAGTGCACAAAAATCTCGTATTTACCTTGATCTATTAGTTACACAAGCATCTGTTACAGAGGCAGATGGCAGAAAGCCCTAATAGAGTTCAGAGGGAAAAGAAATGAGATCTTGGTTACTGGGGACAGGGTATTCTTAGGAATGAAACATTCTTATGAAATGTATGCTCATTTTATGCACAGGAGAAAGAGCTGGGTTTTGATATGACATGATCAGCACAGATCTAGCATGATGATCATTATTATTTAATGTATATAGCTGAGATGGCTCAAGAAAATCACAGAATCACAGAACTGCAGGGGTTGGAAGGGACCTCTAGAGATCACTGAGTCCAACTCCCATACTAAAGCAGTTCCTTACAGCAGGTCACGCAGGTAGTCATCCAGGTGGGTTTTTAATATCTCCAGAGAAGGATACTCCACAACCTCTCTGGACATCTTGTTCGAGTGCTCCATCACTCATCACAAGAAACTCTTGTGTTAGTATGGAACTTTCTGTGTTTTTGTTTCTGCCCATTGCCCCTTGTTGTATTGCTACACATCAGCAGGCAATTAATCCGCTTTTTGGACAATGATATTAGCCATTCATTGGTAATTGTTCTTCTGTGCAAGTCCTGAGGTAAACTTCTGAGGATAACTTCTCTCCCAAAGGGGTGACTGAAACTAGGGTTTCGATGCATACCACTAAGGGTAGCATTTGTAGTTAAGCAATGTTGACTAGATTTGCAATTAGTTATGTGGAAAATAAAAATTTGATGAAGGTTCTCTTTAAGGAAGAATTAAGGTCTTCCTCTGATGTGAATGGGCATTGCATTATATCTTTCCAACTGAATTTGAATGAGCTTTAAAAAAAAAATGAATAGTCAGTCTTTCTTACTGCCAGTCAGGAAATGATCCTAATTAGGTAATGCTGAGTGGTGTTCTTTTTGTGCTGCAAACAGAAAACAGTGCAGCACTTTAGTGTTTTTACTTTGATGCATGAGGCTATCATCTTTGTTGGTAATCAATAATACAGCAGAAAATAGCTGTGCAACTGATTGTAGCCACTCCTTACAAAAGATATATATATATTATTTTCATATTAACAACTATTCTTATGCACATTAACAAGTGGATTTCCAAAAAGTGTGTTTATTTATACTGTTAAGTTGCTGATACAATCTGCTGATTCAGGTCATTGAGAAAGATACTTTAAGTGTGTTCTTGGTCTGAAGATATATACAAAATATTGAACTATCACATCCTATAATTCCAATCTATTAATAACAGAAATTTAAACATGAAACTGATGATAATTTAATTTTTTTGTTTCCTTTGGGCTTGCCTCCAAAGCAGATAGGATTGAATCTCTTAAATAATGTCTTTTCCAGAATCTTTTCTTACTGATGAAAACTTTTTTAGCTGACCCTAAATAGTTCAGCCAAAGGAACATTAAAAATTATTAACAATCTTTACAGTGAATAGGTGTTAACTTCTAAAATATTGTTACAAGATGTAGTTGCACAGTAAGCAAGATGGGAGGCCTAAGGCTAAAGTGGCATGTTTATCTGGTAACTGGTTCAATTGCTGGAGTTCAGTTATGGCCAAAGACTTCAAGCAAAATTAATCAATTAATGGGGGAGAGAGGCAGGGTGAATGCTGTCTTTTCAATCTCAAAGCAGTTATTTTCAAAAAAAGCAGAGCTCTTAAATAAGATAGATTTTCTTAATTATTGAACTTCCTGAATGTTTTTGTTTGCCTGCTGGCCTTTCATACTATGATATCATACATATATCATCATACAAATTTCCGTTTTTCTAAGTTCTGCTACATGTTTTTATGTCATATAGATAATTTTTTTTATCAACAAAATCCATCTTTTGGGGATGTTCAGCCTGAAAACCATGCATTATTTACATGACACTGAGGTCTTCAAATTAGCAGTGTAATGTTGAAGGTTGTGCTGTCTGTCTGTATGGCTGGATTCAGCATTCCTCTCTGCCTTTGGAACTCAATACATGTGTCAAAAACTTGGTGGTCTTATTTTCTTGAAAAGAAGCAACAACATATTCTTCCTGCCCCCTTACATCAAGAAGCAAGAAAAAGTAATCGAGGAAATAAGTTCAGTCAGCCTCACCTTGATCTATAGGAAAGTGATGGAATACCTCATCCTGGAAATCATTTCCAGGCACATGAAGAGCAGGAAGGTAAGCGTGAATATTCAGCATGGGTTTACCATGAGGAAGACATGCTTGACTAATCCAGACAGCCTTTTATAATGAAATGACTTGTTTGGTAAATGAAGGGAGAGCAGTGGATGTTGTCAACTTAGACTTCAGTAAGATTTTTAACATCATCTCATGTAAGATCTTAACCAAGAAACTGATGGATTGTATGCTGAATGAGCAGGCAGTGAGGTGTATTGAAAAGTGGCTGAATGGTGAGGTAGAAAGGGTGGTCATCAACAGTATAATGTTTCATTGGAGGCCTGTAACTGAGGAGTTACCCAAGAAATAAATGCGCCAAATCTTGTCTGATATCTTCATTAATGATCTGGAAAATGTAGCAGAGAGTATTCTCAGCAAGTTTGCAGATGACACAAAACTGGGAGCAGTAAATGATACATCAAAAGGTAATGCTGTTATCTAGAATCATAGAATGGCTTGGGTTGCAATGGACCTTAATGGCCATCTAGTTCCAGCCCCCCTGCTGTGGGTAAGGTTGTGAACCATCAAATGGAGCATGAGATCAGGTTGCCCAAGGCCCCATCCAACCTGGCCTTATACACTTGCAAGGATAAGGCATTCACAACATCTCTGGGCAACCTGTTCCAGCACCTCACCACCCTCTGCGTAAAAATTTTCCCCCTAATATCTAATCTAAATCTCTCCTCTTTTAGTTTAAACCCATTCCCCATTGTCCTATAACTATCAGGCCATTTTAAAAGTCCATCCTGTTTAGAAGCTCCCTGTAAGTATTTGGAAGGCCAGAATGGGGTCTCTGCAAGGCCTTCTCCAGGCTGAAGAAGCCCAGCTCTCTCAGCCTATCTTCATAGGAGAGGTGCTCCAGCCCTCTGGTCATATCTGTGGTATTCCTCTAGAACTGTTTCAACAGCTGTACATCCTTATTGTGCTGGGGGCCCCAGGCCTGGATGCAGTAGTTGCCAGCACCTCTTTTGATGTAACCCAGGATACAGTTGGCATTATGAGCTGCAAGTGCTCACTTGGCTTGTATCGAGCCTTTCATCCATTAGGACCCTCAAGTTCTTCTCCACAGGGCTGATCTCAATGAGTTCTTCTCCCAGTCTTTACACATTATCTGTGATTGTCCTGACCCTAGTACTTGTACTTGGCTTTGTTAAACTTCATCATGTTCATGTGGGCCCACTTCTCAAGCCTGTCCAAGTCCCTTTCTCATGTCATATCAGCTGCACTACTCATCTTGATGTCAAATTTGCTGAGTGTACGGTCAATCTCTCTGTCAGTGTTACTGGTAAAGATGTTAAAAAGCAGCCGTCCCGAGACTGACCCCTAGGGGACACCATTTGTGATCTGCCTCTGCCTGAGCATAGAGCTGCTGACCACAGTCCTCTGCCTTCAGCCATCCTACCAATTCTTAATCTACCAAATAATCCAAACTTCTACACCGTATATTTCCAATTTAGAGATAAGGATGTGGTGTCATGAAGGAAAAGCTACTTCACCTGCAGATTTGTATAATTCTAGAAGTTGCAGTGGGCTGAATTTTGTTGTACACTAATGTATCTGAAGGGAGAATTAGGTGGGCAGGTTTTGGAGTATATTTTCACTAGCAAACAGATTTTTTTCTCCACAACAGCCATATCTGAAATTTGTCTGCAATACTGAGGTCTTCATCCAGTTATAGTTGCAGCAAAACACATTGTTCCATCACAGAACAGCACTTATTGCCTTAGTCTGTTTGCTGCTGCATATGAGTCCCTGCTGTTAAAATTCAAGCACTCCGGAAATTTTATTAGATTCATCTGTTTTGTAGATTACATGGCTGTGCATTTGGCTCTGGGCAGAGAGAACTGTTTTTTCTTGCTTAATTGAATACCCACAGTTCTTTGATGTCTTTCTTCAGAAATAGGGCAGCACAATTTCTGTATATTTAAGCAGCTGTCATGTAAAAATCATTACAGTGCAGGCAAGTCTTCATTTACCAGCACTGAGTGGAATTTGATCACTGTTATTGCACTGGCATATTGGAAGAGGCTTTATTTTCTACAGTGGTTGCTGATTGATATTGACATTAGATTGCCTGTGAATGGTTCTTGTTATCTCTGCAGGATCTCAGTGCAGAAAATCATGGCAACAATTATTTAGATAAAGAAGTTGGCTTTTTTTCTTTCATAAAAATACTACATAAATCCAGGAAGTAAGTTATGTGAAGATGAGAACATCTAGACTGAACACATGGATTAAATAAGCAGTCAGCCAGCATATCTGTTCCCTGTGAGTATTTTGTCTTCAGTGTGAATGACAAACAGGACTGATATGGGAACTGCACATGTAAGCATAATTCCAACCTTTCAGCAAAGGCCAGATCCCAAAATACTTCAGTTTCTCCTTTGGAGTGGTAGAGTTGGTTTCCTTCCTCTGTAATTCTTCATATTGACTACACTCCCTCATCTGCTTCACCTCCTGATAGGACTCAGGGAAAGAGGGAAGAGGTTCCCGAAGGTGGTAAATTATACATCCTTGGAGGCACTCAAAACCCATCTAGACAAGCTGAGCAAACCAATCTAGGTTTTGATCTGGCCCTGATTAGAACAGATGTTTACACTGCATGCCTGCATGAAGTGTGTTCTGTAGTCTATGCTTCCTAATATCCACATGCTGTTTATCATGTCATGAATGTGCCAGTATGGTGGCTGCAAGTTTGGATTATCTTACAGCTCTATTTCCAGAAACTTCTGTGCATGTTTATTTGGCCAGAATTACACAACTCAAAAAAAAACTTGGGGATCTATTCAAGTTTGTCAGGATCCACAGACTAAGTTGTATTTAAATTGTTTTTTGAATGTCACTCCCTTATATGCTTCCCACTTTGAATCATATGCTTTGTGTGTTATGCATAAATAAAGCATGATGTATGTTG
>JACDJE010000292.1:1129501-1166025 GCA_016647715.1 Pavo muticus
TTTTTTTTTTTTTTTTTTTTTTTTTTTTTTTTTTTTTTTTTTTTTTTTTTTTTAAATAGCATTGAGCTGAAGGAAGTTTCTTCACCAGCAGAACCATGCTAGATAGGAAATAGATTGTGTCTCTTGCAGGGTCAAACTTGACTTTAAAAGGAATACGTTTGAAAGGGATCACATCTAGAGAGAAATAATTGTCACTAAGAGTGTATTCTACCACTTTAACTCATGTTGAGTATAACTGATCTCCAAAGACAGCAGCACGTGGAATAAAATATTATGTACTGCTGCTACCTGTTTGAGGCCTGAAGGGCTTCAGTACTGCATTAGTAGTTTAGGAGACACACAGGTATAGTGTTTTCCCATCTGTGTGTCTGCAGTTAAACTACTTCTGTAACAAGTTGTTAGGAGAAGCCTGGTGCCTTTCACACTGATAGTGGAATAACTGCTAGGGAAGCATGATTTACCTTGTAACAAGGACTCAGGAAGAATGTTTAGAATGTAATATTAATTTGCTTTATATTATCAGCCATTTTAAATTGTATTTAAATTGTATTTACACATTCAATATGTGTTCAGAGTTGTCAACAACTGCCATCTGAGGACATTAGGAAAATAATTTTTTTGAGGTAAATTTCTTCTGCCTGGCAAAAAAAAAAAAAAAAAAAAAAAAAAAAGTGCCAATCTGAGCTTAGCAAACTTTTCACTCTATTCAGAAATAGTTTTTCAAAATATTAGAAGTAGAAACTTGGTTCACTTTGCTAATTAGTATTTTATCATTAACTGTTGAGGTCTCTCCAGAAGTAATGCCTCCTCTTCAATTTCATGGAAATTACAGCAGATAAAAAGAGCACAATAATACTATTTGATAGTGCAAATTCTCAGTTATCAAACTGTTTTTCAACACAGTCACCTCCATTAGTTACACATTTTCACCAGTGATAAATCAGAGCCTGCATGCTGTATAAATCTGCACCAGTGGAGATGATCCATTGTTCCTGTCACTACTGCTGAAATGCACCACTCACCACCACAGTGTGTTAACATCCACTGTTCAGCAAGTGTTGATGAATGTCACTGAGTGCCATTTTTTCTGCATGGAGGAATTGAATGATATCCCTTTGCTTCATACACACTTCCATGTCAGACACCATTTTGTCAGACTGCCCTTCTGCTGCCATTTGTCACATGGTAAGAAAATGTAATGAAATATGGATGGGAAGGCTCAACCTCTACTGCCATACTATCACCATACCGTCTGATGTCATGGGCCAACATAATAAAACAGGAGGTGTAACTTTTGGAGCAGCCCTCATAAAATATATAATATAGTTAATGTTTACAAGTAACTAAACTTATGTTAATTTTTAATATTTTTTATTAAAGCATAAGGACTTGAGAAGGGATGGGTCACAATATGAGCTGTGCTGGGACACGTGGCCCACAGGATGCAGGTTGGACATTCCTGACTTAAGCAGAATTTAAGTAGGGGAATGCAGTTCTACAAATACCATAAGCATCTTGGACATTTATGCCAATGTCAATTTTGGGACCCAAAGATTTATGTACAGACCTATCTGTATCAGAAATTTGAATTCTGTCTGTCTCTCTTTCATCTGTACTACTCTCCTACAGTTGGTGTTGGAAAATCTGTTCAAGAGAAGCTGGGCAAAGAATTACCCTACTTTTGAAACTTTTGCTTTTTGTTAGTGAGAGATGTATTTATATTTTAAGTCTTCCTTAAATTATTTGATGCTTGTATATGTTGGGTTTTTTGTAGGCTACCAGTGAATTACTGCAGATTTTGTGTAGTCACTGGGGAAATTAAAGACTTTGAATCCAGGTGAGAGAATCAAATCTGCATTGTCTTTATTTCAGAACTGATTTCCTGTGGGTCTTGCTTTGAAAGGAAGGCATTTAAAATCTCTAAGTCAAATAAATACATAGTACTTCTTGTAGGCTGAATTAAAGCTACCATATTAAAATCATTTGGAGGAACATCTTGATCCATATTTGCCCACATCTAATAATTACTAGTAGATTAAAATTTACCCATGGTATGAGTAGGCATTCAAACATTGGCAACCATGTAAGAGCAGGTTGTTGATTTTTTTTTTTAATGGGCTGGGTTTTTGTTTGTTTGTTTGTTTGTTTTGCTTGCATGCATATGAGCCAATGGTTAAACCAGTCATACCTGTAGTTACATAATCAGAAGATGTTCTGTGATAACCATTAGCCATACCAATATAATTACACACCATTGACTTTCACATGCTTAGTACTGCATGTCTCAGCATCACTACCCATGATACAATGTTATGCTTTTGTCCCACCACGTAGAGAAGCTTTTAATTATACTTAACTTTAGCTGAGAGAAAAAGAGTTTGCTCACAGGGTAGTTCTTCATTTGTACCATAGGGGTTCTAAAAATTATTTCACTCTTTCTAAAGTTCAAAGGGCAAAGTGCATTGTTTCTTTTCTTCTTTTTAGCCTAAAGAAGTAAATTAAAGGAAAAAATAAGGAAGAATATTTATTGGTGAACCTTACCAAAAGTTTGTGTCTTGTTGTGCTCTGAGTATATTCAATATGAAAGTTGATATTTGATATAAACTTAGTCACATCTGGATGGGGTTGTTTCAGAGGTCAAACTTGGAGCTAGACTGGGCTGCTAAGGGCCTTGTCCAGCTGAATTTTGAACATTTCTGAGCATGGAGATTCTATAGCTTTCTAGTCAACCTGTTTCAGTGCTGAAACATTCTTGGGAAAAAACTTTTTTTCTTCCTATTTATGTCACTTTCATTTTTTGTCATCTATTGCTTCTCATTTGCTGTGCATCTTTGAGGAGAATCTGTCTGCCTCTTCTCTATAATCTACCAGTAGTTAGTGACAGACAGACAGACCCCTCCTTGGTCCTTCACTTCTGCAAACCAAGCTCCCTCAACTGGGGTTTATTTAATAAGCAAAGATACTAGAGCTTTTACTCTTCTGGTTTATTAAGTGCTTGCCACTTCTCTCCAGACCAGCACTACAATACCTACATCTCAACTTCTTTTCCTGCTGCTACTCTGGGAGACGCAGTTCTTGCCAGGCAGCTCCTCAGAAGTACCTTGGGCATCCTGTAGCATTAATCTCAGCTCAGCTCTGATTACTAGGATTTATCCTCCACTTAAAGGATCTTTCCTTCAACAAGACTTTCATCTTGTTCTTTCTGTGAGCCCTTAGACTTTGGGGGAATTCTTAATTTTTATGTCACTTCTTCATCCTGGAAGCCATACTCCTGGTTTTCCCAATTTAAATAGTTACATGAGCAGAACAATAATATAAATGACCTTCTAATTTGTTGTTCTATCTCATGTTTCTTTATTAACTGGAGGATTCAGGACGGACCACATTTTTCAGTCCATGAGCTATGTAAATTTACAGTCTTCCCCTTAGTGGCTTCAGTTAGCAGGAAATACTCCTGATGACATTAAATAGAAAGGAAGTCAGGTTCTTTAACCTGCTTTCTAGTTCTCTGATTATTATGTAGTTAACTTTAATCACTGCAAGGATGCACTACTGGCGCTTGTTCAGCTTTTGTCCTTCAGGTCTTGTTTTTAAAAGCTGCTCATTAGAGCTCCACAGACTTGCTCTGTTGCAGTTGAAAGTCTTCTTATTTGTTTTATGCACAAAGTTACGGAATGACTCTTGGCCAGTTTTTCCTATAAATCTTTTAATAAAGAATCATAGAGAAAAATTAGTTTAAAAAGGTCCTCTGAAGGTCACCTTGGCCAGCCTTCTTTTCAAGCAGGTTTAACTTCAAAGATAGATTAGGGTGTAGTTTAGTTGCATTTTCAATTTCAAAACTAATGAAATAAATCTAAAATTGAATGTCTATGAAATAAAGTATTTCAAGGAGGGAAGAAGGTCAATTTATAGGCCAAGTGATGCCACCCTGATCAGGAAGTTCCACTTAAAGATGAGCCAGTTCCATACTGCAAACAAAGAAGATGTACTACAATACTTTTTGGCGCAGGACTTTTTGGCATGAGACTTGGCACGGAGAAGCATACCGCAGCACAGCAGTGAATTTGCCTCGGCTGCTTGAGGGCTAGCTCTGTCAGGGAGCAGCTGTCAGGTGCCATTGCTTTCCACGTGGCAGCGACTCTCTGACGCCCAGGGGGTGGAGCCAGGAGCAGCAGCGGTCTTGCCCTCTGTGCTTAAAGCCTGCCACTGGGGAGCGAAGTGACTCAGGGCGAGCAAACAGGGCAGGTCAGTAAAGCGAGGCGCAGCAGTTTGTGCAGGCAGTTTGCGCTAGGCAGGAGAGCAGGGCCCACTAGTAGTCACCTATTGGCTTCCTCCTGGTCAATGTACTCCAACATGGTTTCCACTAGGCAGAGAAGTCTAGTGAGAAAGACGGTGGTGACTCAGACTGAGTCCCTGCCTAAGGATGTGGCAGTTCAAGTGTCTGGGTGCAGCGAGTGCCTGAGTCTGCTGCTGCCAGTGAAGGGGGGCAGGGACTCCAGCTGTGCAAGGTGCGAGCAGGTGGATGACCTGCTCAGTATGGTGGTGGTACTCAAGGAGGAGGTTGAGAGGTTACAAACCATCAGAGAGTGTGAGCGGGAGATAGACTGGTGGAGTAACTCCCTGAGAGAGAGAGACACCCGGGTGATACCCACCAGATGGTGGTGGATCCACTGCCCTGCTGTTGCCGAAAAGAGAGAGGCAATTTGAGAGAAGAGGAAGAGTGGAAGCAGGTAACTGCTCGGCGACGTAGGAAAAACTCATCCCGACCATGCTCAGTTCCCCTGATGCCTCTGCAAAATAGGTTTGAGGCCCTGGAACTTGAGGGTGAGGTGAGTGAGGGTGTGGAGGGAGGTCCACCTGCCAGGTTGTCTCGGGTGAAGCAGTCGACCCCACGCCTCAAGACTGCCTCCACCTGGAAGGAAAGAAGGGTGGTTGTCGTAGGCGACTCCCTTCTGAGTGGAACGGAGGGCCCTATATGTCGGCCTGACCCCACCCGTAGGGAAGTGTGCTGCCTCCCTAGGGGACGGGTCAGAGATACCTCTAGAAAGCTTCCTAGTCTTATTTGCCCATTTGATTACTATCCCTTATTGGTAGTTCAGGTCGGCAGTGATGATGCTGCTGAGAAAAGCCTGAGGACTATCAGGCTTTTCAAGGGACTGGGGAGGGTACTTGATGGAGCGGGCATGCAGGTGGTTTTCTTTTCTATCCCTTCAGTGGCGGGGAAGGATACTGAGAGGATCAAAAAAACCCACCTCATAAATAAATGGTTCAGAGGTTGGTGCAAACACAAGAATTCTGTGTTTTTTTTGACTATGGGGCAATTTACTTGGCACCTGGCATGACGGCTGCAGATGGAACTCACCTGTCTGCAAGGGGTAAAAGGATCCTAGCCCAAGAACTGGCGGGACTCGCTGAAAGGTGTTTAAACTAGGTATGAAGGGGGATGAGGACAAAATGAGGGCCACTGGGGTTGAGCGAGTGGTTCGAGGCTCAAAACAGAGCTTGATGGGAGAAGAGGGTGGAGTTCAAAGGGATGGAGAGGGGCAGGGGGATGCTGCTTCCCTAACCTGTGTGGATGAGTAAGGAGCTCATGCACAAACTCAAAGGGAAGAAGGAGGTCCATGAAATGTGGAAAAAGGGTCTGACCACTTGGGAAGAATATAGAAATGTTGTCAGGGCCTGCAGGGATGCGACAAGGAAGGCTAAAGCCCACCTGGAATTGAATCTGGCAAAGGAGATAAAGGATAATAAAAAAGGCTTTTTTAAGTATGTTAACAGTAAAAGGAAGACTAGGGAGAATGCGAGTCCCCTGCTAAGTGAGGGGAGTGTTCTGGTAATGGGGGATGCTGAGAAGGCGGAGATACTGAACGCCTTCTTTGCTTCTGTCTTCAGTGAAAAAGCTCTCCCTCAGGAATCCCAGACACTGGAGGTTAGAGGGACTGGGGAATGGAAGACTTCCCTTTAGTCAGGGAAGAGGAGGTCCGAGAGAGCCTAGGCAACACCAATGTTCATAAATCCATGGGACCAGATGGGGTAGATCCACGGGTGCTGAGGGAGCTGGCAGAGGTGATTGCTGAACCGCTCTCTATCATCTTTGAGAGGTCTTGGAGAACGGGGGAGGTGCCTAAAGACTGGAGCCAATGTCACTCTGGTCTTCAAAAAGGGCAAGAAGGAAGATCCAGGTAATTACAGGCCAGTCAGCCTCACCTCTGTCCCTGGAAAGGAGATGGAACAGCTTGTGCTGGATGCCATCTCCAGACAATTGGAAGAAAAGGAAGTTATCAGGAGAAGCCAGCATGGGTTCACCTGGGGGAGGTCGTGCTCGACCAACCTGATAACCTTCTATGATGTTATCACTACCTGTGCGTCCTGGTGTAGGGAACCTGCTTTGGCAGGGGGGTTGGACTCGATGATCTGTGGGAGTCCCTTCCAACCCCTACGATTCTGTGATTCTGTGATTCTGTGTAATAGTAGAGCTGGACAAGGATGTGAAGTCTTCTGACTGACACCTTCAAAAACTACTAATAAGCTGGTTTGGATTCACTCTCACTGTAATAAAATAATTTATTATTTTTATTATTTTTTTGTTTGTTTGTTTGTTTTTAATTTCTAGCCTTGCTTCTAGCAAAATTTTCTTTATTAAAATTAGATACAATCAGATAAAATCTCTGGGGTGAAGAAGGAGAACAGATTTGTGTTGTATCATCCACTGTGCTTTGTCAGCCCAAGAGGAAAGTAGGACGTACGTGTGGTAAGAAATTTGTCTTGGATTTTATTATTCATCTAAAGTCTTCAATTAATAATGCTACACTAATTAAGTCTTTTTGAATTTCGGACAGATATAATGATAAACTCCTTAACAATAAAACTGGGAATGTATCAATTGGCCAACTGGCTAATAATCATTATTCATGAGCAGCAGCTGTGACAAAGCAGCGGATAGATACCGGTCTTTTTTCAAAGCCTGGGTGCTTTACTGGTTCAATTCTGGGAGAAGAGACTGGCAAAACCATTATAAAACAGTTTTGTGAGATGAGATTAAGGGGAAAGCAACAGCAGAGTGATAATGATGTTAATCTAAACTGAGTACTTTGAAATATTTTCTCCTACAAGGAATTATTTTGAAATTGGTGCTGGCAATTAAAAATCTTTCCAAAGGTGGAGATTAGACAGGGCAAGTATTATATGCCCTGGGTAGAATCTTTAATTCAGAAGTCTCCTGGGAGTTAGAGATATCAGTCCCTGGTACATTAAATATTTAATTATAATTCCAGGCATATAAACAGATCAGAGTACTGCTATAGAATCTCAGAAGCAGCCAGAGCAGGATTTACTGTACTTAATTCTAGGTATCTACAGCAAAGACACAGACATTTATTTTTGAGCAAGCTACCTCAACTCTCATGATATCTAGAAACAAAAAACATGAGTTGTCTAATCTAGGGGAGAAGTCTGCATTATGGTGGTGATTAATTGTATTGTAGAAGCATCTTGTTCTCTTCACTTACTCTAAAAGTCCAGATAACCATATCAAATGCCTGAAGCTAAGAGAGATGAATCTGATCATAGTGAACTGTGCGTTCAACAATATTAACAATATTAACAATATTAACAATATTAACAATAATAACAATATTAATGGTAATGAGAACTTGTTTTGTGGGTCTATTTGTATGGTAGCTTAAATGAAAGGAATTACGTTTTGTTTACTGATATATACTCATCTCATTCCAAATATAATTTCACTGCCAGTCCATCTTCTTTAAAAATGAAGAGCACTATGTGATTTTATATGGTGCTCCATTGTTTTAGGCAAATGAAAACTATGCAGTTGCATGGATATTTAATTCTTCTGAAAATTAAGGGTAAACCCAAATATTGGTGTAACCAGCTAATTATGAGATTCCTTAAGTATCACAGAACTACCTCCCATGCTACCTGGAGATCCTCAGGGGTTTCTGAGCTTGCACAAGATAAAGAAGCAGGCTTGAGAAGACCACATGAACTAGATTGTTCCCTCCCATGTTATCAGAGAAGGCTGTTAAAAACTGCCTCCTGCAGGCTTTTGCCCCTGGTGCAACTCCTCTTGGGGGGCTGTATTGTGCTACAAAGCTTCTCAGTGATTCTTCTCCTTTGTCAGCAGTTTCAGTTAGGCCTGGCTTGCACCAACTGACTCCAGCCCAGAAATGGTGACCACTGCCTTCACAGCACCTTCCTGTTGTCAAAACTGAGATGGCTTCAGGCTGGGCTTGGCAGTGTAGCATTATGGAGTTCTATGATTTTAGGGCTGATGAAAGGCTCAGGCTGGAGATATAGCTCACTTAGGGAAAAATAAAGACTAGAGGAAAACAAAGAAAAAGCGAGGAAATGCAATGCAGCAGAAGCAAACAGCTGACATGGATTACTGCGTATTAAAACAAGTTTAGTGTTCCAGTCTTGTACTGCTGGGAGAGTTTAACAGATTTATGCTGAAAGATACCACTTAACACTTTTACATTCTTTTAGCTTAGCCTTATGGAGCTTTTTCACTGGATAGTATAAAGCTGGCTATAGCTGTCATAATTCATTCTTAAAATGTGAGGTTAGTATGTATCTATCTACATTAGATATTAAGAGAAACAGATGGAGCTTTGAACACAGTGAATCACAGGGAATCTGCTGAAGACTTTTTCTTAAGTAAGATAATTTTTCCTTCGTGAGTCTGCCTTAAATATCAGAAAGCTCAATTCACCATATACATGCCAGTTCCACAGTGCCCTGGTGGGTCTTTGAAGATTCAAGCTAAATGTTGAGTTTGTTCAGATTGAGACTAAACCAAGGAAAAGCAAATGCAGGTCCGCTTATTTCAATCATAAGAAGAAACTCGCAGTTTCTAACACAAACCATAGCTTACTGTCATTCCTGACCACACATCATCTTCCTCAACAGCTATCTCAAGGCAGAGGTAGGCTGTGTAGTTTCATAAATAGGTTTGTTAGAAGCTTCAAGTGAGGTTAATTGGCATGGTTCCCACATTCAGAAAGCCCAAACAGCATTTCCATTGCTCTTTAATAAGACAGGATGGAGGAAGAATGCCTCTGATGATCTCAATTGCAGATGGGGTCTTCAAAAAGTGGATAAATAATAAACAATCCTAGTGATGGGTGTCTCTGAAATACTCCAGCATTTTTAGTATAACGAACTGGATGGTATATGTACATGCCCCCTCTGGCTTGAGATAAATGATCTGGTATTTACGTTTTGCATGCACAGAAAATTAAGGCTTGTTGCAAAACTAGTGGCTATCACCTGGAGAAAATGATCAAGGGAAATATCTCCACCTCTTGATGTTTTCAAAACCAAGCATCTTTCAGGAAGTGGAAGCTTTAGTTGAATCTTTTGTAGTGCTTGGTGAGGAGGATAACATTGGAGACTATGTGACTCCAGGAGATCCAACCAAGAAGTTGCTTTATATGTTAATTCTACAGGGAATACTTTGCTTGCATTTTCTATTAAGAGTTTTGAGTGAAATGTTCCTAAACAGTCTTTGAACTGATAAAAAAGTCAATTTCATTCTCCACATTAAAAGAAATATTGTTACTTGATTTTTTTGTCAGCTGTTTTTCATGTTCTTTTCTCCTCTCCATGGCTCATATTGGAGTAATCTGTACTTTTGGAACATGATGATCAGAGATTAGTATCTGCTTTTACTGAAGTAATCATCTTGGCTACCACGTGCAGACGAAGTGGCAGGTCTGAAGTCTTCTGTAGCATTTGACCTCACCTCCTGGGTAGGATGCAGTAAGGAGCTGTCATACTGTCATACACATGCCCAGAATGTCCCTCTGTTCCATCTGTACGAGGGAAAGATTGCACAACATATTCTGCTAGACTGTGTGTTCTGCTGAAATGCAGTGCTCATTTTGGCTTACCTCCACATAGGCTAGTGATGGAGAAGACTAGACATTTTGGTGGGTCTGTCTTCTCACTCATCTTAAATGTCTCCTACTTTGTTTTTGGAATATGAGGTACAATCTGTCAGTTTTATAGAGGAAATACAGACTTTTTCTCTATGACAAGGAAAAGGAACTCAGCTTCTAGGAAAAGGAGACAGAAACCTATGTTGGCATCAAGGTTCACAGCTCCCACTAGCACAGGTATATTCAACTTGTGGCCTGCAATCCACATGCAGCCTGGCACAGTTCAGACTGTGGCCTGACCCCACCCCACACCATCATGGAGGTAGCTCTTGCCTGCCAAGTGGCCTAGCCCAGCCCAGGGTGCACACCTCTCACAGCAGCAACCAAACATTGGTGTGCAATTGGCACTGCTTGGGCTGAAACCAGGACACAGGGAGGGCACAGTGCAGTGCTAACTAAGTTATGGCAAATAATTTGATGTGTTTTGATACACTGGCTAAGCACAGTCCTGCGAACAGCAGACAATATGCAGACTTGCTTTCCATTTTGATACAGGAATTTGAGAAAAGGTTTCAAGATCGCTGAAAAAATAATCAATTTTTTTGTTATATTTGTGATTCTATTTTCAGTCAACATAAATACATTACCTGCAAATTTTCAAATGTAATGTACAGAGTTGCAATAAGATATTCAACTCAAAAATTTGATCATGTCTCTTTACTAGACTTCTGTAAGACCTATCTTACCAGTAGAAAATATCTCTTGCTTCACAGTCTCACCTTAAAACCAGAATTATTTGGAAATCAATCAGAGAAAACCTTCAAGATCATCACGTCCATCTGTCAATCTGAAGTAAAGAAGGAGGCTTTGAGCAACAGAAAAGCAGCTTTGTATCCCATTATTATGCTTTGGAGTGGAAAAAGAAGGCTTGTGCTCTACAAAGGATGGCTTGGATCATAATATGAGGCTTTGAACCTTCAAAATTGGGCTTTGTACTCTTCAGCTCAGGGGCTGGATCCTAAAGTGATGCTTTGATCTCTCAAAAATGGGCATTTGATCCCCTTTGGGCCATAAATATCAGGCTTTGGCCACTGGCATATGGCTTTGGGCACTTGAAAGGAGGCTTTGAGCATTAAAATGAGGCTTTGGGCCCTCATAAACATGGTGGTTGATGAGTGGGAGGAGAACTGGCCTCAAGGAGACTTTGGGCTCTAAAATTCAGGCCTTGACCTCTAGAAGGAAGTTTGTCCTGTCAGAGAATGCCATGGCCAGTCAAAAGGAGGCTTTGGGCCCTAAAAATAATGCTTTGGGCCCTAAAATAAGACTTCAGACCTGAAAAATTAGGCTGTAGGCGATACAACAGTGGTTTTGGATACCAAGTATAGGTTATAGGCCCTGAAAATATGGGTTTGGTGCTTAATGCCATAGTCTGTACAATGGAGCCTCCAGTTCCTATTAGTACGCTCTCTAGCCACCAAAAGAAAGTTTAGAGCTTTAACAGATCATTTGTGCCCTAAAAAGGAAGGTTTATTCCTTAAAATGAGGCTCTAGGTCCTACAGTGAGGTTTTGGTCTCTGAGAGTGACTCTCTGAAACCCACACTCTGGTGCTGGGCCCTAAAAAACAGGTTTGGAACCTGAAATTGAGAGAGTGGCCACATGTCTTATTCATATCATCACTTTTTGGATGTATGTACATTTGAGAACAACTATTCTCAAGGAAGAAGCATAGGAAGAGTAACATTTAATCAAAATCTCTGGTAGGCATCTAGAGAACTCACTAAGAATTGCAGCCACTTGCATTGAACCAGAATGATGCATTAGTTTCACAAAAACAAGGTCAAATATCCCGCTAGTTTTATGTTATTGTAGCTCTATTTTTTCTCATGTTTTAATAAATATATATATGTATAAAAGTTTTGTTACTTATATGCATTATCTGCTTTATATATTTTATATGTGGCCCAAAATTTTTCCTATTCCCTCATAGTGGCTCAGACAAGCCAAAATGTTGGACACCCATGCACAAGCAGATACAGTTTGTTCTCCAAAAGACTCTGTCTGGACAGAGCTAGTTGGTTTCTCCTGATGCAGGAAAAGACAAAATGAACATATTTGCAAAGCTGGAGCTGGAATCATGTAGCTGTTCTTTGTGAAGCTCTAAGTTCTTGGTGTTGGAGGTAATGGACATACCAGAGGAGATGTAGGCAACCTCCTTTTCATTTTCCCAAGAGGGATGGCATCCTGTTGTTTTTCTGTGCTAATGTGATGGTACTGCAAGCTGCTGGACTAAACACGTAATCCACTACATGATTCTGAAGAAAGTTGTCTGTCTCTGCTTGTGTGGAGTGTTCTCTCCATCCGTAGCCTAAGTGGTGGATGCCTGAAAATGAATTATTAGTTACGTGGCCCTGCAAGTTTGTGTGTTTAGGAACTGAAAAGTTACAAGGAAGCAACAAAGAAAAAATGCCCAGTTATCTCCTTGGCCAGTCAAAGCATGAGGTTTCTCTTTCCTTCTGTGTGTGGTTGTTTTCAACAATGGTGTTTCTGGATAGCTCAATGCACCTCTGCCATCCTGTATTTCTCAAGGTTCCTCCTTCATAAGACCTTATAAAACCTGTTACCTCTCCTTAACATTCATGTCAGTTAGGTACCCAGTCATTGCAACATCCCCGGGGTGCTACCAGGATGCAGCACATCCTGGTGATCTCTCCAAGTGATCATAACTCTTTGTAGGCTGGAGGTGGCAGGAACATTGTGCCTGTTTTGTGCTGGCATCATTTGTCACTTTAGTGGATTTATTTCTTATCTACCTTCTCATCTGAGAAGGAAAGAGGGAGTCAAGGTGAGTTTCTCACATTCTTCTGCAGGTGGGCGTTATGTGGCATGTGGCTTTTGTATCCCATGTCACCATAGTAACATCTAGTTGCTGTTTCCTGGTAACTGTCAGTGTTGCTAAGAGAAAAATTGGCTGTGTTTGTAACTGGCGTCTTTGAAATCATCCACTCACATTACCTTGGGATGAGTTTGATGGAGATGGAAAGATCTGGTGGCGAGTCTCATCTTCTTTAACACAGATGTGCATTGGTTTCGTAAATAATTAAGCATGTTTCTAAGGTACTGAGAGTCAGAAAACACAGTTACTATTGGTGTCCCTTCTTGGTTCATTCAGTAAACACAGGTGACACTTCCTGCCCTCTGCTAAAAGAGTTGAGAATCAGTACACACAGGAGGGAGAAGCTCCATGTTTTGGCTGGTTGGATGATGATCATACTGGTGATTGATGTGCTGGTTCTGCGGTCAATTTCACAAGTGGAGAGAAAGAAACTTTTGACAAATTTCCTCCTCCATGAGTGCCTGATGTTTAAAACTTTTTGCTCTGTAACACGACTGTCCACAGGCTGTTGGATGAACGCTGTAGCTTAAGTGAGGAGTGTGTGTGGGGAGTGGAAGGAATGGCAAACTCAATGAAGTATTATTCCTGCTTAGTGCTGTGGAATTCAACGGATCTATGCCAGCGCAAATCTAAAGAAGCTGATGAATTGATAAATCCTACTCACTTGCATCTGCCCACTGGTGATGGAGCCATTGCTATCTGCTGGTGCATGCCAGAGCATGGGCAGAATGAGTTGCACTCTGCAGTGCAGAGGAGACAGACGGTGAAACCTACTCGTTGCAAAATGTGCCAATGGAAAGCAGGAATGCAGATTCTGCAACTTATGCAGAGTCCATCAGAAATCCCGAGGATGTTTCAAAATGCTCAGTTTTCTACCAATTTTCTGCAGATGGCAGTACATTTGTGACCTTGGTGACAGCACCAGGCAGGATCACCAGTGAAGAGGACATGCATCACTAAGAGAAGAATTAAATTTGCAATGAATGGCTTGCATTTCATTTTCGATTAATATCTGACCGGAGCATGTTAAAATAAAATTGTTATAAGCGGTGTAGTAGCTTAATAGCTGCTGGTCATGATGCTGATCTTTCATTCACAATGTGGTTTTATTTGCTTTCAAGTTTGTTTTTCTTAGAATCATAGAATCCTAAGAGTTGGAAGGCACCTTTAAATGCCATCTAGTCCAACTCCCCTGCAATGAACATGGACACCACACTTAGATCATGTTGCCTAGCGTCTGATCCAGCCTTGCCTTGAAAGTCTCCAGGGATGGGGCATCCATTACATCTCTTGGCAACCTGTTCCAGTGCCTCGCCACCCTCAATGTAAAAGACTTTTTCCTTATACCCAACATAAATCTATCCTCTTTAAGCTTGAAACCATTTCTCCTGGTTCTATTACAACAGACCCTGCTAAAGTCTGTCCCCTTCTTTCCTGTATCTCCCATTTAGATATTGAAAGGCTCTTGTCAGGTCCCAGAGCCTTCTCTTCTCCAGGCTGAAGACCCCCAGCTCTCTCAGCCTGTCCTTGTAGGAGAGGTGTTCCATCCCTTGAGTCATTTTTGTGGCCCTCCTCTGGACGTGCTCCAACGTCTCTCCTGTACTGAGGACTCCACACTTGGATGCAGAACTCCAGATAAGGCCTCATCAGCGCAGAGTAGCAGGGCACGATCACCTCCCTTGACCTGCTGGCCATGCTTCTTTTGATCCAGCATATGGTTGGCTTTCCGAGCTGCGAGGGCACATTACTGGCTCATGTCCAGCTTGTCATCCATCAGTACCCCAGGTCTTCTTCAGCAGGGCTGTGCTCAATACTTTTATCCCCCAGACTGTATTGGCAGTGGATGTTGCCTCAACCCAGTCGCAAGACCTTGCATTTGAATTTTTTGAATCTCATGAGGTTCACTTGGCCCACTGCCCTAGCCTGTCTAGATTCTTCTGGATGGCATCCCATCCCTCTGGTGTGTCGACCACACCCCACAGCTTGGTGGGGCAGCTTGACCCCACCATTAGTGTCACTGACAAAGATATTAAAGAGTGTCGGTCCCAGCACTGAACACTGGGGGACACCAATAGTCACTGATCTTCGTCCATATATTGAGCCATTGACCACCACTCTGTGGACTCAATCCTGCAGCCAGTTCTTCATCTGTTGAACAGTCCAGCCATCAAATCCGTATCTTTCCAATTTGGAGAGAAGGATGTTGTAGAGTACTGTGTCAGAGGCCTTACTGAAGTCCAGATAGATGACTATCTATCACTGATGATATCAGTGGCTCTTCCCTTGTCCACTGGTACAGTGACACCATCATAAAAGTCCACTAGGTTGGTCAAACAGGATTTGCCCTTGGTGAAGCCATACTGGTTCTCCCATATCACCTCCTTATCTTCCATGTGCCTTAGCATAGTTTCCAGGAGGATCTGCTCCTCGATCTTTCCTGGCACAAAGATGAGTTTGACAGGCCGGTAGTTCCTGCAGTCATCCTTTTTACCCTTCTTAAAAATGAGTGTGACGTTGCCTTTTTTCCAGTCAACAAGGGCTTCACCTGATTACCATGAGTTAATTCACTCAGGACTCTGGGATACATCTCAATCGGACAAATAAACTCGTGGATGTTCAGGTTCCTCAGGTGGTCACAAACCTGATCTTCACTTACAGCGGGAGAGACATTGCTTCCCCAGTCCCCTCCTACCAAACCAAACATTTGAGAGCTGTGTGATGAGCAGTTATCAAGAAGACCGAGGCAAAAAAGTTGTTAAGTAACTCTGCCTTCTCCTCATCTCTTGTTACCAGTTTGTCTGTGTCAGTCCCTAGGGGTGTATGCCCTCCTGGACTTTCCTTTTCTGGTTGAAATATCTGTAGAAGCCTTTCTTGTTCTTCTTTGAATCCCTTGGCAACCTTCTTAACTCCAACCATATTGTTTATCACACTTGAGGTCTGGCCTAGGATTCTTTCTGATTTTGCCAGTTTGGATATAGTGTGTGCTCATATTATACTGGTCATGAATTTAATTTGGTACTTATACTTGTATTCATGGGATTGCTTTTGCTCAAGGACATGGGTGCACATGGTGGGTCATGTAGAAGAATGAAGACATCCAGTATTATCTCAAGGAGATTTGGTATTGGGTGAGAACAGCCAATAATCTGAATTGTATTATGTTAATTGCTACATAATACTCATGTCATCATTACTGTGGTTGTTATATGCCTTATCAACTGTTTTGCATTAAGAATCACCCAGATTAAAGAAGAATGAAATCTGGTGAAACCAGAACTTGCTATAGCATACAGTAATTCAACACCATGCCTCATTCCTCCTGCCCTGAAAGACTGTTATGACAAGTGGAGTCCAGACTCTTAATGAACTAAAGACTAAATGAACTCCATGGACGATTTACAAGGATGGCCTATAGACCACAGGAATGATGTGTGTATGTATACATCAAAGATCAATACAGGTAATAATAATTTGTTAGGATGTATAGAAAAGTAGCTGCACTGCCCAAGTTGTAGAAAGTAAAGTTAAGAACTGGGAGAAGGAAGATCTGCCCACTGTAAGAGAAGATCAGGTTCAAGATCATCTAAAGAAAAGGTGCACAAGTCCATGGGATCCACCAAGATCCATCCATGGGTTCTGAAGGAACAGGCAGATGAAGTTGCCAAGCCACTATCAATCATATATGAAAGGTCATGGCAGTCTAGTGAAGCTCCTACTGACTGAAAAAGGGAAACATAAATTCCATTTTCAAGAAAGGAAAAAAAACAAAATCCAGGGAACTACAGGCCAGTCAGTCTCACCTCTCTGCCTAGCAAGATCATGGAGTAGATCCTCCTAGAAAATAAAGATGAGGTGATTGGTAGTAACCAACATGGCTTCCCTAAGAGTAAGTCATGCCTGACAAACTTGGTGGACTTTTGTGGTGGAGTTACAGCATCAGTGGAAAAGGAAGAGCAATGGACATCATCTGCCTGGACTTGTGCAAAGAGTTTGACACTATCTCTCCTAATATCCTGGTTGCCAAATTGGAGAAAAATAGATTTGATGGATGGACGACTCGCTGGACAAAGAATTGGTTGGATGGTTGTACTCAGAGAGTTGCGGTGAATGGCTCAATGTCCACATGTAGACCGATGATGAGTGGTGTTCCTCAGGAATAGGTGGATCAGTGCTGGGACTGGTGCCATTTAACATATTTGCGGGTGACATAAACAGCAAGTTTGTAGGTGACACCAATTTGACTGGTGCAGTTGACACACTAGAGGAAAGGGATGCCACCCAGAGCAAACTGGAGAGGCTTGAGAGATGCGCCCATGCCAATCTTGTGAAGTTCAGCAAGGCCAAATGTAAGATCCTGCACCTGGGTAGGGGCAATCCCAAGCACAGATACAGGTTGGGCGGAGAATGGCTTGAGAGCAGCCCTTAGGAGAAGGATTTGGGGGTGTCAGTTGGTGAAAGACAACATGAGCTGGCGATGTGCACTTACAGCCCAGATGGCCAACTGTATCCTGAGTTGCATCAAGTGAAGCCTGACTAGCAGGCTGACGGAGTTGTTTCTGTCCCTCTGCTCTGCTCTCGTGAGACCCCACCTGGAGTACTGTGTCCAGTTCTGGGGATCCCAACACAAGAAGGACATAGGGCATGTCCAGAGGAGAGCCACAAAGATCATCAGAGGGCTGGAGCATCTCCCTTATGGGGACAGGCTGAGAGAGTTGAGGCTCTTCTGCCTAGAAAAGAGAAGGGGCAGCCTACAGGAAAGCAAAGGGGAGACTTTATATAAGGGTATGTATTGAGAGGACGAGGGGAAATGGCTTTAAACTGGAAGATTTAGACTAGATATTAAGTAGAAATTCTTTACTGTGAGGGTATTGAGACAATGGAATGGGTTGCCCAGTGAAGCTGTGGATGGTCTCTCCCTGGAGGTGTTCAAGGCCAGGCTGGATGGGGCTTTGACCAACCTGGTCTAGTGGAAGGTCTGTCTGCCTATAGCAGACAGGTAGGAATTATATGATCGTAAAGCTCCCTTCCAACCCAAATCATTCTACGATTCTATGAAATTTGTGGGTCCTGAACATGATATAAGTGGTATGGAATAAGGGGTGAATATTGTTCTCGTTCAACTCAGACAGCATTGATTTTCTTTATAGTGTCTGGTATGATACTGTGTTTTGGCTATAGGAGAAAAACAATGTTGATAACACAAGGATGTTTTAGTTGTTGCTGAGCAGCACTGTACAGAGCTAAGGTCATTTTGCTTTTCCAGCTTCTTGTACTTTCCTACCAGTAATGGGCTAGGAAGGCATAAGGTGCTGGAGGGGGCAGAACCAGGACAGTTGACTTAAACTGGCCAAAAGGATATTCCATACCATATGATATCATGTGAAGAAACTATAAAACTGAGGGAAGTTGGCTGGGGGAGACTGGGGGATCTGGCTGGGCATCAGTCAGTCGGTGATGAGAAATTTCTTGTAGATATATGTATGTATATATTATTTTCATTATTGTTATTTCTCTCTTCCTTTTCTGTCTTAGTAAAATAATAATAAAAAAAAGTAGAACTCATAGGCTGTATTTTTTTTAATTTTCTCACCCATCCCACAGGGGAGAGTGGGATTGAGCAAAAGGCTGTGTGGTTTTTAGCTGCTCGCTGGATTAAACCACAATAGCATCTCACTGATGTGGAGTTTACCTCTTTCTTAGAGAAGAAAGAATCTCTGACTTTTGACTGGAGTCTGTGAAAACAGCATCAGTGAAAGTGTTGTTACCCAGTTAAGGTGTGTCAATATAAAGGAAAAAGTGATCTGCTACACTGCAGCCATCACTTGAGAAGTTATCTTCCCTCTCTTTCCCTCATGTAAGTACGACAGTAGACACAAGATATGGGGGTTACAGGTTGCACCCATCAATACAAACTTTTCAGCCTAGTTTGTATTAGAAGTGGAAGGAAATTAAAGAACATATTTTTTATTTACAAAATGCAGGGGCTTGGCATAATTACCAATAGGATACAGATATCGTAGTTGAATCTAGATGTGATAAATGCTTTCTTCCTTCTTATTTTGTTTGTTCTGTTTTGTTTACATATAGTATCACTTTAGTTTATTTTTCAGGATTGTGTGATTATTTTCTTACAGTGCTCAACTTAGATGTTCCTACCTGGAGTGCCTTTTGAAATAAAGTCTTCCCTTAGGACCAAGAGGCAGTTATGTAAATGAGTGGGCTTAGCCACCTAGAGATGTTTGTCTGAGTTGCAGAGGCCCCTTATATGACTCTGGGGAAAGGGGAATGACTTGGAGTCAGTTTTGACTCCTTGGCTTCTGGAGCTGAGCCAAATCTACTTCCTAGAATTAAACCAGAGTGGTCAGGGGCATGATGACAGCTGGAAATGACCAGGTGATCCAGTGACCATTCCTGTCCTCCATCAGAGATGAGGAGGAAAAGGGAGCAGAGCAATTGGGAAATTGAAAGTGGAGCTTGTGACAGGTGCCACTCACTGTGCCCAGCTACTGAAGGCTTGCTTACAGAAAAAGTTGGCTCCTTTCCACCACAGCACAGGCCTGCTGATTTTGTCAGGTTACGGCAAGGCTACCTTGAGTGCGTTATGCTCCCTGCTGCCCTGCCAGTACTAATGCAGTGACTGGAGCTGGAAAGCTATGCTTCAGTTCAGCACAGCAGACTGCAGCCAACTCTAGATGACTGCAGATTATGGTGTTGCATATGATGTGACCTGAGATGAGCCATGATGTAGCTCTCAGAGCAGGACTGAAGCACTTTACTGAGAGGAACAAGGTAGCAGATTCTTGCTGTCTTTTAAATGGAATTCCTCAGAAATAGTTTCCTTGCAGAAGGCTTGGGATTGCCACAGCTGGCTACAGTGAGCATATGTTTGCATTTTAATGTCACTGGCAGTTTTGTTCTATCCTCTGTCAAAATGAAAAAAAAAAAAAAAAGGAAGGGGAGGGGGACTGAGAAGCTTGGGAGTCGTGAAAAAAATGCTACCTAGAGCTCTGTGGATAGGAGAGATTTTGTAGCAGCAACTCACTCTCTGCATCCATAAACAGATCTAATTCAGAGAAACCTTAGCACAGTAAAGTCTCTTTCTAGGCAGCTTTTTCTGTGCCATCTCCTTTCTGCAGAAGTATATGGTTCCAGTTATGCACAGCCAAAATGTCAGAGCTTCATCTGACTTCCTCCCTTCTACCAGCTGAGAAGCCAATGAGTGTCTTTCTAATGAAGGATTAACTTAGATATGTTCTGAATGCCCCTCCCACATGTAAGTGCAGTCACATTCTAGGCATACTAAGACGTCACTGCTGAATAAAGCCAGGCCAGGTGTTGAGTACTTGGTCTACTGGCTTCTATGTAGCCTAGCCTCTTTGAAACCAGTTCTATGAACTGGTAAACATTAAGGCTGTGCCACATGTTCAAAAAGGATTGCAAAAATTTTGGGCCCCCTTCGATCTAAGGGACATGGCTCTTTGAGCTGGCTAGTACCTTTTATTTCTCAGCTGTTATCCAAATGCAGCCTCCAGCAATAGTCTTCCAATACGTAAAATGGGCCTATGAGAAAGATGGGAAGGATTTCTTTATCAGGGGTTGTATTAGAATCATAGAGTCACTCGGGTTGGAAAAGACCTTAAAGATATCGAGTCCAACCACGACCTAACCATACTACCCTACCTCTAACAACCCTCCGCTAAATCATGTCCCTGAGCACCACATCCAAATGGTTTTTAAACACATCCAGGGATGGTGACTCAACCACCTCCCTGGGGAGCCTGCTCCAGTGCTTTACAGCCCTTTCTGTAAAGAAGTGTTTCCTGATATCCAGCCTAAACTTACCCTGGTGCAACTTTAAGGCCATTTCCCCTTGTCCTGTCACTTGCCATCAGTGAGAAGAGACCAACACCTCTCTCACTGTAGTCACCTTTCAGATATTTGAAGAGAGCGATAAGATCTCCCCTCAGCCTCCTTTTCCCCAGACTAAACAGCCCCAGTTCCTTCAGTCTCTCCTCATAGGGCATATGCTCCAAGCCCTTCACAAGCCTTGTTGCCCTTCGTTGGACCTGCTCCAGCACCTCCATGTCCTTTCTGTTCTGAGATGCCCAAAACTGAACACAGTATTCGAGGTGAGGCCTCACCATTGCTGAGTACAGGGGCAAGATTACTTCCCTAGTCCTGCTCACCACACCATTCCTGATACAAGCCAGGATGCCCTTGGCCTTCTTGGCCAGCTGGGCACACTGCTGGCTCATATTCAGCTGACTGTCCATCAGTACACCAAGGTCCCTTTCCATCAGGCAGCTTTCCAGCCACTCTTCCAATCTTCCAGATTGAAAATTAGGTATTAATGCTAAAATTAATCTCAAAATAATGAGGATAAACAATTCTATTGGTTTCCGGGAGAGATAGTCAGATACTCTATAAACAGAAGAACCAGGTACAGCAAATTTCAACATGAAGGCACAACAGCAGCTGTGGCTTAGATATGCAGATCTATATTTCAGGAGAAAGATTCTTAAGTGGTTAAGCAAACATATATCATTCCTTTCCACAGTTCCCTGTCTCAGCAATTCCCATAAATACAGCATGGCCTCCTTCCTCATGTGATTTTTTCTTTCAGTGTTTCTCATCTAAATCTAGGTAGCGTTAAAAAAAAAAAAAAAAAAAAACAGGAGTCTCAAAGGGCATGGCTGTCCATTGAAGCTGTGGATAGCAGATGTCAAGTGAAGTGGATGTCACAGTGGTCCAAACATGACAAGATGTTATGGAAGTTCAGCTCAAGAATAGAATGTGTTAACAGCACTGCAGATGCTACTTAGTCAGGACCTGCCTGTTTAGAATCTGGTTTGAATCAAAGATGTGAGCATCTGTTCTTCATCCAGCTGTTCATTTGAAAACTCTGTAAAAACTTGCTTTAATTCAATATAGCAGCTATAACACTTCTGAACATATGTGCTGAAGGAAAAGCTGGTGAAAGCGGAACCTCCATCAACTTCAGAAGAATTATTCCTTAGTTATATCCATAAGATAAGAAACACACAGTTATTAACAGTTGCATGCTAAGCAGTGTTGTATAGAGCCAAGGTCATTCGCAACAAAGGGCCCAAGGAGTTGTGAGGGAACAGAATTAGGATGGGTGACTTAAACTGGCCAAAGTGATATTCCATACCAAATGACATCAAGCACAAGGAATTTTGAAGGGGGTGGGAGGTCATCTGGCTCTCTTTCACTGCTTGGGGGCTAGCTGGCCATTGGTCGGGAAGTGGTGAGCAATTTCTTTATCACTTGTTATACACATTTTTATATATATAGTCATAACTATTTTCCTTTTCCCTATCTTAGTAATTGGTTTTATCTCAACCCACAAGTTCTACTTTGTTTTTCGTTCTCTCCCCCATCCCACTGGGAAGGGGAGGAGTGAGCAAATGACTGTATGGTGCTGAGCCACCTGGCAGGTTAAACCAGAACACTTCAGTCAAGGTCTGAAAGTCTCTAAGGATGGTGATTCCACCATAATTTTGGGAGACGAGTTCCATCCTTTCACAATTATCATGGTGATTTTCTTATCCTTATATCTAATTGGTATATACCCTGCTGCAACTTCTGATCAATCAGCATGGCTTAAAATCACAGAATCACAGAATATCAGGTATTGGAAGGGACCTCGAAAGATCATTTAGTCCAATCCCCCTACCGGAGCAGGAACACCTAGATTCGGTCACACAGGAATGCATCCATGTGGGTTTTGAATGTCTCCAGAGAAGGAGACCGCACAACCTTTCTGGGCAGCCTGTTCCAGTGTTCTGTTACCCTTACTGTGAATAAGCTTTCTCTCATATTTATGTGGAACCTCCTATGTTCCAGCTTGCACCCATTGCCCATTGTCCTATCATTGGATGTCACTGAGAAGAGCCTGGCTCCATCATCCTGACACTCACCCTTTACATATTTATAAACACTAATGAGGTCACCCCTCAGCCTCTTCTTCTCCAAGCTAAAGAGACCCTCAGCCTTTCTTCATAAGGGAGGTGCTCCACTCCCTTAAAGAGAATATTTTGGGTAGGCTTTGTGAATCTGAAGTACCTCCATGACTCTACTGGAATAATTTCATTTTGCAAATTCTGAGATACCTTATTTGTATCTGGATCTTTTCTAAACCATTCCTAAAACTGACATTAAAGACTCATATTTTTATTCAGTCAACAGGGAATGAAGGGGTGTCTCCAGACTGGAAATATTTAATCTAGTCATCTTCAGCTAGAATGTATGAATATCTTTCCTCCCATAGAGAGAGGGCAGAAACAGAGAAGATAATACTCATTAATCTTTCAGCATGGCATTGTGATTGTTTGTCTAAAGGGTATTGGTGTGAATATTCTCCTTCTAAGGGAAGGCAAGGGATTTCCAAAAGTGCTAAAGCAAGTATGTTATAGAGTTGGTGGTGAAAATGAGAACTGGGCTGGCAGGTTTCATCCCTAGTACTGATCACTTAACTGTTATCGCTTCCCTTTCCTTTGATGACTCCTCATGTTGTCACAGCACAATGCTGTGGGAAGGGAAAAATTTGCAATTGGTTTTCAATGAGGTGTTCCACCTCCATCACCAGAAGACCTAGATTTGCTTTTTACTAATTACAGGAGTTGAGCGACTGTTTAAAATGCAACAGTTTGGCAGAAGCACCCTGTGAATTGTGGGCCCAGGAGGGTCTGACTTGGGTCTCAGCTTATGCCCACTGGTGTCAGAGAAGCTACACTTGCTCACAGCATCTGTGGGAACTGGTCTCTTGTGTGCAAAGCTAAATTGTTTTCTCACAGGACAGCTTCTGTCAGGCTGAAAGATTTGTTTTAGAATGAGAGAATGGGTGGTTCTGTATCTCACATGTACCTCCCATTTCTTGCAACATTTACGTCAGATTACTGATGAAGTCTTGAAAAAGGGAGAAGGCAAGCCAGATGAGTCCAGTGGTGCATATGTTCTTTAGCAACCCTAAAAAGGGAATATTGGCTTCCTATGGCGAGAATTTCCTGCAACTATAAGCTGATTAACTTTCCAGGGTCAGCCAGTACTCTGTCTCTTCCGCATTGTTAGAAGAAGTAAATGCACATTGGTGCCTGCAACACTGAGGCTTAGATGGTCTCTCTTCTCCAGAGCTACCACACCAGATATACGGCTGGGGAAATACAGCATGGTTCTGCTTTACTCTCTTGTCCTGTTTGAAGCTTCAGCTCTGAGGACTTGTTTAGCAGCTCTTCAATATGCTGTATTTCAATATGAAAATTCAGCATGTTACAGTGCTAACTAGACTGACTCAATTTTTAAAAACATCTCTTTTCTATGTGTGGGAAGATGTGTTTTTCTTGTGCACACAGTGAGCCTGCTATTGAACATTCCTAGGCTGATATGAATTAGAAACATCATAGCTTAAAATCAGCAAAGCTACACCTACTTAAAACCATTCAAAGAATTTACAGGGACATTTTGCATTGATTGTCTCTAGTGATCAAATGAGTATTGAGGGTCATATTTTCTGTGGAGATACATTAATTTATATTTGCTGACAATCTTAATTTGAATGCATATTCTACCAAGAAAGTCAGCTTTACTAGTCTGTTTTGCAGTAAATGCCTAAAGGCATGTTTGATGCTCCGAGCAATGCAGAATAACAAGACTTGAATATGCTAGTGACCAAGCAGAAAAGCTCATGGTTTTGGGAATTTGAGGGAAGGCATTCACAGAGAGGAGGAGAAGGATGTTTTGGATCACCTTGGAGGGGAGCAGGGAAAGGGAAAGGAAGGGAAGCCAGGTGCAGATCCCCAGTACAGGAGCTGTGTGAAAACAAATGCAGAGGAGGATGCGAGTTACCTTCAGGGTCTGGCTGGGTGGCTTCCCCTCCTTTTGCTTCTTCACTGCTTTTACTCTGATTTCCATTTCAGAGAGAGGTGGTAGAAGAGCTGCACATGTGGGAGGCAGAGAGCAGGAAAGTGCAGCACCTTCTGTGGGGATCTCAAATGCCTTTTCAGTGTGAATTCAGTCAGCCACTAGAAGACTGGCCTAGGGGGCATGGATCAGTCCAACTCCCCTATCTTTAACAAGGTCTTGTACACCCATGTAAGTGGGGAAGGAAGTACCAGCAAACCAATGTTTCTCCATTTCTTTACATTAGACTTTGTTTGCTTTGCATTACGTTTCACAGTAACATTAGTGCAGAGCCTTAAGCAGAGAGCCGCAGACCCATGTGCTGTTGATATACAAGACTGGACACCAACAGACATCTTGCCTGAACTGAACTATCTAATACTTAGGCATAAAATATGAATTAATTGTCTAGGATCTTTCTTTTATTAATAAAAAAGCAAGACACTGCTAGTAGGTGATTCACATCACCCTGTGATAGGTTTAGTGTATGGGTGTCGAACCTGTTGGCTTGCCTGGGCTACACTGAGTGAAGAGGAATTGTTTTGGGCCACGTATAAAATATATAATATGGTTAATGCATTGTCATGATTTTTATCAACATTCTATATCATAACATCATGATTTAAGCTCTTGGTACCAGGAGGTGGTTGGAGCTGTAGTTCCTGGTTTTCCAGGAACTGTTCAAACTTGTTCTCTTCAAACTGCGACATGCATGTAAGTAACAAAATTTTTTTATTATTATTAAAATATGAAAAAGAGTAACAAAATGTAAAGCTAGTGTAACATTATGACATATTGCAAAACTAATTAAAAACATATCACAAATTATTTTATACTTTTCGTGAGCTTTTTGAGACATTGAAAATTACAAAATTTATCAGCACCATGTAAGTATTCTGGATATTTCTTCTGCAGTGAACGTGTTAAGTTATTACATTATTTTACAAAATAGCACAAGCCCAAGTTTAATGATTAAATAAGAAAACTTACTTATCTGCTTAATAACAAAAAACACTTGTTTTCACAGGCACACATGCATAAGTAGGTTGAAATATTACCAGTAATCACTGTGTTTTTCTCACCAAGTGGCATAAGCATGTAATGTCCAATACATATAGGTTTCAATTTGACTGAGCGTGTGTGGTTGGCATGAGAGACAGAGTTAATCCTGCATTGTGCCCTCCCCTCCACAGTGTTCTGTTATCACCTACATCGTCTGCAATCAAGTTATGCACGATCAACTCATGAAAAATATCACTAAAGTCACATAATAATGTTAAAAGTTTACAACCTTGCAGGACTGCATTACTACCTGTCCAGGGCTGCATGTGGCTTGTGGGCCATGAGTTGGACTTGTCTGATCTAATGGATAGCAGCACAGTGGTGCAACTCCTAATGATACTCTGCAGCAGCTGTGGGTTTGCTGAAAACATCTGTCATGTAGGTAAACTTAAGTGAGATTAATTTTATCTCAGGAAGCAATTTCTTTTGCCATCTCTCACCTCCCTCTGGAGATACTTCCAATATCAGCTGTGTGGTGAGTTGTAAGAAATGTGCTCTTTTCTATAAAGCAGGAGCTCTGACATAGGTACCATGAATTGTCAGTGGCTCTGCTGAGGTACCTATTTATTTAACCAGTTTGTAAGGGGCCTGGAGCACATGAGTAACAGCTGAACCTTGCAGTGGCAGACAGGATGTCAGCACTAGAAAACTACCAATCTGAGGACTCTGTTTTCAAACACAGAATCCACTACTGACTGTGATATCAGTGATTGCTCTGTGAATCCACAGAAAAGTTATATTTATGCCTGTAGTGGAAATGCTAAGTCACAGCTTGAAACAGTGATTGAGCACAAAAAAATAATAGAAATAAAAGTACTGTTTTGAAAATACCTCTATCATTATTATTTTAGAGGGAAACAACTTTGCTCCAATAGTATTAGTATATCCTTTATGCAAGGAAATATAAATTTTTGCACACTACAAGTAACAGGGAGAATATCAGATGTTCTGTATCTTCAAATCAAATACACAAGCAAGTATGAGAATATTAATTTCTAAACTTCTGTTTATTCCTAACTTGAAACTAGGTTGCTGGGTGTCTGCCCAGTAGATCCCAATCTGAGTAACTTTACACAGGGGACCAGTCCATGAGTTCTAAAGAGAGCTGAGGGAAGTTGTTTGTGTGTATAGATGTTACCTGATTCAAGTATTAAAAATTCCTTTCTTCTGTTTTTATTAAGCTACCAGTAGTTGCTTCTGTTATTATGAACTTCTTATGTCATTAGCAGAATTGTCTTAGAAAGTTGAAAATAATTGTGTAGAATCTTCTTTAAAAACATTATGCAAATTTGGACTCAAGGTATACTCATGCCACTGAGAGATAAGGTGGGTTTCTCCAGATATACAGAACAGCACAGGCATGTAGCGGTAGAAATATATATAAAGACATATGACACACCATATGTACTGAGGTTCAGGACCACTGATTTTTTTTCAGTCAGATCTGTCCACATACAAGGCCCTTTTCATCACATCTCAAAGCTGGCCAGTGCCTAAGTGGTACCATTCCCTCTCAGGTTTTAGCTGTCCAGCAGCATCGGCTTTCCAGTCTCTGTGAAGGAGTCCTGCCAGGCTGAGTTGGTAGCATTTAACACTTTGTTTGCCCAGCAAGAACTTATGTGTCTTGCACAAAGTAAAAGACAATGGCTAATTAATTCCTAGAGAGTTTGCTTGTTTTATTTTGAGTGACATTTTCAGTAATGCTACGAATAAAACTCTTAAACACGGTTTCATTTCTGAGATAAACAGGATGTGAACTTACACCTCCTGAGGCTGGGCTTTGTGCTATTCCCACTACTTTCTTTCTTCTCAAGCATGTATTCAAAAGGAATCGAGAACTGCTGGTGAAGAAAAGAGAGTGAAGATTTGGACAATGCAAAGGTAATTTGGATATTAAGTTGAAAGTTACAATGAAACCCAGTGGCACCAACAAGGTGTCAGTGCATGTTAAACAGCCTCTCTAAACAGAGGAATCTCAATACTGTAGTGAGCCACTAAGGCTCGCAGGCTTCCTACAAGGAAGTTTTGTGGAAATGTGACAAGTGAAAGAGGAAAGATACGTACAGCCTGGTGCACAGAGAAATAAATGACAGCTGTGGACTGGACTGAAGTGACATAACCAGGATTGTTCCTACCAAGTTACTGCCTTTTTAAGGGAGCTAATGGTTTATTAAACACTGTGGATAGCAGTATCATATGTAAAATAAGTAGAGTGTCAGAAGTGATTTAAGTTGGCTAAATAATTCTATAATTTTTTCCACTTTTGTCCCTTATTAGTCAATGGGATTCATCACTAGTTGCTACATCATAGTGAAGAAGTAGCCACACTGGAGAGGCTTCAGAAAGGAACAATTGAAACACTATATACTTGGGGAACTTAGACCAGGGAAGGAAAGGTTAAGCAGACTGAAAAAGATTGTTCTGGAAGATGGGTGACTGAGAGTATGTGTAAGCAGAATTGACGTCAAAATCTTTGTGACCACGGGCCTTGGAAGAGTTGATGGGAGAAAAGGTTAAAATTCTAATGAGACACTCATTTAAGTAAAAGTGTAATATTCAAAAGTCCATACATTACAATAAGATGCATCTTTTGTGCTTAAATTTATTTAGATCCTCTTACCTTCATTTACCAAGCAGGGGAGGAAATATCTACATTACTGAATGTTGTCACATTGAATAAAAAATAACCTGCTCATACACTCATTTTTGCTTTTTTTCAGTTTTCCTTGTTACGCTTCTCTATCTTGTCCAGGTAGCGTGGGTTGTACCACATCAGTACAGATAGCACCAGCATTACTCAAACGTTCTCAGTCATACTTGATCCACAGCGATCTTCTAGTCATCTGCAACCGTGAGTTTGGAAACAAGTACTCTTAGTGACCTCTATTCACACATTTGTTTGTAGGAATGTTTGAAGACAAACTCAATGATGTCAGTTGTTGATCAGTGAGATGAAGACCTGCTGGAAATCACATTAGTTCAGGAAATTTAGTGGGGAAAGAAAAGAAGTCCTACTCTACTATGAAGTAGTACTCGGTTATGATACTGAACTTCCTTTATTTAGCATAGTAGTCCTTCTGTAGGGCATCCTTCCATTACTGCTAAGTTAACTCGTGACAGCTCTTTAAGCAGATTGTTTTAGCAGCAGATGCAGTTGCTTAATGTTCCCAGGTATAAAAGAAAAAACTTTAACGTCTGAAACAGGAATAAAGGCTTATGGCTACAAGGCAAAAATAGGTTTGGCTAATGAAATAACTGACATCAGTCTTCAGTCCCTAACTGAGCTCTGGCATTCATGGCTGACCTTCAAGTAGCTTACAGAAAATGATGGTTAGCCTGACATATGATGATATTTCTGATAATCTTTCATACTGATGTGCAAGGAACCAAACAAATAATTCCCTGATACTACCCAAGGGGAGTGTTTTTTGAATTTGGGAACAAAACTGGTCTGTTTCTTTCACAAAAAAAAAAAAAAAAATCAGTATCTCTCAGACTTCTTGCATCTCTTCCACTGCTAACTGTATTCTCTTTCTGATTGCCAGCATTGCAGAATATGATGACAAGCACTGAGATGTCAAATTAGGCCCTTCACTCAGCAGCTTTACTCTTGCAGCCATTGTTTGCCTAAGCTGCTACTTTTCTGGAACAGGGCTGGGGATATGAGACTGTGAAATCCCTAGGTGAACCTATTTGTTTGTAGTGTAAGAAGAGCTTCTTGATGAATTACGTGGATGGGTATTACTACACTGGCCAAAAGTTCACTGCACAAAACAGCCAGACGACTACTTAGGCTGGCAAAATGCTTTTTCACTTTTCATAGTCCTAACTGTACCTTTGGATATGCTTTTGCAAGGAGGAGTGAGGGAATCCTTAAATCTGTGCTTTTGCCTTAG
This sequence comes from Pavo muticus, assembly GCA_016647715.1. Taxonomy (NCBI): domain Eukaryota; kingdom Metazoa; phylum Chordata; class Aves; order Galliformes; family Phasianidae; genus Pavo; species Pavo muticus. The sequence continues at coordinate 1,159,172 of JACDJE010000292.1, forward strand.
CCATTTGGTACAGAGATGGAACCATCAACCTGGGACTTAGCATATTATTCTCATTTGAGTACGTAGACAAACCATACTGAAGGAGCTAGAAGTCAAGAGACATATGGTTGTAATCTTACTTTTGAGTAATATCAAGCTACATACAGAACTTCTCTGGTTCTGTTCTATTTTGTCAAGATATCCTCTTATTTCTTTGGTGATAATGAAAACCCATAAATCATGTGAACATCTGAAAAAAAAAAAAAGTAATCATAGAATTATAGAATGGTTTGGGTTGGACCTTTTAAGTTAATCTAGTTCCAGCCCTTCCAACCTCCCTCTTGACTAGGTTGTTCAAAGCCCCATCCAGCCTAGCTTTGAATTCTTCCAGGGAGGGGCCATTTACAACCTCACTGGGCAACCTGTTCCACGACCCTCACAGGAAAGAATTTTTTTTCCCCTTGTCCTATCACTACATGCCCTCCAAAAAATTCATCCCCATCTTTCCTATAGGCCCTTTCAAATACAGGAAGGCTGCTACAAGGTCTCCTTAGAGCCTTCTCTTTTCCAGGCTGAAGAGCCCCAGCTCTCTCAGCCTGTCCTAACAGAGAAGGTGCTCTAGCCCTCTGATCATCTTGCTGCAGGCCCTTGCTGGACCTGCTCCAACAGCTTCATGTCCTTCTTGTGTTGGGGGCTCCAAAACGACACAGTACTCTAGGTAGGGTCTCACAAGAGCAGAGTAGAGGGGCAGAATCACCTTCCTCAACCTGCTGATCACACTTCTCTTGATGCAGCTCATGACATGGTTGGCCATCTGGGCTATAAGTGCACACTGCCAGCTCATGGAGTCTTTCATCAACTGACACCCCCAAATCGTTCTCCTCAGGGCTGCTCTGAAGCCATTCTCCACCCAACCTGTATCTGTGCTTGGGATTGTCCCCATCCAGGTGGACCATGTTTTGTGAATGTGAAGCTACTCCTATCTGTTTATAGAGGCCCTTATCCACTTGGCCTTCCTGATAAGGCAGCCTGTAGCAGAGCCCCACTACACTGTCCACTTCCTTGGCCTTCCCTTTAACTCTAACCCATAAGCTTTCTGTCAGCTCCTTGTCTATTCCCAGGTGGAGCTCCATGGACTCCAGATAGTCATTGATGTAGAGGGCAACACTCTCTCCCTTTCTCTCCCGTCTGTCTTTCCTAAAGAGTTTATACCCATCTATTCCTACATTCCGGTCATGAGTGTCATCCCACGTCTCAGTGATGCCAGTAACATCACAGCCCTCTAGACACACACACACACACACATGCACCTGCAACTCCTCCTGCTCTGCACATTGGTGTACAGGCACTTGAGTGGGCTCTCATTGAGGTTCATTTACCAATTAGAGTTACCATGTCCTGAACCTTAGGTGCTGTCTTACTGGCCTGTGATCCTACTCCAGGCCAAGGGCACCCATTACCATTGTCAGCCTCAAAGTGGGATGGTTTCAGGATCCCCTCCCCCCAGCAATTCTCGTTTAAAGCCCTCCTGATTAAATTGGAAATCTTGCTGACAAAGATGATCTTCCCCTTGTCTGACAAAGATGAACCCTGTCCTTTCCCAGAAGACCAGATTTCTCAAAATTAGTTCCGTGACACAAGTAGCCAAAGCCCTGTTCCCAACACCACTCCCTTAGCCATTTGTTGATTTCTTCTTAATTCTGTCAGTCCTTTCCCTTCCCATTCCCCTAACCTGGAGGATTGATGAGAAAACTACCTATACTCCTGAGTTCTTCACTACTGCTCCCAGCTCCTTGTAATCCCCCTTGATATTCTTAAGGTTGCTGACAGCTGTGTCAGTGGTGCTTACGTGAAACAGCAGCAGTGGGTAGTAATCATATTAGTAATACTTCTACTTTGGACTCTACTTGCTTACTTTGTATCATTAGTTTTGGCACTACTAGCTATACAGTAATTATATTATGTTTTAATTGTCTAAGTCTCATTATTTGAAAGGCTTCCTTGATATGCTAGGCATGAAAGGATGAAGTTGTACAACATCCATTATGCTAGCAAACAAGTGAGATAGAGGTGTGCGATCTGCAGACTCAGAAATAGTCTTTCTTTTCAGTGTCTGTGTCTGCTTTGCACTACATTGTAACCCCTGTGGTAGAGATTAGCTCTTCCTTCTCTTGAGGATAGCGTGTTGACTTCGAATTAGGAGAATAGGCTATTATTGAGAGTGTTTTCCCTATACTAATATGGAGAAAATTGTGTCCCAAAGCTGTGAATGGCAACAAAGACAAAACTGCAAGTACAAGAACGTATGAATGGATCAGTTCCAAACTTCTTGCAGAAGTTAAAGTGGGAAGGAATGCTGAAGTATTCTGCAATCCAGAGCATACTGAGCTTCAGGATTGCTTGTCCACATGGTCACTCAGGATTTGGTGTGTTGCCTATAAAGATGTTAAAACCTGTGACTATAGCCTAGGTTAACTTTCTTTAGGAGGTCATGCTGTTACAGGAGAATGGAAAGCTGTAACTTTCCCACTGCTGCACATTGCAGTAGGAGAAGAGAGAATTCATGCATATTGTTCTGCCAATTTGATGTCTCCTTCATGAGGATCACATTAGCCAGCAGTAACAGTGATATTAATGATGCTTCCCATGAACTTATTGCGTTTTATTTCATGACATCCAAGCAAATGTAAACAGTAATCTTTTCGTAACACCTCAGGGGGCTACAAAGGATTGACATCACTCACTTCTACAACACAGTTTTGGAACTATTTGACTGCGTATGAACTTCCTAGTTATTGACTGATTTACTGCTAACCTAATGAGTCTGACCGAACTGGAATCAGAATTGCTTATTTTTTCTACAGTATACGAAGGTGTATGGGAACTGCTGAGTCACAGACTGAACCACTGATTGAGCACCTGGAAAGAAGACCCCATCAGCCCTGGAGGCACAGGTGAAGGTAATTCACCAGTGCCACCAAAAGGGGTGGAGCCAGGCTCCACCTCTCTTAGATATCATTTAAGGGCTGACTGCTACTAAGCAGTCTTTCTCTGAGCCTAGATCTTTGGAGACAGGTGAGCATCCTTCTTTTTGTGAGACCTTCCCATTGGGCTGGTCCTGTTGCTACTACAACAGGCAATCCAAGAGACTCCTGGAACATATTGAGGATAACTTCCAGAGTCAGGTAATAGAGAGGTTCACTAGGAGGGATGCAGTGCTGAACTTGTTGCTCACTAATGCAAGTGAACTGATTGGTGATGTCAGGATTGGAGAAGGCCTGGGCTGTAGTGGCCATGCAACATTGAAGTTCACACTCTTGGGGGATACTGGGCAGACAAAGAGTAAAATCAAGGCACTATATTTCAAGAAAGCCAACTTCCAGCTCTTTAGGGAGTCTGCCAACAAAACCCCCTGAGAATCTGTCCTCAAGGACAAAGAGAACATCATGGAACTGGCACATCTTCAAGGAAAGTTTCCTTAGGGCATAAGAGTTCTGCATCCCCACATGTAGAAAGTCAGGAAAGGAAGGCAAAAGAAGGCGATGGCAGTGCCTTTGAATGGGATACAGGCACTACAGAGCAATAACAGGTAACAAAGAAGGAAAATTGGCTCACCTTCCAACAACCAGTGATAGCTCAAGAGAAGCACTGCTTCTATTCAGAAAGATACTACTCTCTCAGCTACTAACCCTTAAATGAGAGTGAGGAGGGGTGGATTCAAACTCCGCCTCTTCCAGTCACCTGAGCTGCTCCCTGGGTTAGCCATGCCTTCTCACCTGGTGCTCAACCATTGGTTTGGGCTGTGACCTGGCAATTTCACTGCACTGCACTCCTTCACAGCATGAACTAATGACTGAGCAGGTAGCGGGTGATTTTTCTTTTGTGGTCAGTATTCCACGTCAGAACATCATGTGAACCAGTGGGAGTTAAAGAGTTAATGTTCTGGTTCCGTTTACTGCCCCTTATGGGCATTTGGAGTATCCTGATGGGAGGAGAGGTGAGGCTTCCCTGGGGAGGATTTGGCATGAAGAGGAAGTGGGGTGGAGCTCTGGACCGAGCGCCTGGCTTCCCCCGCTGCCCAGATCAGCCTTCTCAGCTCGCCGTGGAGAACAACACGTGGCTCCCTCGCGCTATTGTGGTTTGATCTCGTGTTTTGAATACTCTTCTCTCTCTCATTTTGTTTGTTTGATTTAGTTAAATTTAGTAAATTACCGTTCCTTCTCAGATCTAGTGCTGGTGCATTCCTTTTGTTAAACCCATCCACTAGCTCCCTGCCCTTCCCCCTCTCCTGGAGTGTGCGGCAAACCATTAGTACCCCTTCCTTTTTTTTTTTCCTCGCTCTTCTGTTTTTTTTTTTTCCCCGGGGCCTGTGCCCCCCTGTCACGGACTTGTATCCAGGGATAACCCGTGACAGCTCCTGCAGTTTGGTGGTTCAAAATACAATGTACATTGTGATGCATGTACAATACCCACTGCAGTGTAGAATGTTAAGGAATTGAAGGCAGTCTTTTTGTGGTTCTTTTGGGCTGGTACTTGAAGTTCCTTCTTGAGGCATATCTTCTTCAAGGACCAATGGCAGTTCAGGTTCATGCTTGCCAGTTCCCAGAAGTTAAACAGTCCACTACCAGGTGTCACAGTCTTTTCTCATGGACATTGGAATGGTGTTGCTCCTACTGGTGGTCCCATGAACTTAACATCAAGGGGAGTAGCATAGATGTATAATAGGTATGAAGAGGGGTATGTCTGCCCACTGTGGTAGGATACAGGCTGTGTTTCTGTCTTGAGTAAACAGTCAACACCTCCACTTGCACTGGGGCATGTCCTGGCCTTCAGTACCATGCCCTTTAGCCTGATATCTGTGGCTGGATCACTATATCAGGTACCAAAGAAGGGGTTCTAATTTGCCACGTGGACATGATTAATGTCCCTTTGCAATGAAAATAGGAGTGTCAGCTACTACCACTGCTGGCCATACACTGACTACTGGAGGGTTTACACCAACCTTTAAAAATCTCCCCCAAGTTTGCAAGGAGACTACACTAGTGAAGAACCGGGGGGAGTGGAGCAGTGGCAAAAGCACTGTAACTCTCTCCATGAAAGGCATCCAGCTGATATTCACCAGACAGTGGTGGACCCCCTACCCTGTCATAGCTGAGCAGAGCGAGGCAGATGGAGAAAGGAGGAGGAGTGGAAACAGATACCGGCTTGGCGAAGTGGGCATCCTCAATCCCGACCATCCTTGGCTCCCCAAGTGCCTCTGCGAAATAGGTTTGAGGCCCTGGAACTCAAGGGAGAGGTGAGTGAGGGTGTGGAGGGAGGTCAGCCCGTGAGGTCGCCTCAGGTGAAGAAGTCAACCACACGCCTCAAGACTGCCTCCGCCCGGAAGGACAGAAGAGTGGTTGTCGTAGGCGACTCCCTGCTGAGAGGAACGGAAGGCCCTATATGTCGGCCTAACCCGACCTGTAGGGAGGTGTGCTGCCTCCCTGGGGCGTGGGTCAGGGACATTTCTAGGAAACTTTCTGGACTGATTCACCCTTCTGATTATTACCCCTTATTGATAGTTCAGGCTAGCACTGACGAAGTTGCTGAGAAAAGCTTGAGGACTATCAAGAAAGACTTCAGGGGACTGGGGCAGGTAGTTGAAGGAGCAGGTGTGCAGGTGGTTTTTTCTTCTATACCTCCAGTGGCAGGGAAGGATACTGTGAGGATCCAAAAAACCCACCTCATAAATAAATGGCTTAGAAGTTGGTGCAAACACAGGAATTTTGGGTTTTTTGACCATGGGGCAATTTACTTGGCACCTGGCATGATGGCTGCAGATGGAAGTAGCCTGTCTCCAAGGGGTAAGAGGATCCTAGCCCAAGAACTGGCAGGACTCATTGAAAGGTCTTTAAACTAGGTATGAAGGGGGAGGGGGACAAAATGAGGGCCACTGGGGTTGAGTGGGTGGTTCGAGGCTCAAAACAGAGCTTGATGGGTGAAGAGGGTGGAGTTCAAAGGGATGGAGAGGGGCAGGGGGATGCTGCTTCCCTAAAGTGTCTGTACACTAATGCGCGCAGCATGGGAAATAAACAGGAAGAGCTGGAGATCTGCGTGCAGTTGCAAGGCCATGATCTCATTGTGATCACGGAGATGTGGTGGGACAGCTCGCATGACTGGAATGTTGTCATGGAGGGCTATGTGCTTTTTAGGAAAGATCGGCTGGTGAGGCGGGGTGGTGGAGTTGATCTTTATGTGAGAGAGCAGCTAGAATGTATTGAACTCCATCTGGGTGAGAGTGATGTAGCAGTGGAGAGCTTGTGGGTGGGAGTCAAGGGGCAGGCTGGTATGGGTGACACTGTTGTGGGTGTGTACTACAGGCCCCCTGATCAGGAGGAGGAGGTTGACAAGGCCTTCCATAAGCAACTGGAAGTAGTGTCATGATCCTAGGTGCAGGTGCTTGTGAGGGACTTCAATTATCCAGATATTTGCTGGATAAGCAACACGGCCAGGCACATGCGGTCCAGATGGTTCCTGCAATGTGATGAAGACAACTTTCTGATGCAGGTGGTGGAGGAACCGACGAGGGGAGGAGTGTTACTGGACCTTATTCTCACTAATAAGGAAGGGCTTGTTAAGGAAGTAAAGGTCGGGGGCAGCTTGGGTTGCAGTGATGGAGTTCACTACAGTCCACGAGATGGTGGAGTTCAAGATCTTGAGTGGAAGAAGCAAAGCAAACAGTAGGATTGCTGCCCTGGACTTTAAGAGAGCCAACTTTGATCTCTTCCGGGACCTACTTGGAGCTATCCCGTGGGCTAGGGTGTTAGAAGGTAAGGGGGCCTGTGACAGGTGGTCAGCATTTAAACAGCTCTTCTTCCAAAATCAGGATTGGTGTG
>JACDJE010000292.1:1167261-1179958 GCA_016647715.1 Pavo muticus
TCCCCAGGGGTCGGTGCTGGGTCCGGTCTTGTTCAACATCTTCATCAATGACCTTCATGAGGGGATAGTGGCCACCCTCAGCAAGTTTGCTGATGATACAAAGTTGGGAGGATTGGCTGACACGCCTGAAGGCTGTGCTGCCATTCAGCAAGACCTGGACAGGCTGGAGAGCTGGGCAGTAAGAAACCAGATGAGGTTTAACAAAAGCAAGTGTAGAGTCTTGCACCTAGGGAGGAATAATTGCATGCAGCGGTACAGGTTGGGGGATGACCTGCTGGAGAGGAGCTCTGCAGAGAGGGACCTGGGTGTCCTGGTGGATGACAGGTTGGCCATGAGCCAGCAGTGTACCCTTGTGGCCAAAAAGGCCAATGCCATTCTGGGCTGCATTAAAAAGAACGTGGCCAGCAGGTCGACTCTGCCCTGGTAAGGCCTCATCTGTAGTACTGTGTCCAGTTCTGGGCTCCCCAGTACAAAAAAGACAGGGATTTCTTGGAAAGAGTCCAGCGGAGGGCCACAAAGATGGTGAAAGGCCTGGAGCATCTCCCCTATGAAGAAAGGCTAAGTGAGCTGGGTCTGTTTAGCCTTGAGAAAAGAAGACTGAGAGGGAACCTGATCCAAGTCTATAAATATCTAAGGTGTGTGGGGCAAAGTGGTGAGGCCAGACTCTTTTCAGCAGTGTGTGGAGACAGAACAAGGGGAAACAGCCAGAAACTGGAGCATAGGAAGTTCCACACAAATGTGCGCAAGAACTTTACGGTGAGGGTGATGGAGCACTGAAACAAGCTGCCCAGGGAGGTTGTGGAGTCTCCTTCTCTGGAGATATTCAAGACCCCCCTGGACGCCTACCTGTGCAACCTGGTGTAGGGAACCTGCTTTGGCAGGGGGGTTGGACTCGATAATCTGTGGGAGTCCCTTCCAACCCCTATGATTCTGTGATTTTGGTCGTACTTGCACCTTCAAAGGCCATTTTACCTTGGTTTTTTTTTTTCTGGGATCTAGGTCCTAGGGGCAGTGAGTAGAAGATTATTCATGGTGCCAACTTGTGGCTTGAGCAAGGTGTCCTTGCGTGTAATTTGTATCCTAAGCAGGGAGGTCTAAGTTGTCTTTAACATTCTTAAAGCACTGGGTCTGCCATTCCTTGGTCTCTCATTCAAGTCTCACAGGATTTCATAAAGCCTCTTGGTCCATCCCTGCAACGACTGTGAATCTGCCATCAGAGCAGCCTTCAGGATCCTATTATATCTTTCTATCAGGCCTGCTCCTGTTGGATTATAGGGCGGGTGAAACCACCTGTAAAGGTTAATAAGCATACAGATGTTGTAAAGTGTAAGATTAATAAGTATATAGATGTTGTAAGTATTAGATGATCAATAAGTATATATAGAGAAGTTAAGCCTAGTAAGATTATCACATTGGAAAAGTTAATCAGAGATAAATGAAAGTGCTCACTGGTGTTGTAGGCTCACAGGAAACTCTGCAAGAAGCAATCTCCAGAGAGAGATCCTTCCTCAGTGAGAGTCAGCCCTTAAATGGGGTCTAGGAGAAGTGGAGCCTGACTCCACCCCTTCTGGTCACACAAGTGAATTGCCTTCACCTGTGCTTCAGTAGCTTACTCAGTGCTTGCCTCAGGTGGTCAATCAGAGGTTCAGGCCATGATTCAACAGTTCCCATACACTGCCGTTCGATGTTATTTTCTTTGGCCCACTTCTGCACAGTTGCACCTGTGAAATGTGTACCTTGGTTACTCTTGATGACCTCAGGAGTCCCGTATGGCACCATCAACCTAGTTAGAGCTTTAATGGTGTAGGCTTGGTTTGTCTTTGCTGCAGGATAGCCTAGCTTCAATCCACTCACTGTATCAACTCAGGGTAGGGCATATCTGGCCCCCTCAGATTGAGGAAGGGGACCTATATAATCGATCTGACATCGCTATAATGAGTTGTGTCCTCTAGCGAGATGGGCCATTGTTTCTGGCAGAGGTCTTGGTCTCATTCGTGAGCAAGCGTCACAGTCCTGACATGCCTGGACAATATCCAGTAACTGTATGGGCAGCCTCCATGCTTTAGCCACTGCTGACATGGTTTTCTGTCCTGCATGTCATAGTTTCTGATGCAGCCAGTGGGCTGTCTGGTAATACTTTCTGTAGTTATAATAAGACCTGATTAGTCTGTCCATCCACCTTTTGAAATTTAACTCCTGCTCTAATCAGGTCACCGAACGTTTGTGTTCTTGAGACCCTGATGGGTCCAGATTGTATTACCTTAGATGCAGGTCTCCTAGGTTGTGGTGGTGGATGGATCTCTGATCATTCCATCACCATTTGGACATTGCACCTGGCCCTGTGTCCCTCAGAGTTGCCACCAATTGGGCAGCCTGTTGTATTATGGCCTCCGAGGGCACTCAGGGGGTTCAGTATGGATATCAAGGTACCATACTGATGTGGCAGAGCTTGCTGCAGGATGAGATCCCTCATTCCTGCTGAAAATTTTATCAGGTCTGGGCTCTCAAAATCCTCCTCATAGATTGCCTCTTTCATGTCTAGTTCTTGAATATAGTTTTGCAAGTCCCCCATAGTGGACCATGGGCCCATATTTAATGGTACGTCACTCTTATTTGACCATGTTATACAGTATGCGGCCATTAACCATCTGATCAATGGATGATTTTCCTCATTATGCTGGACAGCTGAATATAGTCTTTGCCTGAGTGGTAATGGATGCCAGTTTTGAAATTTCCAGTCTATTCACCACAGTGCTTTCTGCCCTCATTTAATATAATTGGAGCAGCCATGCTGGCATGCTCTCTCTTGGTTTTTGTCTAAACCACTGTACTATATCCATTAATTCAGCTGCTGTGTATGGGTGAGCTCTTACATGTAGCGTGGTCTGGGTGGTGGTCCACCTCTGCTAGCCTATCCCGCATTTTTTTGTTTGTTTGTTTTTTTGAGTTACAACCAGACAGATCTCAAAGGGCCCTAGTGGAGCCTCAAGATCCAACCTCTTTAGTGCTTTCACTTACAGAATCCATTTTATGTGGATTCTTTTATACAGGGTCCCTGGTTACTTCTAGAGAGATATTCCAGATCTTCTGTAGGGGATTGATCACATTAGGTTTTATCCCTGTCAAAACTGCAACCTGTCTTTCCAGTTTTTCAACATGATCATGCAATAGTTGGTTTTCATCAGTGAGAGCTTCTTCAGTTACGTTCAGCTGGCTCAAGGCCATCAGCAGTGGCCATGCCACCATGGTGGCAGCTAACCGTCATTCTTGAGTAGTGAGTATATTTCTGTTAAGACTATTGAAATACTCAGCCAGGTGGGCTGGGGACTTCTGGACATTTCCTCCATCCCACATGGGGCCCCATTTTTCAACAACAGAAGTAATCCCGTGATATGGGGATCCTGGGAATCCCGGGATGTGCCCTAGCAAAACTTCACTCAAAGGACTAGTCTTTCCCTGTCCAAACCATCCCACGATATTGCTCAGAAATGCCATGGTAAATATTTTAGGAGGCTTATAATTGAATATCTTTAAAGATATTTGGCTGCCTGGCTCTCCAAAATGTAAAGCAAACAAAAGCTATGACAGAGCCTTTATTTGAGATGTAGGCTCTATAGAACAAGATATCAAAGAAAGAGTAATTAACTCACCCCTCCCAGCAACAGCTTGGAAAAAAGGGTGAGCTGAAGAATGCAGCCTTCTCTGATTCAAGGAGGGGGGAAGGCACACAGACTCTGACTGCATACTCACTCCTGGAAGTACCGCTGAGACGGGGAGAAGAAGAGTGAATCTAGGCTTCCCCCGCTCACATGCTCACGTACTGGTTCAGGCTGTGACCTAGGAATTCCACTGCAATACGTCACAAAACATGCCTATTGCAGGAGGTCAGATGGGACACCTTAGAGTACCTTGAATGTCAATAGGTGCCTGTATGTGGGCAGCTGAATGGGTACTTAGAACTCAGGTAAGTATAACCACTTCAGTTGTAAATACCTACATTTACACCAAGCTTGATAAAAAAAATTCTAGAGGCTAGATGTTGCTTCAGTGGTTGAAGTGAAATATAACCACTCTGTAGATTTCTTTAACTTTGTGCTGTCAGTTAAGATTTTGTTGCCTTAAGTGGTTCGATATTCTTTGACTCAACTTGAAACTAATTGTGACTATTATTTGGTGTTTTGTTGACTTTAGCAGGCCAGTGATATCGCTTGAAGGTGTGTTCTAATGCAGAAGAGATCTTATCTTTCATTGTTTTCACTATCACTCCGTGCATTTGTGCAGTTTAAGAGCTGATAAAGTCAGTTTTCTTGTTTGGTAAATGTACATCATCCATTTTTAAGGTACATTTGTTCTTGCTTATCAGAGTTCTATGAACATGGCTTATACTTTCGTAACTCTGTGGAAGTGAAAATAAATGATCTATCAGACCTGAGGCTTTCCAGCTACATACAATGTGATTTGGGTTCAGTGGGTAACTGAAATAATGATGCAATAATAGTTTAAAGACTGGATAAGTGAAAAATTGATTTTAAATATGGCATGACAATCTGATTAATATCAAGAAGCAGCTCTCATTTTTTGAACATTTGTATCTATGTTAAAATAAACTTTTTAGATAGGTGAGTAATTCTATTATTTTACAAGAGAGTTAAGTAAATGCTCAGAGCTAAAAGAGCATGGCTAAAAGTGATGAGGTGAGAGCTTATATTTTGGACACTAGACGAGTACAAAAGCACATATCTTTGATATGAAGTATAGGTAGGTAAAGCAAAGCATGCAGACCTGTTAGGTCTGATAAACCTCTACTGTGGTGTAGAGAGCATCAGTTTGATGTAGCCTTGATCCAGATAAAACTGACCCACTACTCCTTGTCTTTCTTAAGTATTGGAAACAGGTCTGTTTTGTTTTACCAGTTTCATTCAGAGTAATCAGAGGACCAAGCAATAAATACTGTATAGACTAAAAGCACTCAGAACTACTTTACTGCTGCTATTTAATAATTATTTTGTGGTAAACACCATATAATGAGCAGGAGATAAGTTGATTTTAAAATAGGTAGAATATTCAAACTTCTAAATCTCAGCTAGGCTTGTCTGAGCTGACTGTCACACATTGTATTTAATTTTATTATGACAGCAAACATATCCCTACAATACCCTTTTTTCTTGACCAGTCAGTGTGAGTGAAAACACAAACCTGCTTTGGCATTCAGAACTCCCTTAATATTCCTTCAGTGAAGGAGCAGTGCTTTTTTTTTCTGTTTAGTCTTTGCTGAAACTGAAAGCCCCAAGAAGTTTTGTATATGTTCTCTGCAGACTTACTTTTACAGTTGTATTAAAATCCATCAGAGGACACCCATTCTTGGAGTGTACAAAGTATCACATTATTGAAACAGTCTGTCCATTTGCCAGCCATGCCAGCGAACATCTGCAATGGTACCACTGGGAATATTTCAGGAACAGGATAAGTTTTGAAAAACATGATATACCTTATGGTAATTTTTTAAAAAACACATTTCAGCTTACATCAAAAAAAGAATGCTTTGCCTTAAATGAAATATGCTTGTGAAAACTCACTTCAGCAGAAATTTTTCTCCAGTGTAAAAAAGATCAAGGAATAGATCACAGAATCACAGAATTGTAGGGCCTGGAAGGGACCTCCAGGGATTGAGTCCAATCCCTCTGCAAAGCAGACTCCCTAAAGCAGGCTGCACAGGTAGGCGTCCAGGCAGGTCTTGAATATCTTCACAGAAGGAGAATCCACAACTTCCCTGGGCAGCCTGTTCCTGTGCTCCGTCACCCGTACTGTGAAGAAGTTTCTTCACATATTGGTGCGGAACTTCCTACGTTCCAGTTTATGTCAGTTTCCACTCGTCCTGTCCCCACAGATCACTGAAAAGATGTTAGCCCTGTCTCTTTGTCTCCCACACTTAGGATTATTAATAAACATTAATATGATCACCTCTGAGTCTTCTTTTCTCAAGGCTGAAAAGACCCAAGTCACCCAGCCTGTCCTCGTAGGGGAAATGCTCCAAGTCCTTTATCATCTCTGTGGCCCTCCGCTGAACTCTCTCTAGGAGATCCCTGTCTTTTTGTAGCAGGGAGCCCAGAACAGGGTACAGTACTCCAGGTGAGGCCTGACCAGGGCAGAGTAGAGGGGGACCTCCCTTGACCAGCTGGCCACTCTCCTTTTAATGCACCCCAGGATCCCATTGGACATCTTGGCCACCAGGGCACACTGCTGGCTGGCTCATAGCCAACCTGTCCACCAGGACACCCAGCTCCTTCTCCACAAAGCTCCTCTCCAGCAGGTCACTTGCTTTTGTTAAACCTCATCTAGTTTCTTACTGCCCAGCTCTCCAGCCTGTCCAGCTCTTACTGAATGGCAGCACAGCCTTCAGGTGTGTCAGCCACTCCTCCCAGTTTTGTATCATGGGCGAACTTGCTGAAGGTGGACAATGTCCCCTCATCAAGATCGTCAGTGAAGATACTGAACAAGACCAGACCCAGCAATGACTTCTGGGGAATACTGCTAGTCACAGGTCTCCAACTAGACACTGCACCACCAATCTCCACCCTCTGAGCTCAGCCAGTCAGCCAGTTCTCAACCCACCTCACTGTCTGCTCATTTATCACACGCCTTCTCAGCTTTGTTATCAGGATGTCATGGAAGACAGTATCAAAAGCCTTGCTGAAGTCAAGGTAGGCAACATCCACTGCTCTCCCCCTATCTACCCAGCTGGTGATGCCATCACTGAAGGCTACCAGGTTGGTCAAGGATAATTGCCCCTTGCTGAATCCATGCTGACTACTCCTGATGACCTTCTTCTCTTCCAAAAGCTTGCAGATGGCATCCAGAACAAGATGTTCCATTGCCTTTTGAGGGACAAAGGTGAGACTGACTGGCCTATACTGTCCCAGATCCTCCTCCTTGCCATTTTTGAAGACCAGAGTGACATTGGCTGTGCTCCAGTCTTCAGGCACCTCTCCTGTTCTCCAAGACCTCTCAAAGATGATAGAGAGCGGTTTGGCAATCACCTCTGCCAGCTTCTTCAGCAGACATGAATGTATCCTGTCCATGGATTTGTGTACACTCATCCCTCTCAGACACTCCTGGACCAGCCCCTCCTCAAGCAGAAGGAAGCTCTCCATTTCCTAGACTCTCTTTCTCTTCCCTCCAGGGTCCAGGAGTCCTGAGGGGGAGTCTTTAAAGCAAAGACTGAAGCAAAGAAGGCGTTCAGCATCTCTGCATTTTCAGCATTTCCCTGTTACCAGGACACCCCCCTCGTTCAGCAGAGGACCCACATTATCCCTAGTCTTCCTTTTGCTTTTAACATACTTAAAAAAGGAACAAACAACAAAAACTCTTATTATGCTGTATCTCCTTTGTCAGCTTCAACTCCAAGTGGGCTTTATCCTTCCCAGTCACATCCCTGTAGGCCCTGACAGCACTCCTATACTTCTCTCTAGAGATCAAGCCCTTTTTCCACATTTCATAGACCTTCTTATTCTTTTTGATCTTATCTATTGAGCTCTTTTCTCATCCAGGTAGGTCTCCTGCCTCCCTTCCTTATTTCCTACTCTTAGGGATGCACCGATCAGCTTGGAAGAAGTGTTGTTTAAATGTTGCTCAGCTCTCACAGGCCCCTTTACCTTCTAACACTCTAGCCCATGAGATACTTCCAAGTAGGCCCCAGAAAAGGTTGGAGTTGGCTCTCTGAAAGTCCAGGGTAGGAATCCTACTTCTTGCCTTACTTCTTCCACTCGCGTTCTTGAACTCCACTATCTCATGATCGCTGCATCCCAAGCTACCCCTAACCTTCACATCCCTAACAAGCCCATACCTGTTGGATAGAACAAGGTCCAGAAGCACCCCCTGCCTCGTTGGCTCCTCTACCACCTGTGTCAGAAAATTATCTTCAGCATATTGCAGGAACTGTCTGGATCACATGTGCCTGGCCGTGTTGCTTACCCAACAGATATCTGGATGATTAAAATCCCCCATGAGAACCAGTGCACAGGATTGCAAGGCTACTTCCAGCTGCTTGTAGAAGGCCTCATCAACTTCATCCTCCTGATCGGCTGACCTGTAATACACCCCCTCAACTGTGTCACCTATACCAGTCTGCCCCTTAATTCTCACTCACAAGCTCTCCATACCATCTTCACCCTCCCCAGGTGGAACTTGATACATTCTAGTCACTCTCTCACATAAAGGGCAAGTTCTCCACCTCGCTTCCCCAGTCTGTCTTTCCTAAAAAGGACATACCCCTCCATGACGGCATTCAAGTCACGTGAGCTGTCCCACCGTGTCTCTGTGATTGCCATGAGATCATGGCCCTGTGACTGTACACAGATCTCCAGCTCCTCCTGTTTATTTCCCATGCTGCTCACATTGGTATACAGGCACTTCAGGGAAGCAGTAGGTGCAGTTACCCCTAGAGGGACACAGGATGGTTTTAGTCTAGATATCAGCAACATGACCTTCTCTGAGGAGCCCTCGCATGATCCTATGGGACCGCTCAGAGGTGTTTCCCTGCAATCTCCAGCAGTGACTACATCCCCCAGTCCTTCTCTGTCACTTATAACTCCCCTCCCTTCCCTTGTCCAACCTAGTTTAAATCCCTGAGAGCTTGCTCCCCAGAACACTCGTGGCCCATGAAGATCTGATGGAAAAGTTTGTGTCTGTATTTCCAAGTCTTATACAACAGTATGAAAAGCTCAGCAATCTCTATGTCCTGAAGAAATCTGCAGCTGAAATGTTGGTCAGGCTCCCATATGAGAATTTGGCCGAGCTTCCAAGTGTGAGACTAAAGGTCGTTCCTGTAAAATCCCTTTTCAGTGTTCATTCTTCTTCTCTTTCCAATTCGCTATTCTGATCAATCATGTGAGGAGAGGCAAGAGAGAAGGGGAGGAGATGGGATGTAACCTCAACTATGGCATAGTTATAAAATTGCCTTTGACATCAACTAAGTGTCTACATCTTGTGGTGACTTTACAGTGTATAAGGATGGGGGATTCTGAATGGTACTTAACAGGTGTTAATATCAACCAAATCCATGTGAGACCCAAGAGACCACACGTTCATTTCACTTTTGGAGAAGAAAACTGGGCACAACATCTACTTAGTGACACGTGCTCTTGCAGCTTCTTGGTTTGCTGCCTGCTGCACATACCCAGACTGACAGGAAAACTGTGTGCTGGGGGCATCCTGAAGAAAAAGAGATCTGAAGGCAGCTGTGCTGGTGAGGTAAGTCTACTCTTTCTTCCCAGGTTTTCTCTTTTATTTGAAGCTTATGTTTCATGGTTTGGGGGAAGCAGAAAAGTGGAATGTATGCAGAGCATCCAAGTGCATGTAGTAGTACTAAATCCCTAATGGACTGACTCTGAGCCAGCTGATAATCACCAACTAATCTCTCTGCTGGCAGATTCTGCCTGGATTACAAGGGCGTATGCTTCTGTGCCAGAATACACATGTGATGCACTTGCGCTGAAGGCCTCAGTGTTTTATGTCAGAGAGCAGGCCAAAGAGTTTTGACAGCAGTGCTTGACTTCAGAGTAGAAATATGTACAGCTTTTCTAATGCCACCATAACACTGCTGTTGCATGTGAGGCTGTGAGGTTTGCAGGTAGGTTTAGGTACAGCCACATTTTGTTATGTTTACCTGAATAAATCTATGTATAATTGGGATACAGTCAAGCCTGTTACTTTTAATATTTTTTGTCCAAATGTGCAAAGCCATAAGTACAGCTGGTAAATAGTGACAGGCACACTCTATGCATTTGTAGTTCCATCAGAACTGTTTTGTCCAGCTGTTAAGAAACTGTTTACAAGGCCCTTTAAAACACATATTTACCAGCATAAGAGGCCTGATATTAGGCCACAGTTTTCCCTGCCATGTAATTCACAAGTTACTGCCACTTGCAGTGGGGAACCAGTGGGCACAGGATAGTGGGAGACACTTCCAAAGGGGATGTGGATACTCGTAGACTTAGGAGTATATGAGAATTCAAAGGAGAAAACATGCTTTACCAAGAAAATATGAAACTTGGAGAAAGCCATCATCTATTTTTTAATATGGTAGAACTAGGGTATATTAACATAGATTGTTGAAAGTAACTGCAGTAAAGTGTTTTCTAGGTAAACTTGGTACTTCCAAGTATGACTGAAAAGCTCTCACTACCAGAGGAAAGAAGGGTAGAGGAGAAACATCATTTTATGTATGAGTATTATATTCTATTATAATATATGCAATAGTGCAACTAGTATAAACTGGACCTCAGAAAGCCAAATAACAAACATAGCTCAGTTAATATCTCTGGAACTTCAAGAGCAATTAATTAATCCTAAATTGCCTGATAGCGTAGAGAATCCTCTAGGATGCCTACAGAAAAATACAGTTATGGCACCTACACCACTCTGGAAAATACCATGATTGATTTTCCCACATGGTGGGAAGATCCACTCCTGGATCTTATATTTTGAACAAAGCTAGTTGGAGTTTTTTGTTTTGTTTTGTTTTTGCTGGTGAAATATCAACCAAACTGTGAAATCTGGAAATAGGAGGTAAACAAATAGCTTAACATTACAAGGGATGTTTTTCTTTTCCTTCTTAAAACATGACTGTAATCATGGTCCAAGATTCTAACTTCTATCGAGAATGAATTATGAGGACTGCTCCGAAAGTAATGCCTCCTACTTTATTATGTTCATCAGTGATGTCAGAGGCGGATGGTGGCAATATGGCAGCAAAGGTTGAACTTTCCTGCCAATTCCATTAAGTTTTATTGCCATGAAACAGATACCAGCAGATGGGCAGTCTTACAAAATGGTGTTTGACTTGGAAGTTTGTATGAAGAAAAGGCATAGAATTGAATTCCTTCATGTGGAAAAAATTGCACCCATCAGTGTTGCTGAGCATTGTCAGCACAGTGTGGCAGTAGGTGGTGGGTTTCAACAGTGGTGATAGAAACAGCAGGTCACCTCTGCTGGTGCAGGCTTTTATGAATGTAACATGCGGGTTCCTGTTCATTGCTGGCAAAAAATATATAGCTAATGGTGTTGACTGTGTTGAAAAATAGTGTTTTGTAGCTGAAATTTGCTCTATCAAACATTGTTATTGTGCTCTTTGTATCTGTTGTTGTTTCCATGGAAATAAATGGGAGGCATTACTTTCAGTGATCTACCTATTTTCTGTTCAATAGCTTTAGTCCCAAGGCTTTGTCTAAGGAGCCTCTTTTTTCAGAACACAGTCAAGGGTAGGATAAATGGGGCTGATCTTGGGTATGCTCATTTTGGTTTCTTTCCAGAACTCGTGATGGCTTTAACTTGTCAGAAAATTCAAGAATTCTACAACTACATCCTTGAAAGTGGAGGTAGGTAGAGATGCACACTTCAGTTGCAATTTCCAGAAGAACAGCATGATCATGAAAAACAAACCTAAAATGAACACGCACCTCCTATGTGCCTACATTTTTTCACTAGGCAGATTTTCACTTTTCCTTAAACTTCATTTAAAACTTCAAATATTATATCTCAGGGACATCTATCTAGATTGTAGTAAAGGTGATGGGCAGTTGGTTGTATTAGGGAACTCAAAAGCTTTCTGTTCAACCTTCAGAAGGCTCTGACAGAATGACAAGAAAGATGGGCTCAGGATTGCATCTCAAGTCTGGAATATTATGGAAAATTATTTTCTTTAAATGCACATATAAAAATGCATGTAGAATCATAGAATCATAGAATCAAGGTTGGAAAAGACCTACAAGATCATCTAGTCTAACTGTCCTCCCACTACCATTGCTACCATAAGCCACTAAACCATATCTCGTAGCTCCTCATCCAGGTGCCTCTTGAACACTGCCAGGGATGGTGACTCCACCACCTCCCTGGGCAGCCCATTCCAGTGCCTGACCACCCTCTGAGAGAAGAAGTTCTTCCTTATGTCTAATCAAAATCTCCTCTGGCACAACTTGTGGCCATTTCCTTGGGTCCTGTTTGCCGCCTGGGAGAAGAGGCCAAACCCCTTCTCATCACAACCTCCCTTCAGGAAGTTGTAGAGTGCAATGAGATCTCCCCTGAGTCTTGTTGTCGTGATCGATCTGCTCTGGCTGTATTAACCCTTTGTGAGAATAAACAATTACCTGATCAGGGCCAAGAACTGCATAAGACACCAATATGATGTGCAGAAAATGGCGTTTAATCACACATGGCATTCGTTTATGTACCTTTTGCTCTACTTCGTCTACACCCCTAAAGGTGTATTGTCCAATTACTGAGCTCGGGGGGGGCACTGTCCCGTGACATTCCGTAGCCTCGCTGTCACCTAATACAACATTTCCCTCTCCCCCAAGCTCAATAAAGCATTGTCCCGTTACAACGCGAACGCAATCTTACACACACCTAAACCTATCTAAACCCTACACTAGTTACAATATCTCGTGAATTCTGTGATATCCTAAATGTCTATCAAAAGCAGTGTATATCGTGCATTGCAAACAATTCTACAATTCTACAAATATCTTATAAAGCATAGAAGGCAAACCAAAAGCACACAAAGATTGCAAACCTTATTAAAGAAACTTAAGTAATTATTTTAGCCATGAGCCTATACCCTCAAACAGTCCATCCAGCCACTTCTTAAAAGGATCAGTGTCTCTTCTCTTTTCTTATCTTCTGCGTGTGTTCTTACATTCAT
>JACDJE010000292.1:1182410-1222498 GCA_016647715.1 Pavo muticus
TTAAGATCTATTACCACTAATGGCCATTTTCTGGGTATGGTTGACAATATTGGTCCACCTTGCTGCACTGCTCCAAAAGGTACAAGTTGAGCATTAACCGTGCGCAAGTCATGCAGCAGACGGAAAGCACCAGAGCGTTTTTTTATAACAAAGATCGGAGTATTCCATTGACTGAGAGAAGGTTCTATGTGCCCTAGCTGAAGTTCTCGAGAAATTAATTGCATGAGTGCTTTAAGTTTATCCAGAGGAAGAGGCCACTGATCTACCCAAACGGGGCGCGCATCCCGTTTCCACTGCAAAGGTATTGCAAATGCTGTAGATAACTGGCAGACAGTGGCCCTTATTATAAATTTGTAATACGTGCACCCACGCTATTAAGGAAGTCCCGACCTAGCAATGTACCTGGAACTTCGGCAATGAGAGGAACAAACAGGGCAGGCTTCTCCAGTGAACCATCTCTGTTAACTAAAATGATCTCTACTTCTCCCAAGCTTTTTCTAGTAGGAATGGTTCCTCCCACCCCTCTCACAATTTGAGAGGGACCTGAAGGCCATTCCTCAGGCCAGTCATTGACAGATATCACTGTGATATCTGCTCCTGAATCAATAAGAGCCGTGGTCTGCACAAAACGGCGACCCAAAAACCCAGGCTGCAAGCTAATATAAGATATGAAAATCCGAACTAGCGGGCGATCTTGGCAGTCTAGGGTTAGTGCCACGGTGGGTGTGTCATGAATTTGAACGGCGGGGCTGGTAGAGTTGGTGGAATGATCAACGGTGGTTGTTGTGATGGCCCACTCTGACGGTCGTGGGAGGGGCCCTGGGCCTGAGGTACCCTCCCATGATCGTTTCCCTGCAACTGAATTCCGAAATATCTACACTGTCGAGCATTATGCCCCACTCTGCCACATAATTGGCATGTGACTTTAGCTTTTTCCCTGACTTTGACTTTGCATTGGGTCTTAAAGTGGCCATAATGTCCACATCGGAAGCAAGGACCTTTAGAGATGTCTTCCTCCCGATGTGACATTGAAGCTATAGCTATTGCATTGGTAAAAGCAGCTGTTAAGCCCTCGTTGGTTAAAGGAGCAGGTTTTTGCTTATCTAGTACATACTTAATAAGTTCTCCAGGTGTAGAAATCTCTGCAGGGGCTGTACGGATCAAATTTTTAACAGCCTCATGAGACTTTTGTTCAAGGCAATCCACAATTACAGGGCCATGAACAGCTTTAGGTAAATCAGACCCCTCAACAGCTTTAATTAGCCTATCATCAAAATCTTGAAATGATTCAGTTGGACCTTGGATTATTTCTGTCCAGGGTGTAGATGGTTCAGCAGTGCAAGCAGTTCTTCTAAAGGCCTCTAAGGCTGCATCAGTAATTGCTATTAATTCTGCTGGACGTAATATAGCTACCTGAGTGTATGGACTGAGCATGCCTGGAGCTGATCCTGTAAGCCTGAGTAAATTTGTGCCATGCACTGGATGAGCTGGATCGTTCTCTGCGGCTATGACTATTCGCTTAAGAATAGTTAGCCACTCCTCTTTCCAGAGAGAATATTGTACGGGTTTAAGAGCCATGTGCATAAGGTTCTCAATATCATAGGGGACCATAGGCCCTGCTTCAGTTAGGGCTTCTAATGCATTTAAAGTTATAGGTGATTTTAATCCCCTTTTTTCTATTGCCTCTAATAATCGAGTAACTCCTTTTGGATTTAATGGAACCCAAACCCGTCCATTCTGTCCAACCACTACGGGGAATGCAGTAACCAAACCTTTTTCTTCCACCTCTTCTCTAATCTTTTGCCAGTCTGTGGCAAGCTTATTCTCTATCTGAGGGCACGGATGAGATTCGAACCTGCGATCTTCGGTTTGTTGGTCACGCCTACTACCCGCCCCATCAGTGACATCACACCGCCAACCCTCCACCCCCTGATGGAGGGCGGGTGTACTGCCCTTTACTTGCGTCACTCCCGACTCCGCCTCAGTCTCCACCTTCGACTCCGCCTCCGTCTCCGCCTCCGTCTCCGCCTCCGTAGGTGTAGCAAACTTTTGCAGAGACGGATACTTTCAAAAACGAGACAATTCAAGGTCGGAAGATAAGTTTGTAGTGTCTAACGGAGGGGCCGAAGGAGTGACCGACGGGGGGGCCGAAGGGGGAGCTGATAGTCGCTGGTCCGATGTTGTTGTTCGAGCAGGAGCGGTCGGCTCGGCCGGCGCCATCTTTGCCTCAGGGGGTCTGAAAGAAAAACTTTTCCCCAACGAAAATCCATCTCCCCGAACCGGCAAAATTCCACCCCCAGGATCCCCCATCCCATTCGCGCAGCTGTGTAAACTCTCTCCTGGGGCTACCGAGTCAAGACCGAGAAGCTGCCGAGCTTCTAACAGCAGTTTCCCTTCTTCCCGTGCCGCTTTTAACGCACCGACAATTAAACCCCACGCTTTCAATTCTGAGCCGTTTTTCTGAGTGGTCATTACGTGCTGTGCAAGCATAGAAGTTAATTCATCCCATTTTTTGTAATCAAGAATTTCATAAGGAGATTTAAGCTCTGCCTCCCGTTCAAACTGGGAGACAACAGCTTGAATATCCTTCTTAGAAGGTGCCGATTTGTCACAATAGGTTTTACAAAGCTGAGCAATTACCTTAATTAGCATTTCCATAATGAAGAAGCTGTTGCCTAAGAGAAATTGCACTGAATCACCTCAGTCCTCTACGAAACGCTTTGAAGTTTCAGCGTATCGTAGGATTAATAGATCAATACCTAATCTCTTCTATAACTTCCCAGCAGCTATAGGATAAATTTTGTCAATTCCCGACCTTCTACAGCTAGTGGCTTAATAGCTGTAGGCTCACATTAATCCCCAGTCATCTGCAGACCAATTTACAGCCTTACAATCTTTGAAATCTGCAGGATAAGCAAGCGCCAAATTCCTGGCCTTCTGCAACGTTAACCCCTTATGTTGCAGGATAAATTTTACCAATTACCTGGTCGTCTGCCGCTCAACGACAGGATAAAAGCGCAATTCTAAATAAGCAAAGCGTGCAGTATAGCAAATAAGCAAAGCATTCAGTATAGCAAATAATACAACAAATAACAATATAACAAAATATATAACAAAATATAAATTCTCAAAAAGAGCATACACAGCCTTTTGCTTCAGAGAGGTGCACCAATATGTTGTCGTGATCGATCTGCTCTGGCTGTATTAACCCTTTGTGAGAATAAACAATTACCTGATCAGGGCCAAGAACTGCATAAGACACCAATATGATGTGCAGAAAATGGCGTTTAATCACACGTGGCATTCGTTTATGTACCTTTTGCTCTACTTCGTCTACACCCCTAAAGGTGTATTGTCCAATTACTGAGCTCGGGGGGGGCACTGTCCCGTGACATTCCGTAGCCTCGCTGTCGCCTAATACAACAGAGTCTCCTCCAGACTAAACAATCCCAGCTCCCTCAGCTGCTCCTCATAAGACTTGTGCTCCAGACCCCTCACCAGTTTTGTTGCCCTTCTCTGGACACGTTCCGGGGCCTCAATGTCTTTTTTGTAGTGAGGGGCCCAAAACTGAACACAATACTTGAGGTGTGGCCTCACCAGTGCTGAGTACAGGGGGATGATTACCTCCTTTCTGCTGGCCACACTATTTCTAATGCAGACCAGTATGCCGTTGGCCCTCTTGGCCACCTGGGCACACTGTTGGCTCATGTTCAGCTCAGCATCAACCAATACCCCCAGGTCCCTCTGCTCTTCACAGTCATCCAGCAACTCATCCCCAAGCCTATAGCGCTGCCTGGGGTTATTGTGGCCAAAGTGCAGGACGCAGCACTTGGCCTTGTTAAACCTCATCCCATTCACCCCAGCCCAGCGATCCAGCTTATCTAGATCCCTCTGAAGGGCCTCCCTACCCTCAGGCAGATCGACGCTACTTCCCAACTTGGCGTCATCTGCAAACTTACTGAGGGTACACTCAATCCCCTCATCTAGGTCATCAATAAAGATATTAAACAAGATGGGCCCCAGTACCAACCCCTGGGGGACACCACTTGTATTGGGTTGCCAGCTGGACTTAACTCCATTAACTACTACCCATTTGGGCATGGCCCTCTAGCCAGTTCCTTACCCAAAGAAGGGTATACCTGTCTAGGCCACGTGCAGCCAGTTTCCCCAGGAGAATACTGTGAGAGATGTGTCAAAGGCTTTGCTGAAGTCTAGGTAGACTACATCAACAGCCTTTTCTTCGTCTACCTGTCTGGTCACCCAGTCTTAGAAGGAGATGAGGTTGGTAAAGCACAACCTGCCTTTCATGAACCCGTGCTGGCTGAGCCTGATCCCCTGGATGCCATGCACATGCCATGTGATCTCACCCAAGATGATTTGCTCCATAACTTTCCCTGGTACTGAGGTCAGGCTGGCAGGCCTGTAGTTCCCCGGGTCCTCCTTACGGCCCTTCTTGTAGATGGGAGTCACACTGTCAAGCCCCCAATCCTCTGGGACATCTCCAGATAACCAGGAGCGTTGGTAGATGGTGGAGAGTGGCTCGGCAATCATCCCCGCCAGCTCCCTCAGCACCCTGGGGTGGAGCCTGTCCGGTCCCATGGACCTGTGACAGTCCAGATGGAGGAGGAGCTCTCTAACTGTCTCCACCTGAATCACTGGGGGTGTATTCTGTGAACCATCCCAGACTTCCAGATCAGGGTGTAAAGTGCCCTGAGGATAACTGCCTATTAAAGGCAGATGTAAAGAAGGCATTGAGGACCTCAGCCTTCTCCTTATCCTCAGTGGTCATATTCCCCGCTACATCAAGTAAAGGATGGAAATTCTCCTTGGTTCTTCTCTTATCGTTGATATATTTGTAAAAGCATTTCTTATTCTCTTTTACTGCAGTGGACAATCTGAGTTCAAGTTGGGCTTTTGCCTTTCTAACTTCCTCCCTGCATACCTTAGCAAATTCCTTGTAATCTCCCCAAGTAGCCTGTCCCTTCTTCCAGAGGGCATAGACTCTCTTTTTCTTCTGGAATCTCAGCAATAGTTCCTGGTTCATCCACACTGGTCTTCTTCCCCTACTGCTCACCTTACAGCACTCAGGCCTGTTTCTGTGCCTTTAAGATTTCAATCTTGAGGAGCGTCCAGGCTTCCTGGACCCCTTTACCCTCAAGGAACAGCTCCCAAGGGACCCTTGCAGCAAGCGTCCTGAGCAGGTCAAAGTCCGCCCTCTGGAAGCTCAAGCCTATTCTCAGAAACACCCAACATTGCTCAGTGTTTGAGATTTGTCACTTCATAGCTAGGAGACCTCATGTCTTCAATATCTATGGGTTCAGTCAGACAAATCTCCGTAGAATCCCCAGAGTTAAATGTCACAAATTACCATGAGGGTGGATGGCAGGTCTAATGTAGTGGTTAAGGGCATGGGGAATAGGGAAAGGGCATGGGGCATAGTGTGTATGTTGTAAAATGTTTCAGGATTCGAATTCCAGAAGCCTAACTTGGAGTTCAAGACTTCTGATAGATTGTTAAATACAGAATTGGAATATTAAAATGCTCTTGACATGTTCTGTAGATTCCATAAAACAAGAATAGTCAAAGATGTGTATTTTTAGAAGGAATGGGGATTAGTAGAGTAGTGTGGACAGGAATGGCATTAAAAAAAAATGCCCTGAGGTCATGGGTTCATGAGTAAGACAACTAAAATTCAGTAGAGGACTTCAGTGGGTCTAAAACAGTGAGAGACTCTTGAGTCTGAAGAGAGAGAATGAGGAAGTTTAGCAGAGCAGTAACCACCTTGAGAGAATGGGAGGAATGCAAGAATGAGGACTAGGGTGGTTTTGTTTCCTGCATTTCTGTGGATCAGGGATGAGGCAGGACTGGGACAAGGTAGTGTGACAGAATATTGGGCTTTCTTTTCCTGAAGAAATGAAGAGCAGTTTTAGCAGAGGGAAGATTTTTGTAATTTTACAGCAAAACAGCATGCTTTTAAGAGAATCTGCCCTATAAGTAGATATAAAAATGAGACAATGGAGAATTTCAGATGTCCTGAGTATTGTGGGACACAAAGAAAGTAACATTAGTGATGGAAACAATCTATTATTTAGCTATAAAAACTTATACTCTTGAAGATCCAGAAACTGCTTGCTTTGTTCTGCAGATCCCTGCTGTAGATGTCTTGAACCACATTTTCCTCTGATCATGCAGCCTGTGGTGAGGACTCCAGCTCGTGACAGGAAAGATCTCTTTCCTACTGTGCCATAGAAGGCTGGTGTTCTGCAAAGCAGTCTTTGGGGTGCTACATCTCTAATACTAGTGCAGAGCTAAGGCCCCTTAGCAGTATGTCACATGAAACCAAGGGTAGGAGAAGAGCTGCAGGGTTGCTTTGTACTATCATGCAATATCAGTTTTCTATCAGTAAGTGTGCAACAGAGAGCAGGCTAAAGGGAAATGATTAAATAAACCTGCTCAACAGTTTGTGAGATGTGCCAACTAAGGCTATGTGTTGCTTTTGACACCCAAGGATGGAGTTGTGGCCCCTGGTCCACTCTTCACTACCAGTCACACTTTTCTTTCCCTCCACCTCCTTGCAGAAAGGCACAGGGCCCTTCTACATGTGTGCATAGAAACTGCTGAAGCTGTGAAGTCTGCTGGTTGCCTACAATATAGCCATGATGATATCAAGCTAAATATTTTGAGGTGAGAAGACAGAATTGGCCCCTTCTGGGTAAGAGTCTAGCAAGTATTGAAAAGTCAGAGCCTTATAAACAGATTTTGATGATGGACTCTAATGAAGGGAGTGGGAGACCATTTAGACATGTCTGCATTTTGCCACAAGAGTCAATACTGTCCTGTTGAAAGTGACAAAATATTTCTAGACCATACCTAATTTTCTCCCATTTCTGAATCTTCCTTTCATAATTAAATTTATGTTGAAGCATTCCTTAATGAACGAGTTAAAAATTGGCATCTCCCAGGTAGGCACAGAGTGTATAGAGGATATGGAAATTCCTTATTTTCTCTCAGACCTAGCTGGTGAGGGACCCATCGCTGAGAAGAATTGCTTTCTCAGACTTAACACAATCTTCTCCAAGATTGCCAAGCACACTGTATCTTCTTGCTGTCAGGAGTATTGATTATGTTGCTTTCTGCTTGTTCACAATGTTCAAACCTTTCTGTAAGATCCTTAGTTAATGTAGGGCACTGAAAACTGACGGTACTGCTGAATGGGTTTGCAAAACTGTCTGATGTCAAGAAATTTGCCCTTTCAACTTATGACATAGCTCTTACTGGTTGTCTGTGCTTGATTATTCAGTTTGCACTGGTACTTGATATAGTTTCTGGCTTTCCAACTGATAGGCAAGTGTAACCAGATAAAACAAAACGGAATAAGATCTTTGTAAATGAGGATATCATTTGCTTTCAGGGGGATTCTGAAGCCTAGAATTGAATTTACTGTTCCTAATAAAGCATTTTTGGCCACTCTAATTGTTACATAAAGAGTTACAAATATGCGCAGACTATTTTCTTTTTAAGATACCAACAAGGATATGAAGTACTTTGTTTCAGGTTTTTACTATTTGCTCAGCTGTATGAATTACAACTGGGTATTCTGTCAGTAAGTATTAAATGGAGAGATCCTTTGACTTTTAGTATTAATATGTCCATATTTTTGAAACAGATGGAGTTGAACATAAAATGGTTCTCTATTTCTTTTCTTTTGTTTCGTTTTCTGATAAATTCAATCTTGGATGACTATGGCTACCTCTGCCAGCTGGTGGATTAAAGCTGAAGTGAACTAGGAATGAGGGTACAGTTCTGTAGGCCCTGCTTCTTTTGTGGGTATGCAGAGTGTTTGTCTGGCCATCACAAAGGGATCTGGGTCCATCAACTTCAGCTTTTCAAAATGCTGTATGAGTTTCTTTTGTTTGAACATATGAGGTATTATGTTTTGCTCCCAGACATGATGGGCTTTGAACATATCAGTGTAAATCTCAACTTTTCAGTTTTTCAAATACTTGCCTAGATTAGAAACAGTTTCTGAGCAGCACACCCTTGCCTTCTTGAAGAGCAAGAAACTTAGCAATCAATCACCTATACCGCCAAAGCAGTCTGGCATGGAGATTAACACACCTTTCACCCTGAAAAGAAACAGACAGACTTGCTGATCCCAAGTGAGCAGCATTAACACACTGCATAGTTAAAAATCTCAGACAGTAAGATTAAGTAGCCATTTTGCTTTGAGGTCTAAGTGTTCCTTCTGCTTCTGGTCTGGTCTTGAATGCCTCCAGGGTGGGAGCATGCACAACCTCTCTAGGCAACCTGTTTCAGTGTCTCACCATCCTCACAGTGAAGATTTCCTTCCTGGCGACTACGATGTCATGTGAGATAGTATCAAATTCTTTGCACAAGTCCAGGCAGATGACATCCATTGCTCTTCCTTTACCACTGATGCTGTAACTCCATCACAAAAGTCCACCAAGTTTGTCAGGCATGACTTACCCTTAGGGAAGCCATGTTGGTTACAGCCAATCACTTTGTCTTTATCTCCCATGTGCCTTAGTAGGGCCTTCAGGAAGATCTGCTCCATGATCTTGCCAGGCACAGAGGTGAGATTGACTGGCCCGTAGTTCCCTGGATCTTTTTTTTTTTTCCTTCTTGAAAATGGGAGTTATGTTTCCCATTTTCCAGTCAGTGGAAACTTTACCAGACTGCCACCATATTTGACTTTTCAAATATGATGGATAGAGTAGGAAGGGTTCAACTTGGCTTCATAGAGGGACTGATACTATAAATAAATCACTCCCTTTTCAGAATGGGGCTGGATGCCATAAGCTAATGTCCTTGATTAATCCTGCATTTATTTGGTCTATGCTTTTCAGTAAATGCTGTTTGCATGTGTTCTGTTTTCTTGGTGGGAATGAAGTTGATATTGTTAAAGAACAGGGCATAACTTCAGCGTGCTGTTTTTTGACAGCATTTTGCATATGAGAGTCTGACACTACCACTGGATATCATGCTGCTCGACTTCCTCAGAAGCTTCTTTCTGGAAGAAGCCCTGCAGTGCAGTTTGCCTATCTTTATTCCAGGAACTACACTCTTTCCACTCTGCAGCACCTTTCCTATGGATAGATACTCCTTCCTCACCACAGTGCTGGGAAAGAAGTTTTGAACCATGGCAACTGCCAGATGATTCCCTAAAATCTTAGTTACCAGTAGATTAAGGCTGCTGAAGTATCTACTGCCATACAAGATCTGCTGTTGCTTGCCTGGCTGAATAACAGCTGTTAACGGGCAGGAAAGAAATTGCATACATACCAGAATGTGTTGTAAGAATACTTGGATAACAAGGGATATAATTGCTTCGACTGAGCAATCCAGGCTGCAACGGTCAGCGACCTTGGAATGTTTTAGAAGGGGGTGGCAAACAGGGAGCTGGCAGCCGACAGTGAGAATGTTTCTGATACTGTAGAAGATTTATAGTTTTTCTCTATGCACCAATCATAGAATTGTTTTTGCCTACTGTTTGCTAGATTAGCAGTGTAATTTTAGCCTACTATATAAGCTTGTGTGTGTGGCTATTTTTATCCCTTTGCTCTTCGCTATATAAGTGTGGATTTTCTCAATAAAGTGGAGCATGATGATTTAATCATATTGATACCTGTCATGACTCTGGAACCTTTCTCCTCGTCAAGTGGCGCCCGAACAGGGACCTCATCGGCTTCGAGCTGGATTCCAAAACTTCTGCAGTAGCAGGAGCCTGGGAAGCGAGGAGATAGGAGGACGAGCTCGCAGTGAGGCAATTGCGCACATGCGGATCGGGGTCGCGACCTGATAGCTCGTAAGTAAATTTTTCCTCCACAATGGAGAAAGAAGCGGCTGCTCAGCTATTGATGAGTATCTTCGTGAAGCGGGGTGAAGTGTGCTCATTGAAGCACTTAAAGGCTTTATTGACTTGGGGGGAGAAAGAAGAATTTTTTAAGGAAGTACCGTTAATATTTAGCCCTGAGGAATGGAGGGCAGTAAGAGATCAGTTATGGGAGAAGACTATAAGGTGCAGCAAAGTAGTTAAGGACTTCTTATGTGTAACTTGGCAATTGGTTATTGATACGCTGAAAAATATGCAGATGGAGCAGAAAGTGGCTATGGCCGCTGCACAGGCACTTTCGGTGAAGCAACCAGAGGCAGGCGTACGGCAAAAGATTAATAGCCGTTTTAGTCGACTTTTTGCTTCTGTATCTAACTCGGGGCCAATAAGGGGAATGTCCACTACGATAAAGGCGACAAATGAGTTAGCTACAAAGGACGGAGATGCGAAAGAGTGGCCGGAGCCAACTCCACCTCCTCCTGATTGCCTGTCGATACCATCGTGGGCGGTGGATTCTCCTTCATGGCTGTAACATGATAAAGAGCGAGGCCCCCCCGGCGCTTCCCCAGCCCTGGACAATTCAGGTGTTTCTGAACGTGTTTCCCTGGGCACTCCTGTTTCGACTTCTTGTGGTTCTGTGGACCCATCCTGTGCAGTGGCTGCTAGCTCAGTGGACTCAATGTTTCAGGAAGTTCTTAAAAAACTGGAGGACTTATCTACAAAAGGAGAGGAAAAAAAAACACCTCCATATGCAGCTGATACTAAGCCGTCTTGTTTGCCGATGTCGATGGTCCCAGCGACTCCAGTTCCGAAGGTGGAGCGGTGGTCGGGAGTGATTCGAGATGCTATTTTGGATGGCCACTGGCATGCTGCATCTTTTAGCATGTCCAGTTATCATTGATCAGGTGCAGGGAACTGGCACTTGGCAACCACATGATTGGAAAATTTTACAGCAAGCAAAGAAGACAGTTTCGGATTATGGTATTGGGTCTGAGGCGGCCAGACAAATAATTAGTTGGATTTTTTCAGCAGATGTGATGGCTCCACATGATTGTATGAATGTAGCAAAATTATTGTTATCCCCTTCACAATTGTTACTTTTTGAGCGTGAATGGCGTAGACTTGCTGATCGTGAGGTGTCTGTTCCTCGTCAGCAGGGAGACGCACTTTATGGTGTTACTGCTGAAATGTTAACAGGAACTGGGGGTTTTGCAAATATGCAGGTACAATTACAATTTCCTGTGATAATTCATCAGACTGCTGCACAGCTTGCCTTGAAAGCCTTATTTAGCATTCCTGGGGAAAAGAAGGCACCGCCTTTTGCTGCAGTAAAGCAAGGGGCTGGTGAACCATATTCTAAATTTATTGATCGATTGTGGAATTCAATTGCGGAGCATCCAGACTTAGTAGATGAAATTAAACGAAGTGTCTTCCGAATGCTGGCCTTTGATAATGCGAATCAAAGGACGCAAAGCATTTTGGTGACATTACCCAGAACTGCCGAGGTTGAAGAAATGTTAGAATGGGTTGATCGGGCAGACCAGGGCAGGCAGGCAGCAATAGTAGCACAGGCAGTAAAATCAGCTCTACAAGGGCAACCATTTGCGGCAGTAGTAAAAAAGGGGGAATTTAATAAAAGGGGAACTGATGTCAATTGGGTGTGTTATAAATGTGGTAAAACAGGGCATGTAAAAAAGAAATGTTTTTCCACGGT
This sequence comes from Pavo muticus, assembly GCA_016647715.1. Taxonomy (NCBI): domain Eukaryota; kingdom Metazoa; phylum Chordata; class Aves; order Galliformes; family Phasianidae; genus Pavo; species Pavo muticus. The sequence continues at coordinate 1,193,978 of JACDJE010000292.1, forward strand.
ATGGTGTGATAAGTGTCAGAATGATACTCATGCAACTGCAGTCTGCCGACGCTTGGGAAACGGGAAACGCAGCGCTAACAGCCATGCGATGACAACAGTAGCTGTGACAGAACCAATGGATTTCTCGACCAAGCAGTCCCAGCAACAGCAAGAAGTCTTGGGGTGGACTTGACAGCGGCAATGAGTGTCACCTTTACTGATAAAACTGTTACTTTGATTCCCACAGGGGTACAAGGTCCATTGTCAAATTTACAGCTGGGAGGGTTACTATTGGGTCGATCATCTGCAGGGCTAAAGGGTCTTACTGTCATTCCAGGTGTAATTGATGTGTACTTTTAGGGTGAATTATGGTAGTGGGGTATACGTTAAATCCTCTAATGTTTATTCCAAAAGGGAGTGTAATTGCGCAAATAATAGCACTACCAAATGCTCAGCCTAATGCGGGATTATCAAAGGAAAGGCAAGGAGGCTTTGGATCAAAATTGCTTGTGGGGCTTCTGCTCGGTGTATTGCTGGGCAGTCTGTATTGTTGCTTGTTTGTGCACATGAATGCTACCCATTTGCCATTCTAGGGCAGTGGAAAAAAAAAAAAAAAAAAAAAAAGAATAAGGGGAAAAGGGGCCAGGACGGGTAGAGAATGCCACTGCCGAACAAGAATGTATTGGATTAGATTTCCGAATTTTGGAATGGGTGTTTTTGCCGATGCAACCAAAAATGAGTCTTCAAACTCGAATGGAACTGCTAGCAGAATTGATCAGAAAGGGACGAACGAGATGTGTGGAAATCTCAGGGGAAGAACTGGGTGACATTAGTTTACCAATTACCTCAGAGCATTTCGTTTGGTATCTACAGAATTCAGTTCCTTTTCAAGAAGCAGTGTTAGGATATAATGGGGTCACTCACTCTAAAATTCCCAAAAAGACCTTTATGGCAGGTATTGTGAGCTTATGAGTGGAAATTGGGTTCTCGATTTTCACCAGTACCTATCCAGGGGCAGACAGTGTATACAGATGCTGGTTCTGCAAAGCGATTGGCTGTGTGTGGTATGACCAAGAGGTTTGGCATGATCATGTGATTGATGCAGTTCCAGGAGACTCCTTACAAACGCTGGAATTGGCAGCAGTAGTATGGGCACTGCAGCAATGGTCAAGAGTGGCAATCAATATCATAACAGATTCTTTGTACGTAACTAGAGTGGTATCCCGAATAAAGGATGCGATATTAAGGTGCACAAAACAGCCACGATTATTAGAATTGTTTCTACACTTACAAGATGTCATTAAAGCTAGGACAGCAGATTACTGTATTATCCATATCAGAAGTCATCAATTTGATGTGGGACTGGGTGAAGGAAATTGTAGAACAGATAAATTAGTACGGTGCAGGTGGTTTGTCAAAGTTACTTTGCTAGAGTGTGCGTGTCTCATGAAATGTTTCATCAGAATGCTCGAGGTCTTAAAAGACAGTTTGACCTCACATGGTCTGAAGCCACAGGGCAATGGGAAGGTCCCTTATCACTGATACCTTGGGTTGTGGATATGCTTGTGTTTCCACAGGGACTGGCTTTATGTGGGTTCCAGCATGATATGTTCGGCCTCATCTCAAGGCAGAAAATAGCATCCAGCCCTTCTAATGACTGGGATTCTGTTCTTCTTACTTATTGGTATTGCTTTGTAACTTGTTGTATTGCAAATAACATTAGTAACGGTATGATATAGTGAGTGATTTTCCTATGTTATCAATGCAGTCTCAAGAATTAGAATTATTAGGCATTATCTAGGTTGTTGTGTGTTTCTTTTATTTTACTAGAAGATCAAATGTGAATTAAACAGGATTTGATGTTACCAATGCTGGAATCTATGGGAATAGTTCTTTTTAATGTATTAGTAATGCTCAGTTATGATGCTATCAGCTTATCAATTAGTCTTTTCTTGATTTGTGAAGACAAAACCTGGAAAAGAATCCCAGACAAAGGGATGACCCTGTAGTATAGAATGATTAACTCTCTTTTATCCCGCTAATCAGGATGTTTTTTTAAAAAAAAGTTATGACTATGCATCACTTGAAACAAAGGCGCACGCTAAGAGAGCTAGCCTTGATAGTTTATTCTGTTTTGCAGGCAGGTGTTCCACTTGGGCTCTGTATCACGCACTGGCCATGCGGATGCGGTGTACAAATGGAAAATACCCTTCAGACCCTCGGAGGAATAAAAGCAGGAGAGAATCTGTGGTGGGTGAGAGAGGAAAAGTGCCCTTTGAAGCAGGGGACGCCCTGCTGGCACAGCCTATCGCATCCACCGCCAACATGTTCTCTCTCTCCTTTTCCGCAGTTTCCTGTTTTCAAGGATCGATAAGTAATAATGCCCCTAGTGATACTCTAGCACATTTGCCCACTAATACTGATTCTATCTGATATGCAACTTCATAAAGTTGTACAGCCATTAATTTTCTATTAGCTCAAAGGCGTGATTGTGAACACTCTGAAAGCATTTGTTGTATAAATTCTAGTGATCATTCAAAATCAATATATGAGAATATACAAAAGTTAGAGACTCTTTTCTAACACAGAATGAGACCCTCGGAGATTCATTTCCAGGTTGCAGAAACTTGGGCTGCAGACCAAATGTGTTTGTTCTTTTTAGTAGGTTAACAGTATTTCTTGTCATTATGCTATGTTTGCCTTGTTTTCTTTCTCAAGTTTAGAGTATTGTCAATCAAGGCCTTGATTAAGTTAAAATGATTATTTTATTAATGTCATTATTCTTATTATTTTATAGTTGGTAGTAGTTCGCGAACCAAAAAAAAAAAAAAAAGGGGAATTGTTGTAAGAATACTTGGATAACAAGGGATATAATTGCTTTGACTGTGCAATCCAGGCTGCAACGGTCAGCGACCTTGGAGTGTTTTAGAAGGGAGTGGCAAACAGGGAGCTGGCAGCCGACAGTGAGAATGTTTCTGATACTGTAGAAGATTTATAGTTTTTCTCTATGCACCAATCATAGAATTGTTTTTGCCTACTGTTTGCTAGATTAGCAGTGTAATTTTAGCCCACTATATAAGCTTGTGTGTGTGGCTATTTTTATCCTTTTGCTCTTCGCTATATAAGTGTGGATTTTCTCAATAAAGTGAAGCATGATGATTTAATCATATTGATACCTGTCATGACTCTGGAACCTTTCTCCTCGTCAAGAATGCATCCTGGTTATCTGCCATGGATTATTCCAAAACTGTAGGTTGAAGGTTTGTGCAACCGGTAGCTAGCAGTGTTCCCCAGGGGTCGGTACTGGGTCTGATCTTGTTTAACATCTTCATCAAGGACCTAGATAAAGGGATAGAGTCAACCTTCAGTAAGTTTGCTGACGATACAAAGCTGGGAGCAGTGTCTTGACACACTGACAGTGTAGGACGTTCCATACAAACCTGTGGAAAAACTTCTTTCTTCTTTACTGTGAAGGTGACAGAGCACTGGAACAACCTTCCCAAATTGCTTGTAGAGTCACCTTCTCTGGAGATATTCAAAACCTGCCTCAACACTTTTCTGTGCAACTTATTCTAGGGAACCTGCTTTAACAGAGGGGTTGGACTAGATGATCTCTAGAGGTCCCTTCCAATCCACAATATGCTGTGATTCTGTCCTGTGTTGAAGTGAAAGTTCACCTGAAGCATTTTATAGCTGTATTGCAAATAGTTGACTGAACTAACAATGGAATCCCATCTCTCTGCTTGATCCGAAGCATTAAGCTGAATCCTGAGTTAAGATTTCAGAGTAGTTCTCTTTGGGTTTAACTGGACAATATACTTCTGAAAAGTGAATCAGCTTGTGGAGTCCTCTAGGACTATTGTCAGTGGGTTTACCAACCCAACTTCACTTTCATCAGCAAGAACAGCAGCTTTTTGTTAGTCCCCTGTCTCTGAAAATCAGAATCACTTTTTGATAGTGTGTCTGTGTGCAGAAATACAGTGACATGACAAGTATTCTTCTGCAAAAATAGCCTTACTAATGAAAATCCCAGAAGAGTTTGGGTATTCAGCACAGTACAGTAGATCATTCTCTGGTACCAGTAAGCACTTGGTCTTCGTCCTGAAAAGGACCAGACTCAAGCAGCTGCAAATTATATGAAAGCTCAGTCCAAGACTAAGATGTGTCCTCTTTTGACAGCGGGACATGAATCCAAAGGTAAAAGTAGTTGAGACTCTGTGGAAGAAGTTCTACCTTTCACTTTCTCTCCATTCCAAATAATACAGGGTGTATTGCATGTTTTGAATTACACCAGCTTCTATAAGCAAAAGAGGAAATGGGTGTGGAATCATCATTTGCTATTCTCATCAATTTTTAGGGTAAAATCTTCTGTCAAAACTTATTAATTCAACTTCTTTTGACTTTTCTCAGATTTTCTTTATTCTGTGCAAGAAACAAGAACAGGTAACTTCTCTGCATGTGTATTGTCACAACACTATGCTGTTCAGCTGATTGTCAGGAGTGAAATACATGCCTGGAAAACAAGGTAAGTTTCTTTGGTCAAGTTCTGTTTTAATTTTCTTGTGGAGATAGCATAAACAGTGCAGATAGGCTGACTAGTAGGTAGGAAGCTCACCTATTTCCAAACATGTGAAAAATAGGTGCATTTCAGTTGCTACTATCTGCTTTGAATTATTTAGACTGTTACATTAACTGTCTCACCCAGTACAAGAATTTACCAGCTATTCCTTGTCCAAACAGAAAAATAACATTCTATACAAGGTCTGCTTAGATCTCGACCTAGTCCAGCAATCCCTCACTCCCCATTCAGCGAGGCCTGGCGCAGCAGTCCAGGTTCTGTCTCCATTTCTTGCTGTGACTGTACCCAGTTCTCACTCCAATCTATATCAAGGCTGCTTTCTTCTTTTACCAATCAAAGCAGGCTCTTTACAAGAAGCTGGGGCAATTTTGGGGGGGAAACATTTTGACTACTTGGTCTTGACACCAGAATAGCATGAAATGCCTGGGTCAGAAGATCAAAAATTCTCTCTTCTAGCTTTGAAATGCTTTTCTATCTCTGAACACTAGCTATGGTGTGGAAGTACGCTGAAAGGAGCACGGAGAATATGAAGTATGTCTTAGGCAGCATTGTGATTGAAAGTTCACGTGTAATATTTTGAAAGCAGGAACACAGTGACTGTGAGCTTATCAAAGGTTTATCTTAAAGGTTTGTATGCCTTGCTAATACTAGCTTCTTTGCTTGTCAGCCTTTCTTATTGGGATGCTGAATTCATTTGTACGCATCTTTACTTACGATTATTGGGCCCTGCCCAGCCTGCAACCACATATGTACCTGTGGTGAAAGCATTATCTAGCCATCATGCAGCTGGTAATTCATTTCATGTACTCATCTCTGTACTTCCATGTATCAGATGTGAAGGCACCTGCTGTCTGTCTCTGTCCTCTCACTGGCACGAGTCTTTCTGTTTGCTATTTATGAAATCACTATGTCCTTAGACATCCTAATTTGCCAGTGTGAGAGGTGAACTGGCTTTTGTCTTGCTCTGAGTGGTACTATTAGAAAACTGCCTATAGGCCTTCAATGACTACATTTGCTTCAAACTAATAAATCCCATATTTGTAATGAAATGGAGAGAGAAAACTTAAAAATTAGGCTTCCTCCTCTTCTGTTTTGTGTGACAGCCTTTTCCCCTTCTGGAGCCTTGAAAACACAGCTTGATATTGAGAGGTGTGGGGCAGTTACTTGGGAAAGCTTTGGATTCTTAGTATGGGAGGAGATCCAACAGCCTTCATTGAGTTCCTTCAAAGAGTAATCTAACTGCAGGCAAACAAAGAGGAGTTAAAGAAAACTATGTGAGTTTTACTTGCCCTTTAGAGAATTCCTTTTTCATTTCCTCCTCTCTAAAGAGGTGACAAAACCTGCCAACACCATATTTTTTCAAAGATACAGAATAAAAGGCAATGTTTTAGACAAAGACAATGATTGTAGTCAAGTATGTGGGAGAGCTAATTCCACATAAAGAGAGGTTATAGAAACAACAAGTATGCAGTAATCAAAAAAAGAAAAGAGCTAGAGTAACCCTAAAATGGTGCACAGAGGACTGGTCCAGAATTCTTATTTATTCTGAATGGCAGAAGCAGAACAAGAAAGCATTGCATGAAAAAGAAATATATTTGTAGTGCAAAAGATGGTACAGGAAATCAGCTTTTATTTAACATACTATTTAACAACACTCGTTACAGAATATTGAGACTATTGACTTTGTAAAATATAAAGTAAAAGGATTCAGGCTTAAATGAATACAAGTAACATCTGTACTTTTCTCTAAGGTAAAATAGAAATCAAAACCAGAACGGGTATAATAGTCTGATGACCACCGGGGAAGAGAAGGAGTCTCCCACCTTTGGTTTTCGTATTTCAAGATCTCAGTTACCAGTTCATGGCAGAGAACTGATGCAAGGGCAGCCATGGGAAAGGCTGGATTCCAAACCTGCTCCTTGCAGTAGCTGGCAAGACTCGACATTTGGTGGACATGTGGTACACCTCTATGTTGTGGAAAAGGCTGCTGGACTGGGAAGACAAGATTTTCAGGAGCATCGTGAGAGGTAAGCAGGTGGTAGTCTGGGTTGAGGACACTATGAGTATGTATCATGTTGTGATATTCTTTATGATGGGATAATCACTCTTATGTCTTATATAGGATCCCTAATCTGGCTGCTTCCTTTTCAAGTCCCTGCAGTTAAATATTACATCACAGTAATACACTGCAAGTCAAAGGCTGGAAATTATAAATTGCAAGTTTGGATTATTCATTGCAAGTTTGGATGATTCATACTCTCTGGCAGAGTCTAATATTTTGAGGTTGAAAATATCCTGTTGCAACTGGACTTATAAAAACCTCTGGGCTAAATGCTGATTCCACCAATATCAATGTCAAAGCCTGCAGATTTAACTGGAAAGAAGGTGGCACAGCTGTGTGAAAAACAGTGCATGTGGCTACATGGCAAGGTTTTGGTGTGAGCAGCAATGAGTATATGGCAGGCTAAACAGATGACTTTCAAGGACACAGTTGTGTGCAAGTGTTCCCCTTATAAAATGTGGGTCTTTCTATCTTTTCAGAGTAGCTTGCATTCGTAAGATATACAGCATAATGAATAAGCTTGGTATCTGATAGTGTTTGGCATCTTTCCTACTGTTCAAGTCAATGTTCTGACCAAATAAGTTTTGGATTAACCAGACAATTTACTCAGTGCTTACTTTGTGCTGGAAGATCAATGAGAGTGACTCTAATTTTAATTATAATAAAATACGGAAAATAAAAAATAATTACTATTTTATGTTTTTTTTCCTTCAGTGTGTGATGTAAAGTTTCCAGAGAAACTTAAAATTAAAACTGCAAAACGACATAAAAGGCAGGAACATAGTTGGGTTTTAACAAATGGACTTTTTGAGTACTATTGAAAAATATGGTAGTGTATCGTTTGTTTGTTTGTTTTAAAGGCATAATTACTGTAAACAATTAAGCAAAGATAGGATGCAGTAGATTGCTTTGCACAATAAATAAAATCTGTTGGTAAAACATCTCCAAGACAAACATTAAAAAAGATCAGCTGACACTATATATAGAACAATGTGAATTTGCTGAATACAGTAATGAATAACTTCATGGATTAGGTCTTGATAGATGGAGTGCTCACATCCAGATGTTTACTGTGATTTGTCAATGGCCTTGCACTTAATCCTCCTGAACAGGAAATAAGAGTCTTTTTTTCTGGAGTCTCCCTGGGGACTGTGGCAGTCTATCTTGCTATCTCTGGCCTGAATTATCACAACAGAGGATCAGGCTGCTGGGGAATTAACCAAGTGGAGGAGGCACAGATTTGCCTTTAACTCCTTCAATTTCTTCTTTTCTCACCATCTGCCACAATGGGACTGTTACTTAGACAATTCAAGGAGATCAAAAAGCAAGCTACCCATGTTGTCCCACAAGGAACCTTCATGGCGTCCCTCCCCACAAAATGTATTGAAGCTGACGTGCCTGGTCCCACTACCAGAAGGAGGGGCTGTGGGCTGACCAAGCGTCTAGAGGCTGGCAGATGTCTCTCCACATCTCAGCATCATATTTTTGTTTTGTGATGCTGCAGTTCCAGTTGCTGTCAGCAATTGCTTGTCTTAACCAAGAGTAAATGCTGGTGAAAAGGCTGGATGCCTCCAAGGTGTCCTTAGCTTGGTATACCAGAGCACATGTGTCTGTGTATGGGTAGATGAATGCAACATCTGCAGACTGCCTCTATGTCTCATCTCTCTACATGTGAAACCCCCAAATGGGATAGGTCACTGATTTTGTAAGAAGGCACCAACTTACTCCGTGGGAGTATCCTACTGAATGACAGCTCCCAGCAGATACTCCAGCTGCGTAATGTCATGTATTGGGTAATCCTTGGATCAGCCCGTTGCATCTGTCCCAGTACATTAAAAGAGAAAGGCCAGAGAACACCTGAATATACATAAAATGCAGATCTAACTACTGAGGGAAGCACTTACAGAAGTCTCAGGTATGGTGCACATTATTGAACAGTTCTGTACACAGGTATGTGTAATTCAGTCCCTGGCAGGATGCTGTACAGAATAGCATCTTTTCTCCTCACAGAGAAGTTGCTAAGGCACTGTTGGGAATGCAGATCTATCTTTAGAGAGAAGATAGGGAATCTTCTCTATCTTCTTTTGAACAGCTTTTATTCTTCTGCAAAGCTTGTGTGTATCTCTCATAGATGCTGGCTGGTAAAGCAAGGAATCTTAGAAGAACTACAGATTAGGCAGAGAGAAAAAAAACCACAATACTTTATTCAGAGAGTATGACAACAGGCATGATGACTAGATTACAAGAAATAAGTAGCAGTGGGAGCTAGAGAGGATGGTAGGTTTGGGTGTGGATGTGCTGGAGTGTATGGAACTGACAGCACATGTGCATGTGCTCAGGGTAAAAAATGTTTTTTGCTAACTCACAGGTATAAGGACAAATATATTCTTTATCAGAGAGCACCAGGTTAAAACATGAGTAATGACATCTCAGTACTTGTTATGTCTGCATGCCATCCTTTCTCTCCAATATCTTTGCTTTCTACTAGATGGTCTGCTCTTCTCATTTCACAATATTCAGAAAATTAGGAACACTAAATAAGAATTGACCTTTAAAATTTGCTTTTTGGAATAGATATTTCTTCCCCTCTCTTTCACCCTTTCCTCCCCTCTTCCCTTGTACCCACATACACAGATAACATCCTAAGTTCTCAGAACTGTTAGAGCTGCAAAGAAGGTACCCAGAAACCACAGCCACATTTTCGAACTATATCAGTTAGTAATGTGCATTTTCTTCATCAGGTTTTCAGTGAGGCTCTAGAAAACATACTGTAATTTTGTTTCTAGGAATTACTTGTATGAGTAAGTTCACAATGGCAGAACAGGTCAGTGATTCTGTGCTTAGCTCTCAGAGGCAAATTACAGATCATAGACAAATCTTCATATATAATAATCATTCAATATAATTATGGTTTTCTGTTTTGGCATGGCTTATAATATCTTTAGGCATATTTCATACACAGAGGTAATGGTTTAAATTAAGTGAAAACTCGTTAATCCCAGCGAATTTGATGAATCTATCATTAATACTGCAAGGATTCAAATATCACTGCAATGATGCCACCTGGAAGGCAAAATGTTTTTTCATTTACTATCTTTTACATCTGATATTGTGCATATATATATATGAAGGTTTTAATCCTATGTTGTTTGTATATATATTTAGAATATTGTCCTCTAGACCTTGAAGTTCACAGTTTGAACCCAGAAAGTAAGACCTCAGCATTGATTGTATTACTGAAGTGTAATCGAAGTCATCATATAAAGCTTCTTCAATTCATTTTCTTTAATAAAATGCATGTATTTTGAAGTGCATCAGCCTTGGATGTGGGTTTAAGAATTCATCAAAGGGAAAGTATGGTCCCAAATTGCAAATGCTAACATTCAGGTAGCCCGGTGGAACGGTTGCTATCTGCTGGTCTCAGAAGCACCTTCTGGAGCTTCATGTTAAGGGCGGGGAAAGGAGGGGAGCAAAGCAAAACAGATCCCATCCCTTTCTTTATTCTCATTAAGCTGTGGGGGCAGGGGGATGGGGCACGCACCAAGAGGCGCTCTAGATTTCATGTGAGAGGTGCCCGGGAATTCCAGCCGGAGACCTCCCCGGCGCAAGGAATACATACCCGCGCGGGGTCACACCGTGAATCCCTCCGCTGCGGGCACATAGTTGCTGGGCTGGGGCACGGGAGCGGTTGGTACCACCTGCGGGGCGGGGCGGTGTTGCGGCAGCCCGATGCCGGGGGAGGCTGGCGCCGCCACCGCTGGAGAGAAGGGATCCTCGCTGACGTCAAGCCATCAGAATGATTGCTCGTTCATATCCGGGTCTCCAGCCGGCTTCCCCAGGCCGCGCTCGGCCGCGCTCGGCCGCCGAGCACTGAGGGGGAGGCGGGCAGGGCGGCCGCCCACCCGTCCGGAGGTGGCTAGCGGCGGCGAGGCGGCGTGCGCAGAATGCCCGCCACCTCAGTGGAGCCCGCCTACTGCCTCTGCTGCCCATGGAGATCGCGCTGGTGACTCTGGAGAACGGCGGTGGCGGGGCCACCTCGGCCGGCGAGGATGCCACAGCCGGCAGCGCCGGCGGTAGCACCAGGGCTCGGCGACAGCGCGAGCTACTCCACACCGCGGGGTCCACGTCTGTTCCGAGACTGAGCGACGGCAAGGAGGGTACCCCACCGGTCTCACCGCCGACGCAGGTCGACAAGGAGCGGGAGAGGCCCCCGCCGGCCCCCCGAGGAGGCGGCGGGAGGCGCTGCAGCAGCAGTGAGGGCAGCATCAACGGCCGAGCGGCGTCGGGACCCCAATTGCAACCACACGCTCCGCGCCCCGGGCCGGCTGCGGAAATGGATCCCCCGGAGGAAGGGGGTCACCGCCGGGGCATGACCATGGCAGCGGCCGGCGAGGAGGAGGAGATGAAGGCAGCAAGCCGGGGCGCCATGCACCATCAGCGAGTGCTAATCAACATCTCTGGGCTGCACTTTGAGACTCAGCTGGGCACCCTCAACCAGTTTCCTGACACACTATTGGGAGATCCTGATAAGCGCATGCGGTACTTTGACCCGCTTCGCAATGAATACTTCTTTGACCGCAACCGGCCCAGCTTTGATGGCATCCTCTACTTCTACCAGTCTGGGGGCAAGCTCCGCCGGCCAGTCAATGTCTCCATTGATGTCTTTGCTGATGAGATTCGCTTCTACCAGCTGGGCAAGGAGGCAATGGAACGCTTCCGGGAGGATGAGGGTTTCATCAGAGAGGAGGAGAAGCCCCTTCCCTGCAACGAGTTTCAGCGCCAGGTCTGGCTCATCTTTGAGTACCCTGAGAGTTCCAGCTCAGCCCGGGCCATTGCCATTGTCTCTGTGTTGGTGATCCTTATTTCCATCATCACCTTCTGCCTGGAGACTCTGCCTGAATTCAGGGATGAACGAGAGATACCCATGTCCTTGCCCCCACAAAGTGGAGGTTTGAACACCACAGCTGGAGACTCCCCACCCATGCAGTCACCAAGTAGCCTCTCTGACCCCTTCTTCATCATCGAGACCACTTGTGTCATCTGGTTCACCTTTGAGCTCCTTGTGCGTTTCTTCACCTGCCCCAGCAAGCCCGAGTTCTCCCGCAACATCATGAACATCATTGACATCGTGGCCATTATCCCCTACTTCATCACCCTGGGCACAGAATTGGCCCATGAGCAACAGCAGCCTGGGGGTAGCAGCAGCAATGGGAGTGGGGGCCAGCAACAAGCCATGTCCTTGGCCATCCTCAGAGTCATCCGCTTGGTCAGAGTCTTCAGGATCTTCAAGCTCTCCAGGCACTCCAAGGGGCTGCAGATCTTGGGACAGACTTTGAAAGCCAGCATGAGAGAGCTGGGCCTTCTCATCTTCTTTCTCTTCATTGGGGTGATCCTCTTCTCCAGTGCTGTCTACTTTGCTGAGGCTGATGACCCTGAGTCTCATTTCTCCAGCATCCCTGATGCTTTCTGGTGGGCTGTGGTGACCATGACCACTGTGGGCTATGGGGACATGCGACCTGTTAGTGTCGGGGGCAAGATCGTGGGCTCCTTGTGTGCCATCGCTGGTGTGCTCACCATTGCCCTGCCTGTCCCTGTTATTGTGTCCAACTTCAACTACTTCTACCACCGAGAGACTGACCATGAAGAGCAAACTGTGCTCAAAGAAGAACACAGTAGCGCTCAGGGCAGCATAACTGGGGTTGATGGAAAAAGAAGATCCAGTAGAAACTCTCTGAACAAATCTGTTGTGCACTTGGAAAATAATGAAGGGTTCAAAAGCAGCACCAGCCCTTTAGAGAAAAACAATATCAAAGCTAAAAGTAATGTAGATCTCAGAAAATCACTCTATGCCCTCTGTCTGGACAGCAGCAGGGAAACAGACCTGTAAGGAAAGGAGAGAGTTGTAGTTAACAGATGCAGCAGAATTTGCTGGTGTCAGAAACTTACTTATTACTATATCTATTATTTTCCTCCCAGTTGTTGTTTTGTTGTTTGTTTGTTTGTTTAAATCAGGCTATATTTTATAATTTGATCACTGTCCTGAGCAGTCCTCCAGGAATAAATGTTTTTATGTTATTTTTCCATGACACAAATGGTCACCTGTTTTTAAAATAGATTAAGTAAACTATTCTCCATGATGCAGGAGCTGGTAAATAATGAAAATGCAAAATCTAATTTGTAGAAACTTTTATTAGCAAATGATGGTTGGTTTGAAATGGTCATTTGTAATAAATACATTTTCTGCAAATTATTAAAGGGCTGGGGGACGTGTGTGGAGAATGAATGAATTTTGGGGTGGGAGGGAACAATGAGGGGGTTTTGTACTATAGATTCAAACTGAAAATATTCCTATTTATTTTGTATCTATATAACTTTATGGGAGAAAGGGGATTTCTTATTCCTGAGACATACCATTCCATTAAAGCACTAGGAACATTGACAGATCAGCACTTGTAGAGTTTTCCACTTGTGATCACTACAAATCTGGTTGTCTAGTTTGAAAAGTGAATTCGGTGCTTTTAATCCTAGCACAGAAATTTTTTATTATTGATGTTAGTTCCTTGTGAGCCTTAAATTATTAAATATTGTAGATATGCTTCTTTATAAATAATTTTATTAATCACCTTACAGTTTTAGAATTTCTGAATATTCAGTCTTGTGCTTTCTGTCCTCCCCAAAAGAAATACATATATTACAGTTTTATAGTTTTGTTTTTGAGACTAAAAAAAAAAAAAAAAACACCAACTGTCTGCTGTTACTAGATTTGATCCAAGTGCACAACAGATCAAGACCAGTAGGTAGTGGATAGCTATGATGGTAGTAACACATGGAAGTAGAATATATACTATGTTTATTCCACACTCCGGGTTACTCTGGCACATATATCAGTCACCTTCATGTGTCCATACAATTTATGTACCTAGTTCATTGTTTTTAATTTCTATAGACTGGAAACAGATGGCACCGACAGAGTCTGATATGGCATGCCTTGCTACTTAAATAACCATTGTGTGGATTATACCTTGGACTTGGGCAGAAAACATCACCTTTCCCCAGAACACATCCTTGCTCCTTTTATTTCCAAACCAAATCTTTCCAGTGCAGTGGATTTTACAGTTAAGATATTTTTGAAAGACTAATGACAAATTATCTTCATCCTGTTAATGCAGCACTGTACAACTTACTAGTGAAGACTGACAAAAAGTTGCTTCCTTGAATCGAGGAGTTGTGTTACTACATTTCTTGCAGTGGACATCTCTCTTTTCCCCTCAGTCTCTTGTTGTATTGCTGAAGGATGTTTCATGCCTTTACCAGGTCCAATGGCACAGCAAGACTAGCAGAAAGAGAAGTCCTTATTATCAGCACTCCAGGTTTTTTTTTGATCTAATTTTCTAATGCACTTAAGTAACCGTTAAATCAGGATTATGGTTTATGCAAGTACCTCAGTTATATACACTGTGATAAAATTTAAATCAGCCTCACAGAATAGTGCTTTGACATTTTTAGCCTAGACTGAATTTGTGCTTGTCTCTTACCACACAGTTTAATTATAATGGCCAAATTTATGACACTTTTTCCTTCCTATTCAGTAGAACAGGCATGGTGAATACCAAGCAAGTAGAATTTTCTGTGTTTAGTATGAACCATTACACAGATTTTATCTCCATACTAAAACATGGAGAGGGGGAAGAGAAAAGTGGGGAAGAGGTTGAGTCTGAAAATAGAGAACTGGATCTTTCACATTAACTTTAGATGTTGGGAGCTGCTTTACTTGTTTATTTAGATGGGAATGGTGTTGTAATATGCTGAGAAACTATCTGCAACTAGATGGCCAAAGTACGTAGGCCAGTTGCACTCCAGATTCAGGCAGATCTGTTTGCTTTAGTGGGAGCATTTTGCATCAAGGTGACACTTGAGTGGAAATGATGAAGGTGAAAGCACATCAGGCCTACATCAAATGGGTCTTAAAAGCCCGTTGCTGATAGAAAGAGAAGGGCCTGGCCTGCCTCCTTCCTTTCCAGTTTTCTTCCTTCCCTCTGTGCCCACTTGTTACATGCCCTGAACTGTTTTTGTCCATTTGCAAGTACATATGCAAATGATGTCTCCTCTTCCAGGAGCCCTTGAGCTCACTATTCTGGCAGAAAATCCAGTGCAGCAATAGCAACAACAAAATTGATTTTTTTTTTTTTTTTTTTTTTTGGGGGGGGGGTCAAATTAGTGAGCTGGAAAGAAGGTGAATGTCAGAATCAGTGCAAGGAAAGGAGGGGGAAGCTCAGGGGTCTGGAGAAGTAGGCAAGTAGAGAGAAGTGGAATCCTCGCCCTTCAGTGACATTAAACTCATAGTTTGTCATGGCTGCCTTTTGAATTTCATTTAGTATTTGTGGAGATTACCCAGAACTTCGTATTGAAACATTCTGGGGGCTTTTAACTTTCCCCTGGAGGCAGTCTGATCTGGATTCCTGCTATAACTGAGAATAGCATTTGTCCTAATCAAGATCAAGCTCTTTGAGAGCTTGATTTCTTCATGGAGTTAGACAGTGGCTTGTCAAATCATTCCTCAACCTTCAGTTTGAACATACTGCATTTTTCCATTAAAAAAACAAACAAACAAACAAACAAAAAAAACACACAGCAGAGCTTTCCAAGAAAAAGAAAACTAATTGCTCACAAAATGTGACTTGGCTTTCTAAACAGCTGTCAACTGCAGTTTGGACTCGGTTTTGACACTGTCTTTACAAGGAAGTATGATTTCTGTTGGCTTATAAGGCAATAAAGGATTTCCTTGCTAATAAGAGAGGCTGGTGCCAGACAGAATAATGCAACTAGAAGCATGGTTCTATTACAGTTCAGCTAAGCATTTACCATGGGCTCGACTTTAAGTATTATTCAGCAGGTATTTTTGGTGTACTGATCTTTGAAATTATTACATAAAGATGAGCTATGTACCCTGCTGAAACCTTAGGGCAATCAGTTCCCACTGCACTTAAGTGCAGTTATTTAGGTCCCTGGTGCAGCTCGGGAGCCTGAAAACAAGTGGTGCTGCAGGATTCTGGAATATGAACATCAGATCCTCACTACAGAATGCCTATTCCTGTAGCCACTACTCATCAGAGGAGTTCTTTTGAAACAATCGAGTTGCAAACTGAGTACCAGGACTGCCTTCATGAAGAACCTCCACTTGGGCCTGGATGAGATTGTGATTACACTGTCTACTATTTAAAACCTGCTCTTGCTCTAATACTTTTGTTATCAAGAGTCTTCACTGAGTCCAGTAGGCACCATGTATCTGTCTATGCCCAGGATATACAGGACAGAAGCCTTGTAACATGTTGATGCAAACTGCTGCTGCAAAAGAAAGTGGGAGAAAAAGATAACTAAAACTGAGAAAGTTCATGTAAATGTGAAAGAGAAAGAGAGTCTAGGCTGTGCATGCCATTCTACACATATTCCAAGAAGGAAATCTCTCCAAACCATTACGGATTTTATGTTAGCTAATCTGGAATGAAAAGCAATCTAAATAAAACCACTTTGGAATATAATAAATGTCAAAGCTTAATGAATAACAAATCATTGTAAACCTTTAAGAAAGGGGAAAAAATGCTTTTTTATAAATTACGTCGTGGAAGATTCCTCAGCCCTATATGTCTGTATGCCTGTGTGCCATAGCTATTAGTGGTTTGTAATCTTCAGCAAGATGATATATACTGAAATCCCCTTCCATTCTGAGATGTTGAACTGAATATTATTTTGAGTCACCAATGACATGAGTTTTGATTACCCAGCGTGGCCCCAAGAGGAGTCTCTATTCCCATTTTATTTTCCTATCATTCTAAAAATGATAAACAGGAACTGTTATATAACATCATTCATCTCCCAGTGCTGTATGAACAGTAGTTTTCATAGAATGATCTTATACACACAGTTAGTGTAAGAGAAAAGGCTGTGGAAGGGAGGACCAAGATAACTTTTTGATGTTTGGATTATTAATTGAATGTGAATCTAAATACAACACCCCAATCTTGCCAGTGAAAAATCAAACAGTGAGAGCTATCACTTGTTGCAAGATTTGAGGGCCTCTATTTCTGAATCCCCAAACCACTTTGTTAATTTTGCTTAACTGATTTCCCAGTGCAATCATATATCTCTGTAAGTAGTTTTCACCAAATTAATTCAGATCCTCCCCTTTAAACTGAAATTGGTACGGTCTACCATACAGTATTTCAGAAGGACTCAAACTCGCTTTAGATCTTGGTTTTACCCTAATTCTCATCAAAGCTATAGGAGTGTTTGATACCAATATAAATTTATTTAGCTGACAAATTTTAGCTATTTAACATTTTATCAAATGATTCATCTTTAACACTTGTCCACTTGCATGTGGTCAATAGGGTGTGTGCAATTCCCAATCAATTCCCAGCATTTTACTGACTTGTACCACCCGCTCACAAAAGTGAGTACCCCTGTCTGATGATATCACAACAGGTACCCCAAATTGAGGTATTACTTCATTTAATAACACTCTTGTAACTTCTCTTGCCTTATTTGTTCTACAAGGAAAAGCTTCTGGCCAACCTGAAAAAGTGTCTGTCAGCATGAGTGAGTGCTGATACCCCCCTTTTCTAGGAAGTTCTGAGAAATCTATTTGCCACTGCTGTCTTGGAATGCTCCCTTTTCTGATAGACCCCATTTGTACCTCTGTTCCTGGTATTAGGATTGTTCTTCAAACAAATTGCACATTGTTGAGTAACCTGTTTCACTGTGGTACACAGATTACAACAGACAATTACTTTGTTCAAATACTTATAAAGAGCATCTGCTCCCCAATGTGTTTTATTATGATCCCTTAGAACCAATTCCCATGAGCTGCTAAAGAGTATGACAACACGTCCACAAAGTGTATATGCCCACTGGTTTGCTCCTTTCCTTCTAAATCATTAATTAAATTCCTATATTCTTTGGAATATTTTACTGCTTCTGACTCAAGTTCATTGATTTGATATTTACCGTCTGGAAATGAAGCCAGTTCACCAATTTGTTTTCCTCCAGCTGCCTGTTTTGCTGCCTGATATGCCATCTTACTTCCAGTTTCTTATACAGTGTTACCTTTCTGATGCCCTGCTATTTATAATAGCCACACTCTTTGGCAGATTTACAGATTTCAATAGATGCAAGATCTCTTGGGCATGCTTAATTTGTTTTATTTGTTCTCTGAGCAATCCTTTCTCTTTCCAAATGGCACCATGAACTTGTACCACCCCAAATGCGTATTTAGTCTCTTTCCTTTTGCCAACTCTAAAGCTCTTGTCAAGGCAATTGTTTAAACCTTCTGAGCAGAAGTCCCCACAGGTAATGGTTTTGCTTCAGTCAGTAGTAGTTACTGCATATCCTGCCTTACAGTTTCCTTATCTCACAGAACTGCTTCTGTTGGTGAACCAGGAATCCTCAGCATCATCCAATAATTCCTCCTTTAGGTCCAGCTTACTGGCATAGATAGTCTCCATTGTTTCCAAGCAGTCGTGCACTACCAGCTTGGAAGTGGCTTTGCTGAGGAAAGACGCTGGGTTCACAGTGTTAGTAATTACTATGTTGACATCCTCTTTTTCTGCCAGTGTGGCCTTATATTTCAGAAATCTGCAAGAGGAAAGCCGGTGGCCTCCCTTCTGTTCCAGAACTGTGGAAACCAACTGGGATACCAATACAGTCATTTTCTGTCTCAAAGTAAATTTGTGAGCTTCCTGGAGATTAAGAACAACTGCCACCACTGCTCGTAGGCAACCCAGCCAACCTCTGCTCACTTCCAATTGCTTGGAGAAGGACCCTTTTATATGGTCCCAGTTGTTGAGCAAGAACACCCAAGACTAAACCTTGCTTCTCGTGAGAGAACAGCCAAAATGGTTTTGTAATGTCTGGAAGGCCTAGGGCTTCCTAGGGCCTAGGGAACTCTGATTAGTTCCTTCTTCAGTTCTTCAAATGCCTTTTTTGCCTCTCCAGTCCATGTCAACCTAGACTGGTTAATTTTCAGTAATTTGTATGAAGGGTTACCAAAGGCCCATAATTACAGATCTATAGTCTCCACCAACCTGCCATGCCAAGGAAGGTTATAAATTCTTTTACCTTCTTTTTCCATGTCTGAGAAAGCTAGTTCTCCGTCCTCATTTATCAGAGAGGGAACACTTTCCTTGGTCTGTCTCCTCCCTTCTGATAAATGAGGACAGAGAACTGGCTTCCTCAGACATGGAAAAAGCTGAGGTGCTCAATAAGTGCTTTGCCTCAGTCTTCATTGGTGGTCAGGCTCCCTATGTCTGCCAGGACCCTGAACCTCTAGGAGTGGGTGAGAGGAGCGGATTCCGTCCCACTGTAACAGTGGAACAATTCCAAGACCTCCTCACGGAACTGAATGTATATAAGTCCATGGGGCCGGATGATGTGTATCCCAGCATTCTGAGAGAAATGGCTGATGTGGTTGCCAAGCCACTTTCCACCATATTTGAAAAATCATGGCTGTCGGATGAAATACCTGGTGACTGGAAAAAGGGAAAAATTACTCCTATTTTTAAGAAAGGGTGAAAGGAAGACTCGGGGAACTACAGGCCGGTGAGCCTCACCTCTGTGCCTGGAAAGATCATGGAGCAGATCTTACTGGTTGCCAGGTTAAGGCACATACGAGATGAAGACGTGATCCGAGACAGCCAGCATAGCTTCACCAAGGGCAGATCTTGCCTGACCGATCTGGTGGCCTTCTACAATAGAGTGACAGCATTAGTGGACAGGGGAAGGGTGATGGATGTCATCTACCTGGACTTCTGCAAAGCCTTTGACATGGTCCCTCACCACATCCTTCTCTCTAAGATGGAGAGTGCAGCGTCTGATGCACAGACTCACCTGTGAATGATCCAAATCGATTATTACCAGTTCTCACATCACTTATATTCCTGAGATGCGTGAGAAAGGAGACAAGACAAACATAGTATAACAAGAAATACTGTTAAACCCACTAAAAAGAACAAACACATGTTTGGACTACAGCCCAAGTTTCTGCAACCTGGAAATAAATCCCTGAGGGGCCCGTTCTGTGTTAATCTTTAACTGGTTAGAAAAAAGTCATCAACTTTCATATACTCTGATATATTGATTTTGAATGATCACTAAAATTTGTACAACAAATGTTTTTAGAGTGCTCACAACCATGCCTTTGGGCTAACAGAAAATTAATGGTCGTGCAACTTTATGAAGTTGCATGTCAGATAGAATCAATATTAGTGGGCAAATGTGCTAGAGTATCACTAGGGGCATTATTACTTATCGACCCTTGAGAAACAGCAAACTGCGGGAAAGGAGAGAGAAGGAACATGTTGGCGGTGGATGCAATAGGCAGTGCCAGCAGGGCGTCCCCTGCTTCAAAGTGCACTTTTCCTCTCTCACCCATCACAGATTCTCTCCCGCTCTTATTCTTCTCAGGGTATGAAGGGTATTTTCCATTTGTACACTCCATCCGCGTGGCCAGTGCGTGATATGCAGCCCAAGCGGAACACCTGCTGGCAAAACAGAATAAACTATCAAGGTTAATTCTCTTAGCGTGCGCCTTTGTCTCAGTGATGCATGGTCGTATTTTAAAAATTCTGATTAGTGGAATGAAAGAAAGTTAATCATTCTATAATACAGGGTCATCCCTTTGCCTGGGATTCATTTCCAGGTTTTGTCTTCGCAAATCAAGAAAAGGCTAATTGATAGGCTGATAGCATCATAACTGAGCGTTACTAATACACTAAAAGAGTTATTCCCGTAGATTCCAGCATTGGTAAAGTCAAATCCTGTCTAATTCACATTTGATCTACTACTAAAATAGGAGAAGCACACAACAACCTAAATAATGCCCAATAATTCTAATTCTTGAGACTGCACTGATAACACAGGAAAATCACCCACTATGTCATACCATTACTAATGTTGTTATTTGCAATACAACAAGATACAAAGCAATACAAATAAGTAAGAAGCACACAATCCCAGTCATTATAAGGGCTGGATGCTATTTTCTGCCTTGAGATGAGGCCAAACATATTGTGCTGGAACCCATGTAGGACCAGTCCCTGTGGAAACACAAGCATATCCACGACCCCAAGTTATCAGTGGAAAGGGACCTTCCCAATGCCCTGTATCCGTATTCCGAATGTTAACCATTGGCCGTTCCTTGAGCACTGGGGAGGCCCCAAAATGATGATCCACATGAGTTTTATCTGTATGATCACGATTCAAAAAATTCAGCACAAGCAAAGCCTTACATAATCTTTCTTGTGGCGTGTCTCCCGTATTCCCCCTTTTTTGTTTATTAAGAATGGATTTCAATGTCTGATGAGTACGCTCAATGATAGCTTGTCCAGTGGGAGAATGAGGAACGCCTGTAATATGTCTAACCCCCCATTCTTGGAGGAAAGTTCGAGTGGCCTTGGAAGTATACGGAGGTCCATTATTAGTTTTAATAGTATGTGGGATCCCCATAGCAGCATAAGCAGATAACCAGTGCTTATGGGCGTCACAACTGCATTCGCCTGTATGTGCTGTGGCAAATATGTAAGAAGAATGAGTATCTATTGTTACATGTACATATTTTAGACGGCCAAATTCGGGAACATGAGTGACATCTGTCTGCCACAGTTGAAGAGGTGCTGTGCCACGGGGATTTGTCCCAATTTGAGGCTAAGGGGCAATTGCCTGGCAGTTTGGGCATGTTAGAATAATGTTACGGGCTTGATCCACTGTCAGTTGGAATTGTTTTTGTAAGGCTCTCCATTCTGATGGAAAAATTGATGAGAGAATTGAGCTTGTTGAAATAACTGAGGGCTAGCAAAGGCAGCTGTGGCTTGATCAGTCTTACGGTTAACTGTCTCATTACTCTGCTTTTTCTCCTGTTCATCCTTGAGGGACTCCTGAAACCTCTTCCCTGAGAGAACGTTTGTGCTTGAGTGTATAGAGCTACCAAACTTGCAGCATTCTTTTTCTTTTCTTTTTTTTTCTCCTTCTCAATTTCCCTTTGTTTCTTCCTTTGTTACTTGGCAACATCTACAAGTCATCTCCTTAGCCATCTCTTCTGGGTACTCTTTTTTTGTTTTACTCCCATCATTCTTTCCAGATCGCAAACTGAAATCTCCCTCTCTTTCTCTCTAACCTCCCCCTTTTCTAGAGGCAGGACACTGACACCCAGAAACCACATGTTCTGGGTGCCACGGTGCAACCCGAAGGTGCTCACTTTCCAGCCTCCCACAGTCTTCTGGTCAACCAGGGCCAATCTCTGCACAGGCTTTTTCCAACAATCCATTCAGGGCCACTGCAGCACCAGATTCTTCCCGTCCCTCGGTTATATTAATTTACATTCCCAGTTTAGCCATTAAATCTCTTCCCAATGGATTGCAATCACAATTTGTTACATACAAAAACTCGTGCATCTCAAGTTTATCTCCCCTATCTATTAATAGCGGTTGAAGGAGGCGTACTCTTTTATCATTCCCACTGACTCCTTGAATTACTAAAGATGCCTTCCCCCTCCCCCCAAGAGTTTTTTTCCCCTCTGCCTCAAGAAGGAAATTTAACGTGTATCAGAAGGACCTCCTCCCGACCCAGACCCACCTTACAGGTTATCAAGGGCTCTATATTGTTGGGTCCCTGAAACATAGTGAGCTCCTGACTCCCTAGAAATCCATTTTGCTTATGCACTGGACTATTTCCTGACTAGGGGCTGTCTCAAAACTGGCTTGTCTCCAGGGGCAATTTCTCCAAATCATGCCTCCCTTTCTCCGCATCCCCAGCACATATCCCTTCCTGGCTTATGTTGGAGCGATTCCTGTCTCATTACAGAATATTCAACTCCTCCACTCAGGAGTCATCCAAAACCTCTCGACTCCCGTTCCTCGGGGTCTTACAGGTCCCTGCACCTCTCCCCAGGGAGGCTGTAGGGATGACAGCCATTTTTCTAGCCCTCATTTTTACTTTTACCTCATCCTGTCTCACATCTCTGGCTACTCCAGAACTTGCACAGTGTTAAGGGTTTATCACCCCTTAACGCAAGGGGTCATGACAAGTGCAAAGGGTCACCCCTCCCTTGCTAAGATTCCTTTCTTCAACTTACTGCTACCCTCCCTCGAGCATCCTTCCCTTTTTACTCTCCCATAGTCCCCATTTCAACTCACCAGTGAGATTTATTCACAGAGTCCTCGGCTCCTCCATTAACTTCCTTTTTCTTTCTTCACAGGTTTCCCAGTCCATCATCCTGTCTGTATCTGGGATGGTCCCTGGTGCT
The DNA here is from genome assembly GCA_016647715.1 of Pavo muticus. NCBI lineage: Eukaryota > Metazoa > Chordata > Aves > Galliformes > Phasianidae > Pavo > Pavo muticus. Next base: position 1,216,892 of record JACDJE010000292.1, read on the forward strand.
GACAAACTCCGGAGCAAGCTGATCATCAGGAATTCATGAGGGTGCCTGTCAGCTCACTCAGGTGCTCACTGACCCCAGAAGGTGGACAGATCCCAAACAAGCCCCCAGGTTGTTAGGAAAATTTCTGCTCCAATAGGCTTGCTCAATCATCTTTATCCCCAAAAGAGACAGAGGAGAGTCTTCAGCTTTCTTTATTTGAATGAAGAGAGAGTTCACTGGGGATACTCCTTTAGGGTCTCTCAAAGTATTGGTGAGCACTGCCCCACTTTTATCCCTGTACCCCAGATCTAGTGGGCCTTTCCCCATTGGCTGAGGTACTTGGGATTCACATTCTTCTCAATTTGCCTGTCAGCCATCCCACTCAGTTGGTACCCTCCCCTTTGTTTCCTTTGTTTATACATAGTTTGTAATCTATATTCAGAGTTTGTTGTTTTGCCCAGCTAGAACTATCTTTGTATTGTGTAAAGTCTATCACTCTTTGTTCTGCCCAGCAAACAAGCTTTACACTTAGGTACTAAGCTAGCGTCTCCTGCCATACACTTGCAAGGTAAATTTGTTTAACCAGATCCTTGTGACTGAAACTCTTCTCCTCAGCTTTTTCTTTATCTTGTTTTGCAGTGACCCCCTATCTTTCTTTTGTTACTCCCCAATTTTATATTACTTTTTCTTGTTTTTCATTCAACATGAAAATTTAGCAGTGAGGATAATGTGTTGTCACTTTGTTTTTCTGTCTAACTGACTTTTCTGATTGCACAGTCCTAATGTATGCTGTCCATCCTGTGTCAGTCACTGCATCTTGTTATTCTGCTTAGGAACTCTGATACAACTAAGACCCTGGTGGTCAAACATATCCCCTGTTCTTGGTATCTGGTTGACTGCACTGTAGAAATTTTAAAAATGCAAGAGGGGATGAGGAGACACTTCTAACTACATACAAAGAAATTTAGGCAGAGAGAGAGCAGCAGAGATTTCACAACTTCCTTCTCAACAAAATAGTCAGCCTCACCTAAATTATCCAAGTGCAAGGTCTTCCGCTTGGATTGAGGCAATCCTAGATACGAGTACAGACTGAGAGAAGACCTGATTGAGAGATGCCCTTCAGAGAAAGACTTCGGTTCAACACAGCAAAGTGCAAGGTTTTGCACTTGGGCTGGAGGAATCCCAAGCATATATACAGACTTGACTCTGCCCTTGTGAGGCCCCATATGGAGTACTGTGTCCAGGTCTGGAGCCTCCAATACAAGAAAGACAGAGAGCTGTTGGAGAGGGTCCAGAGGAGGGCCACAAAGATGATCAGAGGGCTGGAGCACCTCCCCTACGAAGACTGGCTGAGGGAGCTGGGCTTGTTTAGCCTGGAGAAAAGGTGGCTGTTGGGTGACCTAGCTGTAGCCTTTCAGTACCTAATGGGAGCCTATAAACAGGAGGGGAGTCAACTCTTTGAAAGGGTAGATAACAGCAGGACAAGGGGAAATGGTTTTAAGTTGAGGGAGGGAAGATTTAGGTTGGATGTCAGGGGGAAGTTTTTTACTATGAGAGTGGTAAGGTGCTGGAATGGGCTGCCCAGAGAGGGTGTGGTTGCCCTGTCCCTGGAGGTGTTCAAGGCCAGGTTGGATGGGACCCTGGGCAGCCTGGTCTGGTATTAAATGTGGAGGCAAAGCACTGGAGCACCTCTCCTATGAAGAAAGGTTGAATAATTTGGGCTTGTTTAGCTTAGAGAAGAGAAGGCCACGGTGAGACTTCATTGCAGTCTTCCAGTACTTGAATGGAGCTTACAGGTAGGAAGGAGATTGACTTTTACATGGTTTGATAGTGAAAGGGCAAGGGGGAATGGCTTTAAAGTAAAAGAGGACAGATTTAGGTTAGATTTTAGGAAGAAATTTTGTACTCATTGGGTGGTAAGGCGCTGGAACAGGTTGCCCAGAGAGATTGTGAATGCTCCACCTCTGGAGGAGTTCAAGGCCAGGTTCGATCTAGTGGTTGGCAACCCAGCTCATGGTAGGGGGGTTGGAAATAGATCATCTTTAAGGTGCCCTCCAGCCTAAGCCATTCTATGATTCTACGATTTGCCTGTCTTCTCTCTGACATAGGCAAGGTTCTTCTGGCCCGCTGTGTTTACAGCATGAGCTACATTTATTTCCCTTTTCATATATACTAAAAATATAATTTGGTCCTAAATTAATTGTCAACTGAAAGAGGATTAGTAACAGGTCAAAATAAAGATGCACTTTCTGAGCACTGTTAGTTTCCAAATGTTGCTGACTTCTCTAAATATAGATTTGGAAAAACATGCATGCAAGTAAGGACTGGTCTGAAAGCATCACTAAGTTTCCCTTGCAGAGTATTAGGGTTTTGGATGTGATACTGGAAGCAAAACTTGCAAACACATGTAACTATTACTGCTCTTAGTGCTGTAAAACCTGTGGAGAACCCAGTACAGAGGTAAAGTAAACCACCACTAGAATTCTTCTGTAACTTCTTTGTGCCAGCATTTGCTCTGTTGTGGTCTCAAGGGACTGAAGCATTAGTCAAGTTCAGTCAGACTGAGAAGTAAGTGTGATGTCTAGAAGTAAACTTTCATTGCAGCTCCTTTCTGACACTGTAATTCTTGGATCTTGACAGCAGTAACTGCAATAATTTAAGATGTTAATGACATCAACCATCTCATCCAGTGGTTAAGAAGCAAATTGTTCTGAAAGAATTACTAAGGACAGATAAACATATCAATGGGATTTCATCTTTAGTATTTCTGGACAAAAGTACTCCTTATCTCCCAATGACCTAAGTTCATCTTCTAATGACTCAGTTTTGTCCTTTATCTCACTGTTCTGAGCAAGGCTGTCATTCTCCTAGTAGAAGGAACATGACAGAACTTCTAGGACCTGAAGACCTGTCTTCTGATGGCAATTTAAGCAAATATCCTGAAGAATTTAAGGAGTATGCAGGTTTAGTGTGGAAGTCATGTCTTATGTGTCTATAGCAAACACTATCAGAATATGAGATCTAGAATGCTGGCATCTAACACCTAGAAAATTTGATAAAACTTTGCAGGGCATCAGTCTTCAAGGTCAGTTTCAAAAGTAAATATTTAGATATTACTCTATTTAGAGACAGAATGCATACTTAAAAAAGTGTTTGATATGCCAGAAATCAGAAGTATAATTCAAGAACCACTTACCTAGAGGTAAGTGAACAAAATCACTCCTGAAAAGAGAAGTTGTAAAGTCATTACTTCAGTGTTCATGCTCAGAGTAATATTTATTTAAAATATTTCAGGATTACATCCTGCTCTCTGTTCACTTTGTAACTGTGAATTGGTCCTACTGAAGCCAACTTCTGATCTTTTCCAGGAGTTCTATTCAGATAGATTTGAGGTTAGCAGTTATATCTTTTTTTTTTCTTCCACTGAGTTTTGAAAGACCTCTCTTATAGTCGTAGCATGCTGAGGGCAGGTGCTGTGGGAAGTGTGGAGATAGATAGATAGAATACTGCTTACTGCCCAAACTCAGATTGGAAGTAGCATTGGGGCACGCCTTGTTTATCTATACTTCTTTCTCAGGCAAAGCAGGGAGGGTGTCTGAAGAGTATAGATTTGGAAGAGGAAATAATGGGAGACTGATGACCGGAACAAAATACTCAAGTGAAAATTATTCCTCCCTTGGTAAGCTCTCCCACAGCTAGATGTTGTGTTGTCTGTTTTTAATTCCAGGACTGCCAAGAAAGCATGGCTCCTAAGACCCTACCTGTTTTTGCTTTGTTTTTGTCTGCAGTTAAGTAATGAATGTAAATATTCAGGAATCACGCTCAAATAAGAATCTCATAAACCATCTGCCCTTCATCCCTGAAACCCATACTATTCCTGTCAGATATTCTAACTAAATTACATGAAGTCATACTGTAAAATTTCCTCCTGTTATTTGCAGAGAACTCAAACAAGACTACAGCGTAACATACTTTGAAATTATTTTCCTTTTTTGAAGGAGTTTGCATTTTGGATTTTTTTTCCTGTGCTAACATACATCTGAAGCCAGGCTTCCCAGATGAGAATAGTTAGACTGGTGTTGGCATTTTTAGAAGTATGTGCAGATGGAAAAAATATCTTGGGAGCGCTGCCAATAGCTGATTCTATAAAGTTTTAGAGTCTCTGTTGAGTGGGAAACATGGTCTGGATACCTTTACAGAAAAGAAGTCTTTCTCATGGATTACCTCTAGTCAGGTGAATGCAATGCTTTCCCAATTTAGGAAAAGGACAGGAGCAAATTTGACCAGATTCTGACTGTTCGAAGATATTCAGTTCCCCTTTCAGACAAGATGATAAACAGCCAGTTTAGCATCTTTCTCAAGGGGAGGCACAACTACAGAAAGAGATCCTGGCAAAAAGGTGATTTCCCAAGGTCCAACTTGCAAGGATAACAAACAAAATGGTCCAATCAAGTCTCCTGCCTATGCCACAGCTGTTCCTCCCGTTTGTGCTGACATGACTGGGACAAAACACTGTTGAGCTTAGCTGATTTCAGTGAATTCAATCCACAGATTTCTATTTCACAGCAGGTGGTAGAATTTGGAGAATGAATGTGACTGCTTGACAGTACTAGGTACTATGGTTGTTAATTTTTGTAGGCTTTGCAGCATGCTCATTTCAAGTGTCTCACTTGAACAAATGCCTCATTAATGGACAGTGGCTTTTCTCAGGGCACAGGTCAAATGCTAGTCTTCACTTGAGGAGAAGCAGACCACCCTAAGTGAATAGTGATTGTACATGGGTTAAACTAGCGCAGGACATGCCTACAGGCGCAATATTAATGCTTCCTGAGAGCAGATTGGCTATGATTATAACCAGAGCTCTATCCAACTCCTGCTGCGTTACTGGCTGTGTTCAGCTGGGATCTCAGCAGGAGCTTGGAGCCATGAGATGGTGCTTTTCACTTGAGGTAAAACAATGAGCGGCAGGGTCTTTCAGCTCCAGCTGAGCTCATTGTGTAGCCATGTATGCAGACAAGCTGTTTCTTGCCTCTGTGAGAAACAAAAACTGCTGAGTTGTCCCATGAGTCTGCTCAACAGGAGGGAATCTGATGCTGCAGTGGGCATACTGCATGCAGCTGGCTCTCCCGTGACCCTTGAAGAATGGCAATGTGCTTCTTTGCAGAGTGAGGTCCTGTGCCGATGCTCCTCATTACCATTAACTTTGCAAAATCAGTCTCCAGAGCCCAGAATGCTCTGTCCCATCATCATCTCTCTTCTCCTTACCACATGTTCACCAGACTGAGGGGATGTGGCTGTGCTGTGGAGTGTGTATTCTGTCCTCGGCAGGACTCTCCATATAGGGAAACTGTGGTTTATTTGTGGTCTTAGCAGAAAGTCTTAGCACAGCTGTTTTGATATATCATTCAGTGGTAGGACTGCTCTGCAAATGCTGCGTGGATTACCACAGAAATAGATGATATCAGCTTATATTATACTACAGAAGACAGCATATTGCCCCAAATTAGATTCATTCTGTAGATGAGTTTGGTTGTTTTTCTTGGAAAACAAGTTTTTAGACACTTTTGTTATTCAGTAACTTTTGAACTTCTTGACTGTTTTAAAGCAAATTTGGCCAAAGGATATGTT